>JAQQAC010008525.1:12770541-13052807 GCA_029783875.1 Phataginus tricuspis
GCCAGCTTCTTCCTCGCCCTCCCCTCCCCTCCCCTCTCCCTCCCCTTCCCCCTCCCCTTCCCCTTCCTCCCCTCTCCCTCCCCTTCCCCCTCCCCTCCCCTTCCTCCGCCTCCCCTCCCTCCCCTCCGCCTCCCCTCCCTCCCCTCCCTCCCCTCCCTCTCCTCCCCTCCCTCTCCTCTCCTCCCCTCTCCACTCCCCTTCTCCACATTTCTTCTGCATTTTTGCTCCTTGCTTGAAAGTGCCATCTGATCATCCAATAGTAAACCAAAGAAATTTAAGGGAAAAAGAAGCAAGTGATTTGAGATCAGAAATAAATAGGAGTGGCTCTTTCTGTCGGACCTAGAAGAGGGAGGAATAAGAAAGAAAATGGGGGAGATTAGAATCTGAATCCGAAGCCGGAAGTCTCAGTCCCAAAGAGAAAAGAGTAAGACAGGCAGGTCGACCCAAAGCAGAGCAACCCCAAACTCACCTGATTTCCAGTCTTCGTTTCTATTTTTATTTTGGCCCAAACTTGCTACAATAAACGTGTGTGCTCGTGTGCACTTGCTTATATAAAGAAGAAAAGTCTCAGGAAAAATACACAAGAAATAGAAATTTGTTTGCTTCCAAGAGGGAACTTCTTGTACCTTCGGAATGCTGGATGAGGTGGATATAGTACCTATTTAAGCTGTGCGTCAATGTAATATGTAGAAAACAGGATGCATCTCAACTACTGGGGATTTGTCTGAGACGTAAGGAGTACAGTGTTATATTATAGGTAACTGAACGTGTCAGCAAATGAAACGCTTGTAGATGAGAGTGACAAGGGGAGGTCTCCCAGCCTCACACACACACACTCCACTTCCAGGGCGTGGCAGAGTAAAGGGGCTTTAGTTTGAGACTCAAGAATCTGTAAATCTTTAATAATATTTCCCTGTTAATGATTATAAAAGTAGCACATACCAAATGTAGAAAACATTGGAAAGTATTTTTTTTTTAATGACATTGAGCCCTACACTCTGAATTAATCATTTCAAGTACCCACCCTGTCTGGAGGGAGTAGAGTTGAGATCACAAGACCACTTGGTGGGTATATCTGAGAAAGCCTCAGTGTAGCATTGGCCCAGAAGGAGATAATCCCTTAAAACAATCTGCCAACCCAAATCCATAGCTTGACGTTCTGGATATTTTCCCTTTGAAGTCTTTCAACAAGTAAGACAACTTTTTTTTTTTTCCTCTCTGGAGGCAGTCGAGTATCTGATTCGTCTTGTTTGCAAGATTCTCTAGGAACCCTTCAGAAAATATATTCACCCTTCCTAATCTGGATAGACTATGATTGAGCTTTTCTAGAAAAGAGGAAGAGGGCCACCATCCATCATAGGCTTCTGCATGACCCACTGATGATGCTTTCCAGCCTTGAGCTGGGTCATCTCTACCCCTTTGCCACCTCCTTAATATCCACCCAACACTCTCTCCAAATAAGTAAAAATTCCACTTGTTTATTGCATTGTATCCCTCAAGTTAAACTCCCTCTGGAGGGCTAAAGTGAAATAAATCCAGAGATGCCACAAACAGGAGCAATGGAAGGCATATTGTTTAGCACTGTTTAGAGGGACAGTTCCCTAATATGTCACACCAAATATATTATGTACACATTACACTCACTGTCATTTGGGCCACAACGTGGTAGAGGCAGCCATTAACAGCACAGTTTTGAGGTCAACCAGACTGGAATCCAATTCCTGGTCCTGTCAATTACTTAATTGAGACTTTGGGCTAAATTCTTAATCTCTTAAGGCTCTATTTTCTCATCCATAAAATGAGGATAATAATACCTTCCTCATGGAGTTTTTGTGAGGTTTAAGGGAGAGGATATAAAAAAATTAACCCAGTGCATGAGGCATTGAATCTACAGTGTCTGTTATCTTTGTCTACATAGTGAGTGGTGGGCCTGTAAACATTGCCTGTAGCGTCCAGGGTCCAAACTCTTAGAGTCTAACTCTCTGGGTTCTAGAGCCCATGACTTTTCAGAAGCCAGAAAAAGTAATGGCTGATTTCTTGGGCTCCATTTCCCCAATCCCTTGACGTCACTCCCCATGGGTGAGCAAACAGTATATTGACATAAAGGAATGGATTTTATCATTTAGGATTTGACCCACATTCCAGGTGATGAAGAGAACTCTGAAAATAAAAAAGTTGGCTTAAAATTGTTTCCTAGAACCCCAAATAGTCTGAGGAGCTCAGCCAGGAGAGGGTGAGGAATTTTCAAAATCCCATTGGTTGGTCCCATGTAAAAACCACAAAGCCCATGAATATCAGCGGCCAGCTTCCCCAGCTGCCAAGGTCATCATGTGAATGATTTCAGAGGACTCGGGAGTTCCCAACCGCTCCCTTCCAGATCGCTGTGCTGAAGGTCTCAAGGTCACCGAATTTGGAATTTTTTAAAAATGATAAACAAAGCACATTTCCTATATCCCACAGCACTGAGAAATGCCAGTATATAAGGCACTTGTGTCCAGAACGAGCACTTTCCCACCGATACAAAGATAGAGCCATGCAGACTGGCTTAATTCCAACTTGCCTGACATGTTCTGTAAATCCCTCCACTGTGCTCCTACAGGGAGTCTCTGAGAACGCCCTCTGTGCTCCCACGCCTTTCCCCCTGCTCCCCCACCCCACCCCTGCCATTCCCAACCCACCCCCACCCAATAACAATAACTTTTAAACAATGTAATAGGAGGCATTGCATTCACGTGATAGGTTTCCTAAAAGTGGGCTGTATCCTGTTTATTTTATGGGTAAGGAAATTAGAACGAAGTAACTTAAGCTGTTAGTATGGGGCGTTATTGTGCTGACTCAAACAAGGACTCGCGGGCCAAAAGTAAGCTCTCCCCTCAACATCTCAACATTGAGGAAAAGAAGGATTTGAGGGAATTAAAAAAAAATGAACAGAAACCCAGGACATCTAAATAATGGCTTTTTAAAATTTCAATTAGGAAGAACCCACATCCTCAGAGTCAGGTTCCGTAGGAGACGTGCTGAGAATGAAAAGCAGGTGCAGAGAGTGGGAGGACTGGTGACAGGACCACTGGCTGCCGGGAGGGGCTTACATCCCATGGCCACCCCCATCGGCAGGGCGACCACCCATCCCGGTTTGCCCGACACGATCATGGATTATGTCTGCAGCTCCACGTTAAGAACGAATAAATAGCACCTCATTTCACTCTCAAAACTGTCGTTGATTGGATGACAAGTTATATATTCACCTTAACCGTGGGGGACATCGTAAAAGCATTAAATATTCCATGAGGGATGATAGAGATTAATTTTTTATTAGAAGAGACAAAGAATAGGTGGGCTGGTATTCCACAGAGGATGTTGTAAGTCATCAGTATCCATGGAGAAGAGCTGATCCTGCACCAAGGAGGGCCGGAGACGATCGCTGTCCCACAGGAGCGTCAGAGCCTCTTACAACTCTCTGTCGTTTGAACTCCCTGTGTATTTTGTACTTGTACCATTCTCACCACCTGTACCATTCCATCTCATACTCATAATGTGCCTGTAACACGCATAGAGTATTTCTACTTTGAAGATGTAAATTCTTAAGGGTGGAGATGATGCTTTTTTCCCCCTTTGTATTCTGACACAATGACAAGAGGTTTATACACAGAGAAGCATGTAATAAATTCTTATATCTCCAACTAGAATGTTGTACTTGAGGTTGCCAGGTACCCACCAAGACCCATTTCATCCTTATTTCCGGGCACATAAGCAGACCACATTTCCCACACTCCTTTGCAGTGAGGAGTGCCCAGTGACTAATTCTCCCCAGCGGAAGGTGAAATGGAAACGATAGGTGTCACTTCTAAGTTTGAGCCCTGAAAAGTGGTTGTGCTTCCTTTGCATTCTTTGGTCCATTCAACCCACCCACCTCCCAAGCTTCAACCCTGTAGCAATGATAAGACCTCAGCTGCTGGAGTAGAAAACCTGCAGAAGGAAACTGCATTCTTGAACCACTGAACGATCCCAAGGTCTGTGTTATTACAGCTACCTGTAACCCAAGTAATAGAAACACAAATTCCTCCAGGTCAGGGATCTTGTCTGCCTCACTTGTGCTGCCAGGAAATGGGCATTAACAGCTATTTGTTAAACTAATGAATAAAAATCACACACACCCACAGTCACATGATAATATCGAGTTCTGAAAGGAAAAATTAGAATGTATTAATCAGGCCATTCATGATGGACAGTCCCTGACCAAGTCTGCATGGCATATATACCTCTTTTAGGGAACAGAACGACTGATGTTGGCACAGTCTGTTTGACACTGTAAGTTCCACATCCCAGGAATCCCCTCAGTCTCAGGCAGCTGGGGATGGTTGCTCATAGCTCTAGCCCAGAAGTGACACATATTTATATTCACAACTCGAAGCCTAGAGCCAGTCCCATGGCTTCATCTAACCATAAAGAAGGACAGGGAAGTGCGATCTGAAAATGTGGCCAGAAGTGGGAAGAAACAAATATTTGCCAAGCAGCATTACCATAATTCCTTATCATGAATTGGTATTCTGATTTATAAATCACTCTCTCTCTCTCTATCTCTCTCTCATGAGTTTATTTTTTGTTTTGTTTTTGATTGTATGGGAATTTGGTCATATGAGTAAATTCTGAATTCAGCTCAAGGTAGTGAATTCCTGCCTCTATGCAGAGTCACACAGGTGCCATAGAGATGAGTAAGCTGTAAGTCCTGCCCTCAGAAAGTTTACAATTATTAGGGGAAACAAGACACAAACAGTAGAGGGTGGAAATGGAAGAATATAAAGAGGGCTGAGGCATTAAGAATAACAAGAAATCACACCCAACTGAGAAGACATTAAGTACAGTAATCCAAGAGCAAGATTATTACCTCATGGTCAGAGACATAAATATCTAAAAGAACCAGAACTGTCACAACCATCTCCAGGAAATCTTGCTCCATTAATCAAACTCTCCAACAAGTCCTTGAAAATTGAAAGCTAATCCCCCAAATCAGGCTGTTTGCCTAAATGTTATTACCCTAGCCTTCCTATTGTCCATGCCCTTAGTAAATGAGAAAAAAAATTCATCTTTCTATTAATGAATATTTATAGAATGCCATGCTGTTCTTTGAGTGTTATTTCCCCCACCAGTTTTTGGGAATTTCTTCTGCATCCTAAAAACTTCAGTAATGTCCGCTAGACATGAAGTTAGTATTGATAGTAATAAGTGACCATTATCTTAGTAGAAAAGACTGCCCTGTCCCCTGATCATTCGTGGCAGCCCCTTTCTCTAGCCTGATTTTATTTATTTATTTATTTATTTATTTTACAATTTATTTTGGTATCATTAATCTACAGTTACATGTGCAATATTATGGTGATTAAACTACCCCCTTCATCAGGTCCCCCCCACCAACCCCATTACAGTCACTGTCCATCAGCATAGTGAGATGCTATAGAGTCACTACTTGTCTTCTCTGAGTTGTACAGCCCTCCCCGTGCACCCCCTACCTTACGTCTGCTAATCGTAAGGCCCCTTTTACCCTCTTATCCATCCCTTCCCACCCATTTTCCTCAGTCCCTTTCCCTTTGGTAACTATTAGTCTGTTCTTGGGTTCTGTGAGTCTGCTGCTGTTTTGTTTCTTCAGTTTTTTTCTTTGTTCTTATACTCCACATATGAGTGAAATCATTTGATACTTGTCTTTTTCGGCTTGGCTTATTTCACTGAGCATAATACCCTCTAACTCCATCCATGTTGTTGCAAATGGTAGGATTTGTTTTCTTCTTATGGCTGAATAATATTCCATTGTGTATATGTACCACATCTTCTTAATCCATTCATCTACTGATGGACACTTAGGCTGTTTCCATTTCTTGACTATTGTAAATAGTGCTGCGATAAACATAGGGGTGCATCTGTCTTTTTGAAACTGGGCTGCTGCATTCTTAGGGTAAATTCCTAGGAGTGGGATTCCTGGGTCATATGGTATTTCTATTTTGAGTTTTTTGAGGAACCTCCATATTGATTTCCACAATGGTTGAACTAATTTGCATTCCCACCAGCAGTGTAGGAGGGTTCCCTTTTCTCCACATCCTCGCCAACATTTGTTGTTGTTTGTGTTTTGGATGTTGGCCATCCTCACTGGTGTGAGGTGATATCTCATTGTGGTTTTAATCTGCATTTCTCTGATGACCAGCGATGTGGAGCATCTTTTCATGTGCCTGTTGGCCATCTGAATTTCTTCTTTAGAGAAGTGTCTATTCATGTCCTCTGCCCATTTCTTAATTGGATTATTTGCTTTTTGTTTGTTAAGGTGCATGAGTTCTTTATATATTTTGGATGTCAACCCCTTCTCAGATGCATCATTTATGAATATATTTTCCCATACTGTAGGATGTCTTTTTGTTCTACTGATGGTATCCTTTGCTGTACAGAAGCTTTTCAGCTTGATATAGTCCCAGTTGTTCATTTTTGCTTTTGTTTCCCTTGCCCGGGGGGATATGTTCATGAAGAAGTTGCTCATGTTTATGTCCAAGAGATTTTTGCCTATGTTTTTTTCTACGAGTTTTATGGTTTCATGACTTACATTCAGGTCTTTGATCCACCTTGAGTTTACCTTTGTGTATGGGGTTAGACAGTAGTCCAGTTTCATTCTGTTACATGTAGCTGTCCAGTTTTTCCAACACCAGCTGCTGAGAGGCTGTCATCTCCCCAATGTATATCGAAGGCTCCTTTATCAAATATTAATTGACTGTATATGTTTGGGTTAATGTTTGGATTTTCTATTCTCTAGCCTGATTTTGATAAAACGATCCTGGAAAATGGTATCTGAAGTGGGGGGGGGTTGATGTTTTCTTTGGCCCTCCAGGATCTCAGGAAAATCTGTCACACTAGGGAGGCTAGTACTTGGAAACATTACCAGTTTTTTAACAGCATTCGGGTTTCGCGCAACTGTGGAATGGGACTGTTTTGCAAACTGAGAAAAGGCCAAATGCAACATGGTAGAAGGATTTACAAGGGAATGTTCTGAGTGCCTTTGGGATCTCACACCTTGCAGTATCTGCCTACTCCCCTCCCAGATGGTCATTACATGAGTTTCCCTCTAATCCAAAAACACAACAATGGTCAAGCGGCTGCAAGGCAGTGCGTTCACATCCAAGTCTGATTGGCTAAAAGCTCCAGAGGAAACCATTCATTCACGAGCACCAGCCCCTACTGGGTGAGACACGTGCTCCGCCTGGGGCACCAAAGTAAGTTCGGCTTGGTGCCTGACATCAAGGATCCCTTCTGACTCACAGGTAGACAGATAAATGAAGTCAGCACAGTGTGGTAAGAGCTACAGTAGCTCGGGTGCCCTGCCTCAGTGCTTTCCCAGCAGAGGAACAGCATTTGAGCTGGGGCTTTGAGGGTAGATGGAGTTGTGACAGAGAAAGGGAGCATTCTGGGCAAAGCAAATAGCCCAGAGGTAATCACATGGCATATGTTTGAAGAACTGCAAGAAGTTTAATGGGGGTAGTGACAGGAGGGGGAAAGCGGAACAGAGAATTGCTCATTCATTCAACAAACACCTGTTGAGAATTTTATTTTTGGCCTTGGGGTTATGACAGAGAACTAGACTGAGTTCAGGCTTTCAAGATTTTACTTTCTCGTGGAGGAAAACTAGCAGGAAACAGGCAAACAAATGAAAAATGTGAAAGGATTTCAGATAGAGATAAGGATTTCAGATAAATAAATACATGGATAACTGTCTTTCCCCAGCTCCAACTCGACCTGCAGGTCACAGAAGTAGAACCTGCTCTCAAGAGCCTAGGAGAGTGAAGTTGTGTGTACACTCAATTTCAGACTTTGAAAAATCAAACCTGAAATAAATAATTATTCTGCAGTTGACCGGGAGACTTTAAGATAGAAGTATTTTTTAGTCTTGGGGAAAGGGTTCACTCCATTTTTCTTCATCAGATAATTGCCATTAAAACCTATCCCTGGAAGAAGTTGGGAACACCATTCCCAACCGTTCTGTATGGAAAATGAAGACAGTATGTTGCCTTGAGAAACTTGTGGCATTTTCCTATTTCTGGTTGTGATCCATGCAGTCTAAGAAACGCTGGTGTCACACGTACTATTTTGGTACCTCTGAAAAAAGTACAATTACATCAAGTCTAGGAGAGAGATCGAACCACAAGTTGTATTCGAACTGGATTCCACTTAGTTTTGTGGCGGAAAGCCCGTCCTGCCCTCCGCATGGGCTTCACGGTTATTCCATAACTGCCATCCTTCAAAGCCCTGTGAGGTCCTCCATGTGAATAAAGTCACCAGGAAGTTTTGTGATTGAAAACTCCCCTTGGCCTAGGATTTATTTAGACATGTCTCTGACACGCTCTCACTAACTCTGTAGCTCCGGTGGGAATTGTACAAGGAAATTTACTCATAAGTCACAAAGCCAAGCTAATATGACAAGCGGAGTAGAGCCATCTGGCAAATTGTTTGTAAAACACTTTTCTTGTGTTTGTTAAATCCTGTTGCCTTGTAAGTCACTTACCAGGAGACCTAATACACATAGTTTAACCCATTCTAAAAGCCCCCAAAAGCCTTGGTGGAAAAAGCCACCTTCTTGGTGGAAAATAGTTAAAGCCTTCCAGGTATAAAATGCAGACTTAAGAAGGAAGACAGATTCCCTGGGTGTTGGAATACTAAATTTCGGCATATGAAAGAGATCCAGGCATTACGAAACAGACTCAGAAGCTTCTGGAACGTCCAAGAGCTGACATAACAAAACCAGCCTGGTCACGTGCCGCAGCTCCCCCTTGGAGTTCACGAGATAGTGAGAAGCAATGGGGCAAGAAGGACGCACACATACGTACATGCACACGTGGTTCCCCAGGGTTAAAGCGCAGGACCAGAGCTCTAAGATGGTCATTCCTCCGAGGTGAAGAGATATGAAAATAAAAAGGCTTCAGGCTCGCATTCCAGCTGATAGCGGACAGGGAGCAGAAACCATCTGACAATATCCAATCAAGTCTGCAAGAGTCTTTCACTAATGCACCGAACGGTCTCCATTTAATTTCGAAGCACAGTGGACATCTCTGAGGTTAATCTCTTTGGGCCCTTGGACTGTGAAATACTGAAAGACTTTATATGGGTCTTGGAGTAGCCGCTGGTAATTAGCAATCCCTATTTCTGACTTTCTTCACGACTTAATTCGGGACAGCCACATTGCTTCCCGGGGCTCGGAGGGCCAAGCTGAGCTTCTCCCCACAGCGCCCCCGCCGCCCGCAGGCCCCGCCCCCTTCCTCCCCTCCTCTCATTCCAGCCTCACCGCAGAGGCACAGGTGTGGCGCCCCGGTCTCAGCTGCTCTACTGGATCCGCGGACGTGGAGCCCCGGCGTTGACAGCTGCTGTTACGAGGCTGCCTGCAGAGAGATGGCTGCAAGAGGGAGAGACCTGCAGAGCAGATGCAGTTTGTTTTAGCAAACCAAGGTAATGTCAGATGAAGAATTTACAAAATCAGAGTCTCTGGCCGCAGGTGAATGAAGACTTTCAGTGGAAGACCCCGTCTTCCATCTGTCCCCCACGTGTAGGGGGGTCTCTCCCTTACCTCGCTGCTCACACCAGCTTTCCCTGAATTCCCCAAACACCGAGGTGAGTGGCCGTTCTCATGAATCTCATGATAGGAAGAGGTGCTGATTATACCTGAAGGTACCTAGTCTCTCAGAATGGAAGGCGCCAGGGCGGCGTGTGACTTAAAGCCTGGTATGCAAGATGGTGAATTTTTCTACCTCACTTTGTCCATCTCTTAAGCGGAGATGGTCAGAGTCAACCCATCTCCAGCCTGCACATACTGTCTGTACGATCTTAGCTTTGCCAAATTTTGGAGAAGAATTTATTCGTGTTTAAAGAAAATATCTATAAATACGATAAATTGGAAAAATCAGGAAGTTTCAAAATCCGCCAGTTTTGTTCAAATATAGTAACCAAGACCTTGACATTTTTATGCTTGGTGCCTACTCTGTCTCTGGAGAAATTTTGCCATCAGCTATCTGCGCTTGTCAATGTTCTAATTATCTATGTTGACCAGGGCTGGAGGTAACCTGATGACCTGTAACTTTATTTTACTGAGTGTAAATGGGGCTCTAACTTATTTTCAAAGCAAATATTATCCCTTTTGATCTTCACATCAATAATCCAAGGCCATAAGGAGGCCAAACTGAGACATGATGTGCTCTGTCTCACGGGAGCCAGTGGACTCAGGTTTTCTGTTCATTCAATGTTTACCGTTTCACTAGCCTCCCCTGGAGAGTGTCTGACCTCACTTTCCTACCCACCAGGGTCATATTACATTTCCACCCATTCACTGGAGCTGCATGACAGTCAAAAGTCCCCCCTTACCCGCACCGGGCTCTCTCGACCCCCTGGTCAGGTCAAAAGAATGACTAGAGAGGAGAAATGGGAACAAGAGGAAAATAGACTCTCTGGTGGGTCTTCCCCTGGCCCCAAATGTCCCATCCTTCCCAGACCTTCCCTCATCCACCGTGTCCAATGCCAATTATGGGATGTCACCGCATCAGGTTTTAAGAGGTGGGACAGGGCAATGACCGCCAGAAGTGAAGGGGAGAGGGGGAGGGGAGACCACCTAAGTGGTCATCGTAAGTGGGAAGGCCGAGTAGTCAATTGACATAGGGTACTACTTTATTCCTGGAATTCGAAAAAGAAAATTCGAATTTACACTGTGTTGTGCAAGCAAAGCACGTCATAGGTCCTGGGAAGAAATGTGTAGTAAAAGCAGGGTTAAAATGGGCAAAAGAAGCAGTGTCCAAGGCCTGTGGGATCTGTCTGGAGTACCTCTTCCCCGGTTAAATACTTGGGACCTAGCTGCACGGCAGCACCTAACGGATCTTTAAGAGGACAAGTGTTTAAACATGGACAGCGGCAGAAAGAAATGTTTCTGGTTTATCCAGAGTATTGGCTTCTGTTCTCCTTTGCTTTACTCACAGTATTACAAGCCCCTGAATTACTTGGAAAATATATACAAAGTGCCCAAAAAAGAGATGAGATGTGTGAAAACAGGCGTTAAATAAGCGATGAGGTGGAGAAGAGGTCCTAAGAATAATTCTACTTCTGGGAATTTCTTCTAAGAAATAACTGGACAAATGCATGTGTGTAAATAGATGTATCTTATTATTAGTTTTAACAGCCAAAAATGGGAAAAAACTATTTACCAATAGGACAAAAGTTAAATATATTGCAGTATATCCATAGAACAGAACACCACGGAGCCATTTAAAAACAATATTGTAAAACAACAATGTTGTAAATTCACATGCTGACATGGTGTGATGATGTCTACATTATGTTAGGTTAAAAAAGCAAGTTGCCAAATGGCTTGTACAACATGATTCCATGTCTTGATTAAAAAAAATAATAGCCACCTATGTGTGTGATGTAATTTTTTGCAAAAAAAAACATATTATTTGTAGAAAAGACTGGAAGGATACACATTGAAATGTTAATGGTAATTATGGGTGGGGGTGGAGTCTTCTTTGTATACAGAATGTCTTTATTATCTGGACTTTTTATAATTAAACACACACACACAATCAATTTTCATTTGTAAAAAATCAAGGCCAGGCCGTGTGCCGCGAGAGTCGGTGGGGCCCTGACATCTGTGCTCCGGAGCACACGTGTTGTGCAAACCAGCTCGTGGGATGACACGTGCCAGCCCTCCCCTGCAGCACGTGGCTGCCTCCTGATGCCTGGAAGGGCGCAGTCTGCATCAGTCCCCAGCTGCTTTATGGAACAGACTCGAAGATTTGTGATTTTGATCACTCCTCAGAGGAAAATAAAAACAGCAAATGAGTCAGAGAAACTGCATGTAAGGAAAAATGAAAGAATCCCGCCCTCGCACCCCATACTGGAATCTGAATTTGCATGCAATATCTAGTCCCCGGGGTCAAGTTCGGAGTGATAATAGAGCGTCTGAAAATAAGCTCTTCTTTCAGGGGCACAAAGACCAGATAAAGCAAGGCTTTATTTAAGGCAAAACAAGCAGAAAAGGAGAAAAATGATAATAAGGCGACCTTTTATGAGGACACTGCCTCCTTTTCCTTCCCATCCATCCCGAGTTTATAGGTGGCCTCTCCCTGGGGGGTGCTGTGCTCTAGTTGCTGGCATTTCCGCAGGCCAAGACCTGGGCAGACGGATGACACCCCTCCAAGCCGGCGAGGGCCTTCAGGGTGGGGGAGCAGAGAAGGAGGTAGAGGCGTCCAAGTGGAACAGAGCTGGAAGCTGATGGACCTCCTGAGTGGGGCTGAGGGCTTTGTTTATTCAGCTGACGAGTGAAGACCGCTGGTGGACCCCAAAGTCTGTCGTTCTGATGCATCCCAAGCTCACACCTTAGTAAGGGAGAAAGGAACCAAAAAAACCCAGTGTGTGTGTGTGAGTGCAAAACCATGAACTATCAGTTCACCGTGTGTAAAAGAGATGAATGAATCCCCCAGATTCCTTAGGGAAGGAGGAAAAGAAGGGAACTGCATTGCCCCCAAACCCTCTGCAACAGAGAAGAGTCTTTCTCTGGGACTAGGCAGGGGTGCTGCAGGTGGGCCAGGCGGGGACGGCGCTGCGGCATTCCGGCTTTGGGGTGCTCGGGGGCTTCCCAACGCTTGCTGCTCGGGCCTGCCCTGTAAAGGGCGTCACCTCTCCGGTCAGAGAGGGGGAGGGGTGCGGGGAGGGCTCCGGGAGGGAAGGAGACGGCTCAGGAATGAGGCTTCCAGCCCTTTATCACTCCGTTTCCTTTCCTACTATCTCCACTCCCTATTCCCAAACACCCCCTTCAAGGACGCAGCTTCCTCTCTGACTCTCCTGATCAGAGGCCTTATCCAGCTGGCTGACACCATCTTGACTTTTTCTTGTCAAAATTTAAAAATCAGTTTCAAAAATTGTTTTTGACGAACTTCAGCGAATGGTTTTTGAAAGACAAACATTCCCACCAACCTTTGCTACCATCCTTTGAAGTATGTATTATTACCCCTTATATTTACAGGAAGGGCCTGAGGCTCAGAGAAGTTGTCAGTTACCCAAGGTCACACAGCTTAAGTGGTAGAGCAGATACCTAAGATTTGCATTCACACCATGTTCTGACATCCTTGGTGGTGTCACACCAATACCCCCAAACATAAAAGTGGGGTCAGAGTCATGATCCAGCCAGGAGCAGAAGTCTGACATTTTGTTTGTAAGTGTCATGCCTAAGGACATTTCACAGTGACACCGGGGCGGCCCCAAAGGCAATAATCTCAAATGTTTCCAACTGTCCTTAGTAATCCAGTAAAGATCCATCACTTGAGATATATTTGGTCTGTTGTGAAATACTTGGATCTTTTTTCTCGAGCCACTGTGATGGGGGTGTAGGCCCATGGCTGGTTTAGGGACCAGTGACCAGAATTTCCCAAGATGTCAAGGTAACTGGCCCCAGTTCCAGGTTCCAGTTTGTTAACTTGAGCACCCGCTGCTTGAAACAGGCGGTGATCTCCTTGTCAACTTGAAAATGATCCTCCATGCTTGAGTTTGGCTGTCTGCTCTGTGCTGGGAGGGCTGGCCATTCCAGAGGCCCAGCCCAGGCCGTGAGAGCGCATGGCTCTGTGCTCACCGTCTCGGCTTCTGCTTCCTCCCCCTCCGAGTCCCAGGGTTCTGAGCCAGTCGCCCCGGGGCTCTTCGTCACTCCAATCACACGTGCTGACCTTTCTTCCAGAGGAGCGGGTGGGCCAGACGGCACCCTCTGTTCAGTCCCGGGGGCACAGGGTGGGCTTGCTTCCCAAAGGGCTTGGGCATCGCTAAGCTGTGAGGTAGGAAATCTCAAACAGGGTCATCCACGGGCAGCCAGCATCCCGAGGGTCTTAGGAAGGGGGATCTGAAATACCTGGGATGAAACTCTTGGGAAAACATCTCTGAGGAAAACCTGGTCTCTCTCGTTTGCTGAGTTTCACTTTTTATGATATTTTCTACAAAGGAGCATTTCTGAAAGAAGGATGGGCATGTGACTCTGCCTTTCTCCGTTTTCTTTAAAACTTAAACCAAACTCCTGGGCCCCGAAACTCCCGTTTGCTGTCTGCTTTCTCTGTCTGTCCTGTCAAGTCTCCCTTTCGGTCTTTGCACACCTGAACAGGAGACTGCGAGGGGACTGATGTCTAGAAGCTCTGCGAACCCCTCACAGTGTACATGTGTGTGCGTGCGCGCACACACACACACACACACACACACACACACACACACACCAGTCTCCTTATTTTACACACGTCATCTCCTTTAATCCTTACCACGGACCCATGGAGGGCACTGTCGTCACCATTTAACAGATGAGGGAGCAGTTTGCCCTTGGTCGCTGCTATGTTGCTTCAAGAGCACTTTACTTTGAAAATGCTTGCGTAAAAACAGCCGCGCTACTTGGACAAGATGCCTCTGATCTGTACCCTGCGGGCAGTTAGTGGGCATCCAGGAGGAATCGGGGCAGCCGCCAGGCATGGTGAAACAGATAAAGCGCCCTAATCAAGAACCAATACCTTCAGAAGTAGTTACTTAGCATTTAGATTAAGATTATATGTATGGAACTCAACTCTGAATAGCTCATTAGCGTAAGGATGCTAGAAATATTTATATTGGTAAAATGAATGGGTGATGCATTCTCAAATGGGTCATTGGTTAGAAATACGTCCCAGCTTCCAGTGCCCTTCCATACAGGAGGTCTAAAAAGTGGGCAAATGCAACAATCTAATGGCAAAGAGCACCCCTATTGGTCCTAGGTCCCCCCAGTTCCGCCGACCTACCACAAGGCGTGCCTTACACCTCCGAACAAACCTTCCCTGCGAGCTCCTGGTCAGAGCCCTGTAAGGCAGGCTGGACGTATTATACCAGAGTGCTAACAAGCATTTGTAGGCTTGGCGGAATTCAGCCTAAGGCTGGCTTTCACTCGCGCCAGGAGCGTGGCTGTGGGGAAAGGGACATTAGCTCCCTCGCTTCTGTTCTCCAGAGCCTCACCACCTCTGCCCGACGGTCCCCACCATTTGCCGAATGACCAGACTGGCTGTAGGGCCTTCGGCAGCCATCCCACAGCTGGGGGTGTAGGGGGCGCAAATCCCGACTCTGGGCCCGGGTCCATCTGCCCCAAAGCCCACTGGCCTGCTGCCTCTCCAGGACAGGATGAAGGCCAAAGAGAACCCACAGAATCGCTCGAGACCAGTGGTTCTGTCAGTCAACAAGGAGGGGAAAAAACTCCTTTTATTGACTGATTTTTAATCTTCAGGATCTTCCATAAAATGAATCCTTAGAAGTCCTGCTCATGCCATAAATTCTTTAAAGGTCAGGCTGAATATATAATCCACTTTGAGTCCTAATAGGAAATAGCCAATGTTCAGCCTGACGTATGTACTCAGGAAAGCTCATGTAAAATTCAGTACCATAAAGTGTGGGGGGAGGGCTGGGCAGGGGGTGGGAACCATGGACACCAGTTCCTCAGTGTTCCTCTGCAAAAGGTCAGCTTTATTTTAACTCTGGTGTTCCTGGGCCTATCCAGGAAAATGCACCCTTCACTTTCATGTGGTGAGACTCCAGGCCGCTGCCATTTCAGGCAATCAGATTATCCAAATCATCAACAAATACTTGTTTTTAGGCCTGAAAGGATGAGAATTTCCTATCCTTCTACCATCCTCTCAAGGCGGCGGGGCCTTGTGTGTGAGTATCATCAACAAGGATATAAAGCAGAAAATCCTCCATAGTATTTTTCCATCCACCCTGACAGTGGACTGAATGCATTTCCAAATTGGTCCCCAAAGCAGAAAACACTGTGAGCGGGAAAAGTGCCTCGAGGGGAAGGAACAGTGAGTTGTAGTGTTTAAAACATACGTCTTCGTCTTTGAAACACACAAGCTCACTGCAAGAGCTACTGTGAACATATCCCCAGAATGCATTCAGCACCCCATGGTGCGACTAACTGGGTCACGGCTTTGAGCTTGTGTCCCTAGATGTGTAGGATTCAGAGCTGGAGAGGGTCTTAGACATTGTCTGGGCAGCGTTCTCACCGTACGGGTGAGGACACAGGCTTCCCCAACGTCCTAGAAATAGCAGGATGCAGGAGCAGAAAAATGTGGGAGTTTGGAATCCAAGTGACCCCCGACCACTCTCCAGAACTAAAGTGCTTGTGGGTCCCAGGCCATGTGGGTACCATAGATAAAAATCTCTGGGTCCTCACCTACTGATCCTCCTATGACAATGACAGTGGGGTCCCAGGGCCCAGTAAACCTCTTCTCCCACTTCTCTTAAAACGTTTAGTTCCTGCCTGGAGGACTTGAGGTTTTTCAGACTTGCCATTTAGGGACATATATTTATCCCTGCATTGGAACAAACATGCTGAAGTGAGGCCACATTCTCTAGCCCCTGTAAAACCAACTTCCCATCCACGGCCAACTGTCTGGTTTCCTGACGAGCTGAACGGATGGAGCCCCTGGCTGGGTGGATGAAAAGCTGTCATTTTCTGGCTTTGTTTGGTGCCTTTATGAAGACTGAATGCATCAGCCAGAAACAGCAATGGGGTGTGCGAGGGGATGTATTCTAGACGTCGCGGGCTCCCTGGTGCCCGCCGGGCGAGGAGCTTGACCCTAAGTGGGAGGAATCCTATGCTCGGGTCCACAGGTATACAGGAACAGAGGAGATGAAGTAAGGGGCTTGGGGGCCAGAGAGGGAATCCAGTTTATTCTAGCTTTACTCTGGAAACTCCAAACCTCCCCATCCTTATTTCCAGGGGCCCTGCTAGATCCTTCCTGTTTGTCACTGTCTCTTTGTCCCCGTACCCTGGAAGGTGTGTCTTTCCAGGAAGCTAGGATGTTCCCAAAGCAAGAGGACCTCGTGATTTCAGCCCTGGACAGCCTGTGGACTCCCTTTCATTGATTCGACAGCTACTTCCTGAACGCTGGTCCTGTGCCAGGCTCTGTGCTTGGCACTGAGACTCGGGTAGAATTAACATGACATCCCTCTGCTAACGTCTGTCTCGCTCCTGGCAAGCTGACCAGGGCTGGTCCCTTCCCCGCATCTCTTGAACTAGGCTCGGAGAACTCTACTTCCTCCTCTGCCTTTCATCAACGCAACAAAGACTTATTGATTCATCTGCCCTTCAAACCGCTGTGAGGGTGCACAGATGAATCAGCTAAGCATCTTGTCCTCGTTGTCTAGGATGGAGGATGTTCACATAAAAATAGACCATGCATTTGGGTTATTTCCAGCTTGGGGCTTTTAAGAGAAAAGCTTCTGTAAATATGCTTGTTTTAGTTCTTTTTATGGATCTATGTTTTCATTTCTCGTGGGTCAGTATGTAGCAAAAGTTCCATTATTGGGTGAATAGATTAAATGTGGTATAGTCATCCAATGGAATATTACTCAGACGTAAAAAGGAATGACCTGCTGATACTTTCAGTATCATGGAAGAATCCCCAAAACATTACGATGAGCAAAGGGACCAAGCACAAAGGAGTTCATTCTTTACAATTCTACTTATATAAAGCTCCAGAACAGGCAAAACTGATCTATTATGAGAGAAATCAGGACAGCGGTTGCCTCTGGCAGGGAGCATAGGCTGGAGAAGAGACAGGAGAGTAAAGTCTATTTTTTGTCCCAGGTGGTGGCTACACAGACATATACAATTATTAAAATTAACTACATTGTACATTCAAAATCTGTGTACTTTATTATATGTAAATTACACCTCAATAAATATTTACTTTTAAAAACTCACAGATCTGCACAGGGCGCATTTGTATCCAGAACAAACATGGCAGAAGTTAAATTAGACAGTTCAGTGGAGTTTGTTATTTATTTTATGGTTTGTGTCATTTCCCACATGCTTAAAAGTTCACACTTAAAAATATTTTGAAGGTTAAAAAGCAAGAAATAGAAGTGGAATAATCAACCCCCAGGTCTGAAGGGATCTTAGAGTTTATTTAGCCCAACTTCCCATCTTGAATGCAGATCCTTATAAAGCATCCCTGTTCGGTGGTCTTCCACTTGGAGAAGTGTGCTTATGCCTCCTGGGGCAGCGTGTTCTAAAACCAAACTGAGAAGTGCCACAACCAGGGAGGTGTAAATTCAGAGGGGAAAAGGAGGACCTCTAGATGTCCCACCCTCCTTAGAAGCAGGTTCACTTGAGAGCTGTCATTCACCAAGCACTTCTAGGAGCCATCGCTGGAGGTGCAACAGTGCGCCAAAGCTGACCAACGTCTGCAAGCTGCAGAGCTGCGGCCAGTAGCTGTGTTAGACTTAAAGTTCTGGTTCTTTCCTCTCTGCCTTACACTGTCCCTGTCTCCTAGTCCTGAACTCCAGGGCTGTTGTGTGAGCTGGTCTGAAAGAGAAGGCCAGGAGGGAGACAGCCACCTTGGAGCCTGACCTAAAATAAGGAGTCAGAACTGGGGGGCCAGGCTGGACGTTGGGCGAATGCTGACGGGACCTTCCTCCCACCCCAGACTCAGGCAAGGTAAAGAGAACATTCTAGAAACCATGGTACAAAATATAAGGAATTTTCTTTGTGGCAACACTGAGCCCACAGCAGGGGGCTTCACCATCCCAGGGGAGAGCAAGGCTCTGAGGCCCCTCTAACCCTGACTGGTTCTACGTCAGCCTTTCCCCATGCAGGGTCAGGTCCAGGGACAAACAGATTAGCTTCCTCAACACTCAGGGCCCTAAGCTTGCCAGCAACAGAAAACTAGTCTGGATAATCTAGGCGAGACAACAAATATATTGGACAGATATTGGTAGTTCCCAGAACAGAAGAGAGAATTGAATGATCGCACTTTAGAAGGACAGGGACCAGGACCATGTGGGATCTGAGCAGCAGAATAACACTGGCAGGCCCATTGGGACAAATCTGTCCAGCCGACTTCATGTCTGTGCAAGAGAAAATCTGATAGGCCCCCCCGGTGGCTGTGCCAATTGCAGGCAGGCACCCAGACCGACAATCCCACTACGACTGGGGGAAAGCATACTTCTCCAAAGCAGAGTCACGGCCCCGTGGCCCAAAGAAGGAACCCTGGGCAGGCAAAACGCCTGGCCCAGTCCAGGGCCCTCAGAGCCGGTGTGCGTCCTCGTGCGCAGTACGGCACCTCCGGCAATGCGACACCCCAGCTTCCTCCCAGAACTCCCCTGCAGCTCCCTGCTTGGGTCTCAGGCAGTAAGCAGAGGCAGCAGAGAACGTGCAGGGCACACGTACTTTTCTCCAAACCCACCAGCAAAGTTAGACTTACAGGTGTGAGTTTCCCAGAACCCCAGTTCAGACCAAACTCAGGAGTGAGTGGGCGTTTTGCCTGAGCAACCGCTGGGCCATCTCTCTGTGTCACCTCTGTCTGAATCTACCCTTAGCCTTGCCCTGAAATCTGTGCTGACTCCCAAGGTGACCGGGACCAGGCAGCAGGCAGAGATGGGGACTGCAGGGCCCGGGGTGACAGAAAGCCTGGAGAGGAAACATCAGTTTAAGGCTAGGATTCTTAAGAATCTGGTTAACATCCCTCACTCATCCTGGAATGTGGCCTCCTGGGGTGCAGTTTCCCGTTTGTTTGTTGACAGCTCTGCCCCCACTGCAGCACCTGGTCCACTTGGGAGTCCCGAGGTATTTGAGGCGTGAATGGGTAACACTGTGCTGCCTTCTTTGCAAAACTAGTTGGGGATCCTGTCCCCCAGAGGCTGGGCCTGCCAGTGGAGGGAGCGAGAAAGGACTTCTGCCATTCGGTCTGGGCTTCGGTGCAGGCAGGGAGCCAGCCGCAGTGCAGTGCTAGGGCTGGGATGGTGGCCCCTCTGGGCAGTCGCCCACAGCAGAAACACCCTCACAGACGCAGAGCCCTCGGCTGAAGAGCCAGAAGGCCGCAGTGTCATGTAAGAGGCAGAAGCGGGGTCGCAGGCCTGCTGCACAATGTGCTCCCTTACCCGGCACTATTCTTGGGCATCTATTCGTCCTTCAATCCCACAGGATGTGATGACAAGGAGGGACACTAGCTGTTGAAGGGAGGGCCAGGCACAGAGCTTGGGACACAAGCTCTTCTTTTAGCCCCAGCAGGGCTCGCGGGGCCCTGGAGACACTTGCTGTCCTTGGAGGCACCCCCGCAGGGGCGCATCCACGGCTCTCTGGCCGCTGCCCTGTTTGCAAAGCCTCTGATCGGTTATGCCCTTTCCCAGCCCTTCACCTGGTGTGGGGGGTCGGGTGGTTGGGGTCCCTCTGCAGCTCCCTCTCAGCTTCCTTCGCTTTTGTTTCTGCCTGTGGTTTCTGGGGTCAGGGAGGACCCCGTGGCAACCAGCTGTCCAGGGCAGGGAGAGCTGCCTGTCAAGCTGCCCTCCAGCAGCCTGGTAAGCTTGCCACTGGCTTTGCCCAGCAGGGCTCTTCCGGCGCAGCAGAGGAGGAACTCTGCCCCCACTCGCTCCTGAGCCCCTTGAAGTGCTGTCTTTATGCCCCTATCGGTGCACCTGGGAGCAGAGGGGAGAGGGGTCAAGAGCAGGACTCCGGCCGGACGCCTAAGTCACAGTCCTGGTCCCCAGTGTGCTGGCTCCTACCAGGGAACCTTCAAGAAGCCCCTGAAGCTCAGCGGGCCTCGCCGTCCTCATCTGTAACTTGGGCATAATTGCAGGGCCCACCTCATGGCCTGTTCTGAGGATTGACTCTAGCACCCAGAATAGCTCCCGAAACATAGCAAGTGCTTGATAAATATTTAAAATCATTACCACGTCTCTCCTAACCCCACGCACCCTGCAGAGCCTAACTGGAAGTCCCTCAGGGTGCCTCCTCTGAACCCCCAGAGCAGTCTCGTCTGAATCCCACAAGTCAATACTCTGTGTCACAGACTGTCAGTAGGCTTCTGTGACTCGGTATTGTCAGTTGCTCCACGTGGAACCTTTGCTCCCCAGGGAGAGGATGAGGGGCCCCCCTCAGGGTCAGGCCTGAGGCCCACCAAGTCGCCATGACCTGGGACATTATGTGTGTGTGGCCTCTGCTTTCTTACAAATGTTTTTCAAAACTCTTGCAGCTTTTTCATATTTAAGTTTAAACAATCAAGGAATATTTTTCATGAAGCTATTATGTGTTAAGTACTGTGGAGACAAAAAGATCAATCAACCCATCTGCTCTGTTTGGTCCAGGAACCCGGCCTCCTCCGCTGTCCCTGCCTCTGCCGGTCACTAGGTCCTGAGGCTTTGACAGCACCCTTCCTTCCTGAGCATCCTCCCAGCCTTGCCTGCATCTGGGCCCCTCTGTTCCTTGCCTAGACTGTTGCAAAACGCCCCCGCTGGTCCCTGCACCTAAAACCCTAAAACCTATTTCTACCAAAATAGAAATTAGATCCTGTCACTCCAAGTGTTAAAGATTGTCAGTGTTTCTTTCCTCTTATCTACGGAATACAAGTC
Source organism: Phataginus tricuspis (assembly GCA_029783875.1). Classification (NCBI taxonomy): domain Eukaryota; kingdom Metazoa; phylum Chordata; class Mammalia; order Pholidota; family Manidae; genus Phataginus; species Phataginus tricuspis. The sequence goes on from JAQQAC010008525.1 coordinate 12,791,950, forward strand.
AAATTCCATACAAGGCCTTTATCAACGTGGTCTACAACCTCAACCGACCCAGCGCCCACCATCCTCACCGCACACATTCTGGGCCCCTCGAGCTCACGCCTCCTTCTGCTGAGAACAACTTTCTTCCCTGGTTCTGCCTGGCAACCACCACCCTTCCTTCAAGACCAGATCAGAGGCAACTTCCCCAAAGCTAGTCACTGCCTCTTTTCGCTCCCATAAAACTTGGTACAATCTGTTCTCAGAATACCTGTCCCTGGTAGGCAGTTTCCTCTGCTGGGCGGTGGCTCCAGCCTTATTCACTTGGCGCCCAGCCCTGGACGAGCCACAGGGGGCTGACCCGATGCAAACAGCACTCTCAAGGGACTTCCTCCCATCCAACCATATTGCTTGGAAAGGGGGTTTATCCTCACTGCCTTCACTTCTGGTCTTGAATCCGTCCCAGCGCTTTGCCTGCACTACTTCTCGTCCAGGGCACCGGCGGCCTCTGTGACCCAGAGGTCAGGCCTCTGCCCTCAACTTCCCAGTTGATTCCTCCACTTTCTTCCCTTGGTTCCTGTGACCCACAATCCCCTGGGGCCCCGTCCATCTCCTCTCAGACTTCTTTGCTGGTTTTTCCCCATCCCTGACCTCTTACTGCTGGAGAGTCTTAGAGCTTGGTCCTGGGACCTTTTCTATCTACTTTCCCTCTCACTGTCTGGGTGACTTCATCCAGTCATGACTTTAAGCAGCACCTCTATGTCGATCACTCCCAAATGTATAAACCCGCCTATCCTTCTCTCTTGAACACAAGGGTCCAACACCCAAGTATACACCCACGTCACCACTCCCCCTTTCAAACTTAAGCCGAAATTCTGACCTGCCCACCCGCTAAGACCTTTTCCTGCCGTCTTCCCGTCTCAGTGAACTGCAATCCGAGCCTCTGGGTGCTCAGCCCAAACACCCTGGGTCCACTTTGCGTTCTCTCTGCCTCTCCCACCCCACCTCCAATCCACGCCAAATCCTACTGCTCTACTTTCGACGTCCATGCAGAACCCGACCACTTCCCCTGCTCTGGCCAGTCTCCTCTGCACTCTTTCAGTAGGCGAGATAAGAGAGTGCTTCAAGGGAACAGGCAAAATGCTGAAGGATTTCGAAAGAAAAGAGGATTACTTTTGGCTGGAAAGTCAAGGTGGCATAGAATTTGGTTGTGTCAAGGAGCAAAGACAACCCGTGTTGTTTAAATACATGACATCATTTTGTTGCTTGCCAGACAAGGAGAGTCACATCCTTTAAGTAAGGCGGTGAGTCTCCCTAACTGAAAGTGAAAGGACATAAAATGTGGAAAAGAAGTTTTGCGCACATTTCCAACTGATTCAGAGGTGAAGTTTGCAGGCTCTCTTGAGATGGGTTATTGCTCTGGTTCTGCATCTCTGGCATGGGCGACCCTCAAACAGACCCAGGGGGGGTTGCCTAAGGCCCTGGGGGGTAGGGGCTCATACGAGGGCAAATTCGAATGTGCCTGTCAAAGCTCGGTGAGATCTTTCTTAAACTGTCTCAGAGAACCAGGTGAAGGGCACCTGGGGCAGAGTGAAGAGCGTGAACCAAAGCCCTCAGGATTGAGAATAAGGAGCAGGTCCCAGGAAGACACGGAGCCCCGGGTGATTCCTGACAAGGGTCAGGGATGTTAGGAGAGGAGATAGAGGCTCCGCTCTAGACGTTCACATGTGGCATCATCAAACATATGTAAACCGGAAGGATGGTCAGAGCTGTTTAAGGAGATTAATCCAGTGGGCGGTGGGCAGGATTCAAGGGAGACAAGTTAGGGGGCTGGTGCAATACTCCAGGGAGGGGTGGCAAAAGCTGAAAGACTCGGAGACAGTGAGACAGCCAGTCAGGTACCAGGGGGTGGCCAAGGCGAGGCTGGGAGAAGCCACAGCTGGCTCTGGGAGAGGCCACGGTTGGTCTAAAGCTAGCTGCTGTGTGTGCCCGCCCTTGCTGACTCTCTCTCAGATCCTGAGGCTTATGGGCTCAGCCAGGAGGCCTGCTCGACTCCACGTGGCAGGCTGGGGCCCAGAGGGCATGAGCCAGTTTGGCTTGGCTGGCCATTGGGTGGAGGTGGAAGGAAAGGCAGGAAGTGCCAGCTCCAGTGGTCAAGGGACAGTGGGGCTGGTCCAACATCCCCTTTCAGCCAAGCAGATGGAGCAGCTCCCCGTCCGGGATGTGGGGGTCAAGAGGCAGCAGCTGGCTCCAGCCGGGAGAGGCCTCACCTCCAGACCCGGCCAAGGGAACGCAGGTCCAGGCAGCACGAGCCAAGGCCCGGGAGAGATTCCAGCAGACACTGGGAAACCAGGGCGAGATAAAGCCACAGGGCCTGCCGGCTGGTGGGGAAAGGGCTCTAGTCACATAGCCCAGCCTGGCTGAGGGGCAGGGGGATGAAGAGACATCTGTGTCTTAATGGATATGCTGGGGGAAGCTGGGAAGCCCCCTTCTCAGCCAACATTCCCTCCACCTGGGCTACGGAATGGCCAGTACTTGTCTTGTCTTTGTCTATTTTGGGGTTGCATTGGGAAGAAAGGGGCGCCTCTGAGTACCCAAGCCCCAAGCCGACTACCACAGCCCCCCTCCCGCGTGAACCAGACTTGCTTCTCCATCACCTCTTCCCCACTGCGCCCTCTGGGGAAGATGGGAACCAGCAGGGAAAGGCAACAGGAAGGCGGGGGGCGCAGGGCCCCCACTCCCCACTGTCCGTCTGGTGCAGAGCCCTCTTTGGGGCTGAGCTCCTCTCTTGCTGCTCTGCGGGGGTGTGAGGCGCTTGCAAGGTGCTGACTCAGCGGCCCTGCAACACTCCTTCTGATTGAGAACTGCCTCCCCTGTCTTCAGGGGTGTCCCCCACACCCAGCCTTCTGGAGCAAGGGAAGCCAAGCTCTCCCAGAGAATCCAGCACGCTCCCCGGCTCCTTCACTCTCCTCAACGGCTCTGAACCCTGATGACGAGCCATAGGTCAGCTTCCCTGCCTGGCAAACACCGATCACTGGAGTCTGACACCTCGAGCAAGTGGCCGTGGCCGTGGCCCCAAGCCAAGGCCTGAGCGTTCTGATTGCAGTCTGCAGCCACACTGGCATGGACCCAGGAGACCTCCGCCCCTCCTCCTGCTTGTCTTGGGGCACGTGTGCTTGGAGACAGGCCCCCAGGTCTCCCGCACCTCCAGCTGCAGGGGAAGCAGCTGCTGCAGGAAAGGCCCAGGAGCACAAAGTGGGTTCCGCTGTGCACATGGGGACCAGGTGGCGGAGAGCGCCCCAGGAGAGTAGGCTCCTTCCCTGGAGGTCCCCAGATGTCATGAGGTGGACATAAGCAAATGACCCGATTGCTCACCTGCTCAGAAATAAATGCTGCTGTCTGATCTCTGGTTGGGTCTGTCCTGGGGTCCTCAGAGGAACGAATGAGTCAAGAGGCAAGGGAGGGGGGCTGGGTATTGAACCAGGTTGCACGCCAGGGCCTTATGTCATCACACTGAGTCCTCAGGCTTACCCTGCTGGGTGTTTATTTTCTCCCAGTTTCACCTCAGAGGAAACAGTGGCTCAGAGATACTAAGTAACTGCCTTAAGGTCACACAGCTACAAAGGCCAAGCTGAGGTCCCAGCTTTGGCTGACTCTAGAACCAAGGTCTTTCCATACATGGACCTACGTCCTGCGAGAGAGTGTCAGGAAAAACAATGTTGGGGGTTTGGGCCTCTTTCTGGGAAAAGTTTGTAACAGTTCTGTCACCAGAAGTCAATGTCGAAGTCCTAACCCCCAGGACCCCAGAATGTGATGCATTTGGAGACAGTCTTTAAAGAGGTAATTAGTTAACATGAGGTCATTAGGGTGGGCTCTAATCCAATGACTGGTGCCCTTGAGAGAAGAAGAAACAGACGTTCAGAGGAAAGGCCATTGTGAAGATACAGGGAGCAGACCGCCGTCTATGAACCAAGGTGCGGGGCCTCGGAAGAAACCACCGCGCCAAGCCCTTGGTCTCAAGACTTCCAGCCTCCAGAACCGTGAGGAAATAAATTCCTGTTGTTGACGCCACTCAGCCTGTGGACCGCCCCAGCAAACTAAGACAAGTCCCCGCTTACTGAGGGCGCATTGTTTTCTAGCCCCTGGGCAGGGCATTCTACTCTGAGTTATGTTCAGAATGGGGTCCCATCTCAAAGGCAGGTAGGGGGACTGAGGAATCACAGGTGCCCACCGAACCCCATACCTAATGACGCACTTTGGCTACAAAACTCAGCATGGGGCATATGCTCTGTCAACTGTCTTTCCTTTTAATTATCCTGGAAACAAACACCTCTGCCTCCAGACGTCTAGGAGGGAGTCAGACACAGTGACTCCCGCTAAACTGTAGGCATAAGGTGACCTTGAGGCGCTGACTGGGTGGGACACCAGGCACTTCTTCCTGTGGCCTAATTTGAGCTTTTCCCCTGAAACACAACCGCCTTGCTCCTGGGGGCTCCCTGATCTTCCCCATCACTGCCTGTCACTCCTCGCTTAGTGATCGCTGCTGACCTTGCAGGGTGATAACTGACTGTACGATGCATGGACAAGTGAGAAAACCCAGACTGGAGGTGGAAGAAATCGGCCTCTGAATGTTTTTGAGCATTTCATTTGAATACATCCTGTCATTAGTGAACAGGAATTAACACACACAGTGGGGGAAGAAGAAAGCCCTTTTGAATTGCAAGGGGTTTTTACAAAAATGAGCCGACGTGTAAAGGGGGAGGTTGGAAATAGGTGCTTCAATTGACATGTGTGTGCATAATGCATGTATGTATGCATATGAATACATGTATGTGTCTATGTGTGTATATATGTCTGTGTACACACACACAGATACACACACACTTCAGCTTCTGCACTTCAAGGTCTTGGGGAATCTCATTCAGGGAAAAGTCCTCTGCCAGAGCTGCCTTAGAGGGAAAGTTTAAGCCCATCTCCAACATTTTTCTTAATTCTTCCATCAGTGGATGAGAAGACACAGAAATAGGAGCCCTCATACCAAAAAAAAATATATCTGTATTTTTAGCATTCTGCAGTTTGGTATTCCTCAGACTTGATAACTTGCAAGTGGAAATCCTGATAATTGTTAGAAACTATTTCTATGGGTTCTCAACTGAAAGACTGTGAACTTACTGCTAAAGACACATAGTCTAATCTCTCATTTCCCCCTTTAAACCAACAGCAAATACCCCCAGAAAAAAGTCTGCCCTAGAATTGCATCTACTGACCAGTGTGTATAATATTTAAGGGCATGTTTGCCTCACTTGTATTCACATGTATAAAACAGAAGAAGGGGAAAAAAACCTCTGCCTGACCTAATATTCTAGAAGATAATGTGTTCTGACCACACTTCATTACAAGCATGAAAAATATTCCTTCTGAAAGGGAAAAAATTGTATGTGGTGTTCATGCCTCAGGCCAAGAAGTATACCCCCTAGCTTGGGCTTTGCTCTGAACAGCCACCTATACACATAAGCGCATTTCAGTGTGACTGCCTTTGTGCGCCCTGGTTGAGCTGAAGCAGCTAGAAGTTCCTGCAAAGTACAGGAGTGGATTAAACCTGCCTATCTGGGGCTGGATTATGCCTGACGCTCTTACACTTTTGATCAGACCAACAGAGCCCAAGGGTAGTTCCAGGTGGACTAGCCAGAGGCTGAGTTCTGGATGGGTCTCTCCAGAGAAGGGAGCCATGGATCTGGGCACCCCTGCAGCAAACATCAAAACCCCATAAAAGGAGCAGGAGACAGTGGCCAGAGAAGCCAGCAACAGTGATGGTATAGGGGTACAGGTGAATCCTGTGGAGTGTTTGAAAGGATATAGGCGCACAAATGGAGCAGAGGGACTGCTGGGTGCGACCTGGGGAAATAGAAAGGCTCCTGGCATTGTTTCTGAACAAGTCACAGTAATTAACAAGTGAGTGGATCCCTGTTCTGGATCTTCTGTGCACAGCTCTCGCCTGAGGATTGAGGGGGTTTTGTTAAGGTCCAAGAACAGACCTTATCTTGTTGGTAAGCAGACAATAATGGACAGGGCTTGCACTGTAAATTTGCTGTAATATCTGAGATGGCTGAATTCTGCTCCTGAAAATAAGGAAAACTAAGTCTACAAACACGTAGCTTACTACAGACCAAATGTTCGTGTCCCCTCAACACTGGTAGGTTGGAATCCTGACCCCCAATTGGATGGTATTAGAAGGTGGGGCTTTGGGGAGGTGATTAGGTGGTGAGGATAGATCCCTTATGAATGGGATTAGTGCCCTTTAGGGGACAGGAGACAGCTTGCTCCCTCTGTGCCATGCGGTGATGTACTGAAAAGGTGGCCATCTACAAACCAGGAAGCATGTCCTCACCAGACACTTGATCTGCTGGCACCTTGATCTCGGATGGAATCGCCGGCCTCCAGAACAGTGAGAAATCAATGTCAGTTGTTTAAGCCTGGTGTTTTTTTATAGCAGCCTGAATGGGCTAAGACCGAGTTTGCTCAGTATTGGAATTAGAGGCTACCATTGTATCCAGGAAATTTCACATTAAGACAAGTACTGTGCGGGAAACAGCAAGAAGTCAATGAATGAAAGGCATAGAGGCTGGAGAAGTGAAGAAGAGGGAAGGATTGCCTTTCCTGCGGAAGTGGTCACAGAAGGCTTCATTGATACAGTGAGCTTCATGCTTGGGCACATGGAGGGTCTAAGGGGCTGGGAGGAGGGGGCATGGAGCAGCCCAGGACAGTGGGAGCAGCAGAAAGAATCCAAGAGCCCATTGTGTTCCATTGGGTTAAACGTCTGGGCTAAGAGCTGGGCCGACTGAGCGGCCTGACTGGATGACACAGAATCTACCTGGGGTTTCCAGCACCTCCTGGCGTTTTGCCAATCGCACCTGCCTGGAGAGAATCATGTATAAATAAAAACGGCCACCTTATAGACATCTCTGAGCTTCCTTTAGACAGCTCTCCAAGAGAAAGGGAGTCAAAGCTTGTGATCTTTTTCACTGCACCCAATGAAACCAGGTCTGAGGGGACAGAGCCCAGACTCAAGGCAAGGCATCTAGATGGGCCTCGAAAATGGGGCTTTGGTCACCTACAAGAGAAGACAGAGCTTCTTACCTTGTTACTTGATGGGGAGGGTCAAGACTGTGGGACATAGGGGGACACACAGGACACTGGCAGTACGAGGAGAAATATATTAGATTAAAAATGGTGTTGGCTGGGTACTAAGTAGTTAACCTCTTATACATGGGGATAAATAGCAGGATGTAATTAACTACGGCTTAAAGAGAACCCTAGGCATCGCTCTCAGCAGGTAAACCCCCTGTGGATTGTTATGCTAATTCCAACGGAAAAGGGTAGACAGAGACTCCTCTGGAAAAGAACAGAGCACGTTTCGCTATATTCCTTTTGTATGGTGACTCCAGATAGCCCAAATAATTTTTTTTTAAAGACAAAAACTGGATTACACGGAAGATGAGATTACCTAGAGGACAATCTCCACGATCAGAGGAGCCGCTTCTCGGTGAGGAATGGTGGAGACAGAGTGGGACCTGGTGGCTGAGCTGTGGGGGTGTCTTTGTGTAGCTGTCGTCTCAGGAGGGCAGTCCCCGAGGAGTGGGAGGTGAAGCGCGGAGCCCTTTGCTGTTCGCTGCCTGTCCTTCATCCCTCCCCACCACTGGTAACCTGAGCATCCCGTCCAGCTGGGAGAGGCTTTTCATGCTGTGACTTCAGAAAACCATATTTCCACTGAAGTGAAAATGGAAGTGTCAAAGGCCTTTTGATTTTTGCTAAAATATTTAATTAAAGGTGGACATTTATCATTTAGGAATTACTGGCTCTTGGCCCCTTCCTCCCATCTACCTGAAAATGCAAAAGTAAGGATTTCAGGGTTTCGAAACACACTGGTTGGCTGAATGGAACCCACCCATCGCTCAAGCTGAAGTTCTGACACTTGTCGCTGCACCTGCCCAGCATCTGGTCAGGCTGTGGTGTGGTCACGAAGGGGATCAGACGTACCATCCCCCAAATATGCCACTTCGGCAGGAGGATTATCTTGAGCTGAAGGCAACTGAGAAACAGCAGACAAAAGAAGAGCTCTCTGCTTCCCTTCCCACCTGCCTAAAAGCATACATTTCCCTTGGGCAAGTGTCTCTTTCTCCTGTACGGGGAAGAGGAGGCCAGCCCTTCTCACAGAGATGGCAGAAAGATGACTGCACAATTAAACCTAACCCAGTATCCTTTATCTACTATTAGTTTTGCCTATATAGTTCCTAGTTGCTTTTCCATAATTTTTCAGTCCTAGGAGCCCAGACGCCTTTTCCTTTGTCTAGTCACTTCTCTACAATTTATTACTCTTTGTTAAAATGGCATATAAGCCCCCAGGTCTAACCACTTCTTTGGGTTCTCATTTCTTTCCTGTGAAGCCCCCGTGCATGTAGAAACTACTATGAACGTCAGTTAAGATTGGGTGCTTTCTCTCCTGTTAACTGATCTTTGTTGGTTTAATTTGCATGCCCCAGGTAACAACCAGAGAGGGTGGAGAAAAGTTTTTTTCTTCCCCTACAGTTATGATGGGAATGAACCAACCATTAAATAAAAAGGCCTCACTCAATGAGGCCAAGATATGGAAGCAAAGAATAGCTAAAACATCTGAAGGGCAGGACACAAACTCCCTACACTTGCTGGGCAGGCAGGACTGTGTCCAGGGCTTTGCAGAAGACGAATGTGGCGACATCAGTGATAATGACGCCCTGGGGATGTGGTAGTAAATAGGTGGCATGGAGGGGTCCTCTATGACCTTAAGTTCTCACTGTTTCACCAGTGAAGAAACAAGGCCCCAAAGTCCCAGATCTTCTGTGATAGTCTTAATTTGGGATGTTTTATTGCTGTCAATAAAAGATTTAGAAAGCACATAAATAAATGTGATTTTATGTTTACTTTTTCACAATAATTTTTATGTAAATAATTCCACAAGTTCAAACTCCTTTTCTGACCACGTCCTCCAACACTGGTTTGGAAAATATGTTCACCAAGGCTGGATTCTTGGAAAGGTGACTTAGTCATTTTGTTGTCCTGAGAAAAGTATTTAATAATCACACTGATTTTTTTTGTAGTCGTGTAGATGGTAAAATTAGGACATAGAACAACTGACTTGCTTGGGATGACACTGAAAGTTGAGCTAGGCCCACACTTAGGTAATTTCCCATGTAGGTCGGCCCACTGTCTGTGGCATAGATTTTCTACAGAACCCCTGCACCATCTTAGCTCCCAGGTAGCTTTAGACCAACAGCTCCTCTATTTTTAGCAGGCAAACCCACTGGGGAAGAGTGAAGTTAACAAATGAAAGGAAAAGATAAAAGGCACAAAGACAGGATGAATGCCAGAGGTGGGATAAAAGTTAAAAAAGAAAAGAAAAAGGGACCCATCAGAGGAGTCAAGGGTAACCTTTAAGTAGATGAAATGCATCTTATTCATGATGGCCCTTTCCCCCCCATTCCCAAATCCACAACACAGTTCAAACCCTGTCCGTCTCATCTGAATCCCCCTGGCATTTTGCTTGTTCTTCCCTAATGACACTGATAAGCTCCTGCCCTGCAGTAACACACAGTTACAGTAATGCAGAGTCACAGACCGGCGAGGCCTACCAGATTAGAAACTCTTCGAAGGCACCGTCAGTGTTCTGGACCAATTTGTTTCCCTCATCAAGTTTTAACATGTTTGTTGAATAAATGAATAAGAAAATATTTACAGCTTGAAAAAAAAAAGAGAATGCTGAGTCTATTTTTAAATCTCCTATTTGGTTGGAGAAATATTTGTTTCTAACATTTGATTTTGAAAAGCTGAAGTTTTATTAAGATGCTCGGGACATTAGCACTTGACTAAACATTTAAATAAAAACTACCAACTCTGCTCTCCATGAGCAAAAGAGGGACAGAAAGGAGCTAGCGAGATTTTTCTTTGCCTTGTGGCATTCTAGTTTGCTTGGCTTTGGGGAGGGACAGGAGCCGGCTGCTGGATGGTGGCATAGCCTAGATTGAATTGTTTTCAAATAAACTAGTAAGTGAAGCAATGGAAAAATACCTTTCCGCAGAGCTCCTAGGTTAGAAACCTAGCATTTTAAATAATTAGCAAAGGTTGTAGTATCATGCATAGAAAATAAACAGAGGCTACAGAGCAGATCTATGACAAAGGATTAAAATATTTCAGGCTGTGTTTTTTAGGTTGTTTGGTGATGTTCAGTCTGAACATTGAAGACTTTCCATTGTTTTTCAGTCCTGACTTGATGGGCAGAGGTGGCAGGGAAGGACAGGCATTTCTCAGTTCCAGTCATACGTGTTGTCTAAGAACCCACAGCAGACACAAACTTCTGGGCTTTGAAGAGCATGAGCCAGCCTCCCAGTTATCAGAGCATCCCCCCCACCGGAGGGAAGTCTTCCAGTCAGCTGATCCAATGCCTGGCCGACAGGTCCCGGCAAACATCATTCTATTGCCCTTGAGATTGTAATAAGCAATTTATTGTGCCCAGGAAAGGGGAATGCACAGGCCTTTTCTTTCCATCGCCACCTTGATGAATTCATTAACGATTTTTCAGGCAAGTTTTATTCAGGCACTTTGGGACAGGGCAGTGAGTCAGACGTTGGCATCAAAACCAGAATAGAAGCCATAGCCCTCTCTGGGGATCCTACCCTGGGCTTTAAATTCCCAGATCACATAACTTCCTAATTGGAAAAAAATGTTCTTAAACAAGAGCAGGGGTTTTGCCAGGCCTGACAGTGACTAATAAGGTCGGTCTAAGGACTGTCTGATGAAAGACAAGTTGGATTTACATGTCAGAGTGAATTTTTAAAGTATTTCACCCTGAGGTTTACTGCTGAATATAAATAAAATATCTCTCTTTGGGCGATCCCATTCTAACCCCTGCAGATATGCCTTCCTTAATTAAATTTACTTTGAAATGACATCCAAACAATGCCTTCCTTCCAAATGCCTTTGTTTTCTCCAAGATTTACTTATCGACAAGCTGTTTCTTAAGGTTCCTGTGTAAACCGATTAAGTTCCCACCCGCGGTCTGCATACTAATGGAGACACGTTTTATCATCTGTAAAGCCAGCCAGGATCGCAGTGCTCACTTTGTACTTCTTAACTCTATACCAAATGGACCCTACATTTACAATACCAAATTAAAAAAAAACTACTGATGGCGCTTACGTAGGATCCAGATAAACACAAAATTTAAATCTCATTTGCTGACACACAACTAAAGATTAATTACTGAGTTGGAGAGATTTTTTTTTTAATTCTCTTTCAAAAATCAGGCTTTCCTGTTGGTAGTTAAAGAGGCGCAGGGCTTAGATATAGGAGGTCTGGAGCGGCGGCTCCCCTGCGGCGCGCGGGTGCAGGCACGCACGCGTGGACACACACCCACACGCGCCCGCCCACACCACCTTGCGTGTGAATCGCCTGCGGGGTTTACGAGCTTCGATGGCATGGATAACTGTCAGGTGCAGAAAGCAAGCCTTTGTTCCGTGGGCATTTTCCTCCCTCCGGATTTGACTGTTATTTACAGGCCACGTGAGCCCTGGGCGGGGAGGCGCCCCCGCGCCAGGGAGACAAAGGCTAGCTGAGCGCGGCCAGGGCGGTCCAGGGACGTCTCCGCAGGTCCTGCGACACGTGTGAGATGGGCCCGGACCTGCCTCCGACCGAGCACTTGCTCCAGAGAAGTCCTGCCCGAGCCCTTGTAAAGGTGTCGGCGTTTCCCTGGGCCGGGAGAGGTCCCGGCCCGAAAGCCTGGCAGGGGCCGGGTTCGCGGGCTGCGCGACAGCCGCCCCGGAGAGCCAGTGAGCCCGGGACTGTCGGGGCGTGGCGCTCCTTGCACAGGTCGCACACTCCTGGTGTACCCGGGAGAATGAGGTTTTAGAGACTCAGAGCCACCTCAGCACAAGAGAACCCGGTCAGAGGCCCCTCCTGCCCTCGGGAGGGAGTGCAAACCGTCGCCACCGGAGAGGCCAAGTAGTGAGTCTCCCACCCGGAGAGCCCGGTGCCTGAGGTCCCGCCACTCAGAGGCTTCGGTCGGTTCGGGGTTGTGGCCTCTTCCAGGGCTCAGACTGGAAGCAACGCGTCCCGGGAGCAAAATGTCGGGGGCGCCAAAAAGTCAGAGGTTAAAATAAATAATATCTTAACGCGATGCTTTTTTAAACAATGAAAATTATTGCATAATAAAAACCCCACCCACGATGAACAAAATATTAAATTCTAAGTGAGATAGGAGCAGTACAGCGCAGTGCTGAGCCCTTTTGTAGCCCGAGGTAAAAGGAAGTTCCTTTCGGGTGAGCGGCACTCTTCACAACCCGCTGGACCTGGGCCGGGGTGTTGGGGGGATTCGGGGCGTAGTGGGAAGGGAGCGCGGGTCGTGGCCAGGGAAGCAGAGGCACCCTCCAAGGCCCGGGTGGGGCTGCGGAGGGACTGCCCTGGGCCGGAGGTGAGAGCTCCGGGAAGCCGCTCCGCCGGGAACAAAGGCGCAGCCGAAGGCCGAGCTGGGGGCGGGGGTGACCGCACGGGTTCGGGCTACCACGCGCGGCCTGGACTGAACACTCGACCCGGTTGCTGCCGAAGCCGCGAGCGAGTCCTGTAATCGCCGCGCTCGGTGGTTAATTCTCCCTAACAAGACTTGGCAAGATGTCGGGCGAATGATTTTTGGCTTCAGTCGTGCCCCACCGCGGCGCACACAAACCCCCTGCCAAAAGCGGCCTGTGGGAAATTAAATGCATAAGTAAAACTGGGGGCGGGAAAAATGCTCCATGACCTGGAAAGAGGGATGCAGAGAAACCGGAATCGCCCCCAGAGCTTATTAAATCCTTTAAGCATAGATTTCTCAAGGTCTAGCTGAGCACCAAATGGGGACCCTAATTACCATTTCCCGAGAAGACAATTCACACGTGCGCAAGAAGGGCTTAGGGATTTTCCAAAAGCCGAGAACGTGGGCTTTTCCCCCACCAGGGTTCAATAAACGTCGTTAGGAAGTGTGGACCGGAGTGGTACCCCTGCCTTCCTCTATAGGAACCGCATTCGGGCAATTAATGCCTCCCTCCGGATCGTAAAGCAACAAATCCAACACCTCACTCCTATTACCGGGCTTCGGGGCGGCGGGTCTTCTCTTTCATCCTCCAAGTTGGGGCCTGCCCACGTTCCTGGGGAAACTATAAAGCTGATTTAATGGCTTAAGATGAAAATTGATCACGCTAATGCACAAGTTAACGTCTGAGGAATCGCATTTGAAAAAAAATGACTGGCCGGGTGAACTCACTGCACAAGCCTGGGGGGCGGAGGCCCCGGGCCCTGCCAGCCGGGCGGCGCCTGGTTCCCCTCTCCGCTTCGGGGAGGGGAAGCCTACAAGGCTTCGTGGGGAAGCACGGAGGTAAAGAGGGCTGCACCCGAGCCCCGGCCCCCGTCAGGCCAGCTGCTCGCCTGGCGATTTTCCTCACGCAGAGCCCCGCGACGCCGCGGCGGGGGGCAGTGACTCGTGTCGTGCGGGGCGCGCGCCGCGGAGGCCGGGCGGGCGGAGAGTGAGCGGCGCCGCCGGGCTCCATTCACAAAGTCAGAGCGCTGCAGCTCGCCTGCCGGTCGGAGGCCACCTCCCTCTTCCTTTAGGTCTCGATTTTATGAATGGGCCCAGCGACAAGCGCGCAGCGCCCTGTTTACTCCGCTCTTTGTGACGTCGCGTTCCCGTGACTGGGAGCGGGCGGCTAGCACTCCATTCACGCGCCGGGGCGGGCTGCGCGAGGAGGCAGGCCCGCGGGCGGGGGGAGCGGGACGGGGCGGGAGCAGGCGCGGGGGCGGGCGGGAGAGAGGCGGGGCTTCGCGAGGTAGTAATGAATCTGCCCCCTCCCGCGAGAGAGCAGACGAGCCTTAAAACATCTCTAAACAGCGGAGAAAACTCTGGCTGGGGCCGTGCGCGGAGCTCCGGCTGTTACTGGGAACGGCAGCCGGAACGGAACGTCAGCGCCCGCACGGGCAGCGGCAGGAGCTGCGTCGCTGGCAAAATACAATAGAGGCAACTACTGGAGGGAGTCCTTGGTCCTCTCCGTAAACACGCTCCCCTCCACTGCCACCTCCCCTCGGCACCGCGCGCGGTGCTGCCCGGCGCTGGCGGCCACTGCTATGGGACCGCGAGACTGCGGGAATTAGGGGATTGGGGAGAGAGGCTCGCCCGTGGCAGCCCCTGGGGGCCAAGTTTGCGGCCACTTCTGCACGCGCGCTCCCTCAGCTCCCGGCCGCCCCTTCCTGCAGCCCAGCCGGCCCGGGTGCTTTTCGCCTCCTTGCGTGCCCAGCAGCCGCAGTTTCCGGCGACCATGGTGACGGTGGAGGAGCTGCGGGAGATGGACTGCAGCGTGCTCAAAAGGCTGATGAACCGGGACGAGAGCGGCGGCGGCGGCGGCGGCGGCGCGGGCGGCAGCGGCGGCCACGGCGCCCTGGGGCTGCTGAGCGGCGGCAAGTGCCTGCTGCTGGACTGCAGACCGTTCCTGGCGCACAGCGCGGGCTACATCCGAGGCTCGGTCAACGTGCGCTGCAACACCATTGTGCGGCGGCGGGCCAAGGGCTCGGTGAGCCTGGAGCAGATCCTGCCCGCCGAGGAGGAGGTGCGCGCCCGCCTGCGCTCCGGCCTCTACTCCGCAGTCATCGTCTACGACGAGCGCACCCTGCGCGCCGAGAGCCTCCGCGAGGATAGCACCGTGTCCTTGGTAGTGCAGGCGCTGCGCCGAAACGCCGAGCGCACCGAAATCTGCCTGCTCAAAGGTAAACACGCGCCGGAGCACCAGCTGGAGGATAGGTGTAGCGGAGCTGGGCGGCCTGCGCCTTAGTCGGCAGGGGAAGAGCCCGGAGGGACTCGTGGCTGCGGGGATCCTCGCGCACTCCTTTTTGCGTGTTGGTGTGCATGGGTTTGCAAGGTTTCTGTACGTTTGTGTGCAAGTGCGAGCTCCTGAAGTCCTCAGAGGTCGCGAGGGTGCATTTCCTCTGTCACCTGCAATTCGGTATCCTTCCTTGAGATTTCCGCATTTATTTACACTTACTATCGGTCTGGCCTCGCAGGCTAAGCGACCCGTCTGCGTTGCCCACCTGCGAGTCCAGGGTAGTGCTCCAAGTGCCCCTGTGCGGGTGGGGACAGGTTGGGCCTGTTGGCCTGGCCTGCCCGGGTCCTGCACTGAGTCCGACGGCGGGAACCCGAGAGGTGGGGAAGAGGGAAAAGGAGGGTGAGGGCCGAGGTGGGACGAGTTCGATTGGAAACCAGCCCTCCTTACGCAAATTCAGAAAGCAAGAGCGGGTTGGGGACGTTGTGTGGAGCGATCTATATCTTGGTTTCCGTGCTGCCCGATTCCGGGCTCCGCCTGAAAGGTGCCCGACTCCTCCCGCCTCCGGCAAGACGCGGCTCCGCGAGTGGGAGCGGGAGCGGGAGGACTGAGTATTTGGGGAACGCGAGACCGGACAGTGCTCCTTAAATTCAGGCAGCGGACAAGTACAACCTTTTGTTCTGACCGGAGTCTTGGCTGAAGGCGGCGCGTGCCTGATTTAAGTGAACCCTGGCGAAACTCTTCGGGGAGGGGAGTCCTTGTCAAATCGGAAGTCAGAAGCCCCGAAGGGACCGTGTGTTATCCACGCAACTGGAGGGTCGGTGCGCCGGTCGCACCTGCCGTGTCCGGCCGCAGGCCTCCGCGGACCTGGCGCGGGGGCGGGTGGGGTGGGTGCGCCCCCAGCGCGCTGCGCCCCTTCCTCCTACAGCCGCATTCCGCGCATTCTTTTGCCCTCGTCCGGTTCTCACCTCCGATCCCGAGAGGCGTTTCAGACCCTGGCCACGAAAATAGCCGCCCCTTTCCTTGCTGGCGCCCCTTGCTTCCTCCCTCTCCTTTACTCTCCGGACCAGCTCACTCAAGAGGAAGGGAGATGGCGGGGGGCGGAAATCTCTCCCCACCGCCCCTTCCAAAAAGCACAACAAAACTGCTCGGTGCCGACCAGCCGGGTTTGCCTCTGGCGAACAGCGGGGGGCTTTGTTCTCTGCAGTTGTTTCCTGGCCATTTGACCTATCAGCTGCTGGGGGAACGCTGCTGTTGACCTCAGGTTGAACTACGAAGGCAATTTTGCTGATGATTCTCTGTGAGGGCTACCTTTTGCACCCCGGATTGAGCCCAGTCCTTCTCTCTTGTCCCCAAAGCGTTTTAAGAGAAAGTGCCAGGGAAGGGGCTTGCACCGGAAGGACAGACCTCCGAGTGCGGCGAGCAGGGCGCCGGGGACCCGCCGGCCTCGCCTGCCTGGGCGCCCCGGGCACGTCCAGCGCGCCGGTCTAGGCTGGTGAGCACGCCTGCCCTCCCTCGCCCTGGCGCTGGCCCTCGTGCAACGAGGAGGAATTTCTCTAGGACGAGTCCCCTCGAGTGGACGGTCTGGCGGGGTGTCGGTGCTGCTCTAGCCTCGAGTGCCTTCTGATTTAGAGCCCAAGGGCGCCCTCCTTCGCGGGGCTCCGAACCCAGGACAGACCCACGTGGAGTGTGGGTTCGTTTTGTTTTGCTTTGCTTCCTGGAAGAGATCCAGAGGGGATCGCCCTACAGCGGCAGCTCAGGGACCTTGGCCCTTGGGGTTCCGGGCGCGCAGATAACTCAGGCCCCGGGGAAGAAGCCATATTATTAAGGTTTTCTCCTCCGGCTCGTGGCACTCCCGTGGTTCCCCCAGTCCCGCTGGGAGAGCCCGGAGCCAGATCGATTCCGAGAGCAAACCCGTGGGCGAGCCGTTGGGCGCAAGGCAAAGCTCCTGTGAAGACTGGCTAGGACTGGGGCCTTGGGTGAAGTGACAGGCCCCTGGCGGTGGCGAAGTGCCCTGCCGGCGGAAAAGGAGTGTCCTCAGGGCTGTTTCCTCCCGAGGCCTGCACCGCCTCCTGTTGTCTGACCTGGTGCGGGCAAGGCAGCCGCCACTGTGCCTCTCAAAGTGGACATCCTCTGAGATGGAGAGTGGGTGGGCCTGGCCGCAGGGTGAACTTCTGTCTCGTCAGGAACAGGGCCCGGGTGTCGCCAGGAGAGGTTCAGCTCGCTCTTCCAAGCAAAGGGAGCCTGTCTTTGGCAGCAGCTGCCTAAAATTCACGGGTGTGTGTGCGCGTGGTGGTGGTGGGGGGTGAAGCCCTTCCAGCTTGTTCTGCAGGGATGGTGGGGCATCTGCGAGGTTTAGTGGTCGCGTTCTTTGTGTAGCATGTTTTCATACATACGCTCTGAGCAGAGGATACATTTTCCTTCTCTTTGGCCTCTAATGAGAAGGCATCCCTAGTGAGAGCAGAAGGAAACGCGCGGAGTCCGCGTCCCCACGGCGGGGACTGGGGGAGGAAAGGGTGCCTCCCTGGTCCGATGGAGAACCCTGCGGAATGGAGTGAGTGCGGGGTCACCAGAGGGGACTCGGGGGCAGAGAACTAAAGGGAAACCCAGGAAGAAAAGCCCCTCAGATTATCTTTAGGAAATGCCTGAGCTGGTTTGGGGTTGGTACCCCTTGGATTTGCCCGTTTTAGTTGGCAGCTTTATGGGCCTTTCTGTGGCTCTCACCTGATGCATGGGGTGGATGTGGAGTAAAGCTGCTGGGACTCGAAGCCAGGGGAGGACCTACTGGAGATGTCTGCGGTCCTGAGCGGACAGAAAAACAGCGGAGTATTTTCAGAAGTTCTATAATCCTTCCCAACCGAAGGCTATCTAATTCTATCAACTAATTGCATTAAAGAATCCGATTTTTCTATTCCTACCACGTGGACAGGCAGTTGGTTAGTCATTAGGTAGTTACTAATACCAAACACAAGAATTTATGGTCAAGAGTAAATTTGACTGAACATTAATAAGATGCTGCTCACCTTTGCAGTCCCTATGATTAAGTTTTGCTAAAAGCAGTAACCCAAACCACTACATTTTCTGGACTTTTTGCTAATAAAAGATTCCTATTGGGTTAAATTTTTTTAAGGCTCATTTAAGATCCTGAGAGACATTTTTAGGCACAGTTTAGAAATTTCAGCTTTTCACATTTTAATATAATACACATCTCCTTTGAAAACCCTTTTGCTTTCTTCCATAAATCCTTAGATTTGGGTTTTAGATCCGGGTTATTAAAGACAAAAAGTGCATCATTTTTTAATCTTAATAGAAGTCACTCTTTTTAGATTTTTTAAAATTTGAAATAAAAAAGAACTCATTCTCTTTGATTTGTCATTTGGGCCTCCCAGCTGCCCCAAATAATGAATCAACCTGTTACGCAGAAGATTTCAGATGTAAAAATGTTATCGCACTTTCTCCTGCCTAAAATTCATCTCAGCTCATTATCTTTGTCAGTTTTTATTGAAGTTCTTATTTAAAAGCTGTCCTGGAGCTGCTCTGAGAAATCGGGAGGATCAATTTGATATTCCAGGTTGGAACTCAAGTACCCCATAGGCCTGACTATGCAGACAATCCAACATTACACTTTCTGTGCAAAACAGCCACCAGGCCAGTAATGAACGGTGGGCGGGTTGCTCACCTAGCAGCCCTAGTAACTCTGGTGACTGTCTTTTCTTCTCTATCCCCATTCGCCCAGCTCATCCTAGTTCCCCAAGGGTCAGTGCCATCAAATGGCACCGCCCCAGAGTGTCGTACATCTCTTCTACCCAGAGGGTAAAGGACTGGCTTTTCTCCTTACAAATAAGACACGATGCCCACAACAGCCAGACAGTGGTAGGCCTTAAAGGGTAATGTCTAACCCCGCTGTAATTCATTAATTACAATTCCACACCTACCAGAGACAGGGCTGCGCAGGGAGCTGAGAGAGAGGAAAGGCTAGCCTGTTCAGGAGCCAAGACATTCCTTTAAAAAATCAGAACATCTGGAGCCAGATAGCCAGTTTCCTTACTGGGAGGCAGGGCCCGCCTACCAAAAGGAAGTTTGACAGGAAGAAAAGTTTACTTTCCAACGGAAGCCAGCTTGCTGAATGGTGCAGATAACACAGGGCTGGGAGGGGCTGCAAACGAGATGCAGCCGTGTGTGGCATCAGGTGTCAGCCAGCCGGCCCAGGCCGCGCAGGTCTGTGCGTGGAGTCTCAAGATGAGAAGCTCACGGAGGGAGGTTTTAGATGCTTCTCAGCACTTAGCACCCACGTCACAGGAAGTTCTCAAAGCTGAGGGACCCCAGGCTTTCTTGCTGGGCAGCAGTGCCTTGTATTGATAAGGTGTCCCGGGACAGCCAGACTGCGAGCCCTGCCTGTGAACAGGCGCTGATCTGAGTGATGACAGCGTAATGGGGAAAAGAGCAGCTCTCGAAAATTCCATGGGCACAGTCCCTCCAAAGGACAGTCTTCCTACACCACATTTCCATTAAGGGTCCTACTGTGACACGATTAGCACTACACCAGTCTGCCCTTTCTAAGGACTTTCTCACCCCCACCTCTGCACAGGTCTCAAAGTGACTGTGGCCAGTGGGTCATTTTCAGTAAACTTCCACAGTCGCCTCGCTGTGTGAGTGTGTGCAAGCATAAAGAGCATGGCACTGAACTGTAGAGGTAGTTATTCCTGAAGAAAGTTGAGGGAAAATGGTATTTGTTACCCCTGGGCTCTTTAAGTTTTAAAATTAAGATGAGACAATGGGCTCCTTAAATAAGTTCTCATGTTACTAAGTGAGAACATGAGGAAAACAGGTCAAGTTTAGAATATCTGTTAGGGAATTACATTCATTGGGATACAAACGTGGCAATTCATCGGCGTGCCTGTTACGAAATTGTGTTCAGACGAAAGAAGTACAGATCGGAGGCACCTGCTATCAGTCTGTAGTTCCCAAACAAGTAGATCACTTAGGATCGGAGAATACTAGAGCTTTTAGAGATGACGTAGTCTGAAATCTTTCCATTTTGAGGGTGGGAAAGCAGGGTTTAGGAGGGAGCTAGCGCTTAACCAGGCTCACACCGGTGGAGTTGGGACTCGCACCCACATCTGTCTCCCTTTGTGCTCCTCGCCTACCGGCAGGAGCCACGGGACAGAGCCCAACCTGGTGGATACAGTGGAATAAGCTGTCCCTCATGCGTATTGTATTAAACTTGGTGATCTAACTCTGGCTCTTACCGACAGGGCTGTTGCTATGCTACTTGTACAGATCTGGGGATAGAAGGGATTGGGAAGTCTGGGAGTAGTTTTTTTCCACCCCTTCTGCAGTAAGGATTCATTTTAATTTCCATCATGACCCAGTATAGGGATATAGACACACCTGAAACCAGACTGCCAAGAAATTATTATTCTAGTGCAATACATTCTAGAAGTTTCTATCCTGTTTCATCAAAAAAAAAAAAAATGCTTGTCACGACTCCTTAATGACAACCTGTGGTTAGAAAAGCACCGGAAAGAAGCAAGAGTTCAGTGAAACGTCAGCAATGCCCTGTTCAGAGCCTTTCTGGTTTTGCATGAAAGTCCTGTGTCTGCATGCAATGAAACCAGCTGGCATGCACCCGAGGGGAGGGCCACCAGGAATGTAGAGAGGGGTGGGCTCCTATGGCCAGGTCAGAAGTTGGCTTTGAGGCCACAGGGCTGGACGCCGGCCCTGCTCTCACCCGGGGGCTGCCTTGCACTCAGTGTCCTCTTCTGTAAAGTGGGCTGGTCATTCTGTCCTCAAGGACTGCTGGTTGGACACATATATGGAAAGAGCCTGACTCATGGTGAGCATTCCTCCTAACAGTGGCTTATCATGGTCACTGACATGGGTGTGATACCTAGAGACGACTTTCTGGGGTGTGCCCTGGAGTGGCTCCTAACGCGTACCCTTCGCCGTGCCCCACCTTGCTGCACGCTGCCAGCCCTCACGGCATACTCTACCCTCTGGGGGCTGGCCCCAGGGCAGCCCGTTGGCCGGGCAGAAGGAGCTCTGTCGGTGACGCTTCTGTCACAGCGAGCCACAGACCCTCAGAAGCTCGTGACGACAGCTTAGGAGGGAAACCCTCCGACTGCTGCTGGCCCTGGAGAGGCAGCCCTTCCAGGCCCCCGTCCCCTGGGCTAACCTGCTGCATCACTTACTTTCTTTCTGCTTATTCTTTAAAGATCCGCCAGAGGGAACTTGACCCCTCAGTCATAATTTTTCAGCCCTGTGTGTCTTTCCCCAGCCTTTGCTGTCTCTCTGTCCACTTACGAGCAGCTTGGGGACGACGACACAAGGGCCTCCTCAGGCCTGGTCTGGCCTCTAGGTCACCTCCATCCTGCCCCTCACACCGCCTCAGGACGCCTCCCCACAGTTCTGCTCTGCTGCCCCCAAGATTGATTGATGATTTATCCGGGAGGTAGTGGAAGTCCCTGACTGGAAAGGGGACATGGAGCCTAGGAAGGATGGTACCTGCCCTTCCGCTGTCTAACTACCAAGACTCAAACCTCCAGCTGGAAAAAATAAGCAAAGTCCAGGAGGGGAAGGCTTTCCAGAGTCTGGGGGTCCCCTTGTAAGTGCTAAAAAAAGAACTTTCCGTATGTGTCTCCCCAAGGCTAGGTACAGAGCACACTGGCCCTTCATTCAGTCACTTAAGGGCTTGGGCATGGACACTTCATCACATTTTACAGATTGGGACGAGGCTCAGAGAGGTTCAGTGATGGCCCCAGGCTGCACAGCTGATGACTCACGCGGTTAGGATTCAACCCAAACCTCTGAGTTTGACTACAGAGGCCATGCTGAACTTCAGCCTAGTCTGTTCTGTATGACCTTGGAGGCTGGCCTTGGCACTCCTGCGGCTCTACCATTCACTTCTGGGTGGGAGCCACTTGTCCGCCTGCCTAGGGGATGAGCTCTTCGGAGGGCACCACCCATGCCTTACACTTCTTTGGAAAAAAAAACCAAAAAACGAAAAACAAGAAACCTCCCCTATGCCCCCCCCCAAAACCATATTTTAATAGCTAAATTATGTAATAAACACAAAAATTGGCTTCCTTTAAGAAATCTCAAATGTAATGACTTTTTATATAGGCACCCAACAACCGATAACCGACGGGTCCATTTCCCCTTCCACCTTTCCAAAGAGGCGCATGTCCCACAGCTGCCCAGAGGCCCGTTTCATTGGAGGGACTTGAGCCAAAATCATTTGCTGGCTTTTCTCCCCCCACCTCTATCCACTGCTTTGGGCAGCACTGTTTGCAGGAAATGTTTATAAGGAAAGGGGACCGTGGTGGTCGGGGGGTGTTAATGGGAGGGAAGGTGGTCCCTGTGATGAGATGACCCCAGAGGCCACCAGCATTCCAGAAACCCCCAGTCCTGGCCCTTCTCTAGCACGTTTTCTGTCCAGGGAGGCTGGTCATTATGACTCAGCAGGTACACTGCCGGCTCCCAGACAGATCCGTTTATATCCTGAGGGAGGAAAGGCCCAAGAGAAGACTGGTCAGAGAGGAAAAAATGTATGCCCTGTCTATGTAAGCCTCGTGGCGTGGCCAAGAATCACTTCCCCTCCTCTCAGATGCAGTGGTTCCTGGGGCCGGGCTTTGGGGCGAGTAACTGATGAACTGTCACATGCCTGCGTGTTGGGAGATCACTGTGAGCCATACAGGGAACCATACCGCTGAGTCATAAAGATCTAACGGTGCCAGCTACAAACGTCAGTTGAGTGGTCTGTTGGTGTGGCTGTACCACAACCTGCAGGCTCTACTCGGTTAATTTAGAGTCCATTTTTGGTCCTACAGAAACTGCAAAAATAAGAATACAGTAGAGGCCAAACCTTGACAGTAGATGGCAAATTACCCGCAAAATCCCAGAGAGAACGTGAAAATCTGAGATAGGGGCTGTGTGTCTCTTCTCGGAGTGGTTCCCTGCCCACCTCTGCCCAGCCGGCACTTTCTGTTTGCCACCGAGCTGTTCGAGAGAGGTTGGCCGTTTACCTCTTTTTACTTGAAAGACCTTCCTTCCCGGGAGGATGATCCCACAGAAAACCATTCCAGGGCTTAGCAACTCACAGGTCGGGAAATCCTCTCTTGCCCCAAACCTGTATGTGGAAAGAGGGATTTATTTAGATTTAAGCTTGTTTCCTCTCGTTTTGGCCCCTTGTTGATGGAACAGCTGTTTATGAGGCCTTGCGATTGGCATCTGTTCCACTGCAGAGACCCAGAAAGGCTGGTGCCTGGGAAGTTTTCTTCTGTCCCACCTTATGGAACCTCTGCAAAGAAGGGCTGCATTCTGCTTAGTGCTCATGGAAACCCAGTGGCCATTCCCTCTCATGCTTTGTCGCCGGTGAGGGAGCTTCCCTGGAGAGAGTCCCTCTTCATACCCTCTGCACTTCCTCCTCTCTGTATCTGCCTATTAGATGGAAGTCTTGTCCGGAACCTTTCCTTCAGCCTCCAGGATGCAGTCCTGGTCCGCAGGGTGCCGTAGCCGTTATGGCTGGGCCCACAGCGCCACCCAGTGGCCAGTGTAGATCCGACGGGTCCCAGCTTCACAACAGCCCTCTTCAGCCAGGGGGCGGCATTCAAGACCTTTTTGGGTTCCTGCTGGTTGGTGACTCCCTTAACCTGAACATCTTTCTCCTTTACAGGCGGCTATGAGAGGTTTTCCTCCGAGTACCCAGAATTCTGCTCCAAAACCAAGGCCTTGGCAGCCATCCCACCTGCTGTGCCGAGCGCCGCGGAGCCGCTGGACCTGGGCTGTAGCAGCTGTGGAACGCCGCTGCACGACCAGGTAGACGCGGAGGCCGCGCGCAGCGTGGGGTGCCGGGGGCTCCTTTCCAGAGTTCTTTGCAGGCAGGGCCTCAGTGTGGTGAATGTGGTGAACGCTGAATGTTGGTGGATGTTAGGGAGCTTCCCTTTGTCCCTGGAAATTGTACCTTACCCTCTCTTTCTAGCTTCACTTAAATTTAAACTCCCCGATGAGCCTCTACAGCTGGGTGCTGTCGACAAGCAGGGAGGCCCGCTGAAGCTAGGTGCGCGTGACCTGCCTTGTAGGAAGCTGAGAGAACTCCCTTCTTTGAAGAAATGGACCACAGCAGCCAGGCCATGCTCTGGCTGTGAATGCCAATTGGACATAGATGGTCAACCCATCCACTCCCAAGGAAACCAGCTTAAGCCCTACCTCCCTTACAAGCCTACTCCTTCTAGCACTTTTATTTAGATGGAGAAGGAGTGAGTGTGTGGGGTCCAGCAACTCTGCTCCCCAAATCCCAGATCACTTGAGTTGCTCTAACTCGGATAATCGTCATTATGTCAAGCCACCATTACCTCACTTTGCCAGAATTCCTCCTCCTGTCCGAGGTTGGCATGGCATCTGCTTTTGACATAGCCAACCAATCAAGTAGTCACACAGCACACAGCTCGGCGATTAACAAGTGAAGCTCTAAATGGGCCAGTGTGGCCAGGCCAGCCCTGTGTCCGCCACTTCAAATGGGGGAGATGTGCTGCTTGGCCCCCCAGGTATGGCTACAAGGCTCTACCCGTCCTGGCTTCCCCGCCCACGGCAGAGAGGAGGGAAGGCTACGGAGCCCCAGAAAGATAAGGGCGAGCCCGGCAGGACTGTAACCACAGACGCGGTACCCAGGGCGTGTGAGAGCCCAGCCCTGACCGGCTCGGCCTCCTTGCCCCACGCACCCTTTCCGGCTGCTGGGCCCTCACGATGTCGGGCTTTGTCTCCCTTCCTGGTGCAGGGGGGTCCTGTGGAGATCCTTCCCTTCCTCTACCTCGGCAGTGCCTATCACGCTGCCCGCAGAGACATGCTGGACGCCCTGGGCATCACCGCCCTGCTGAACGTCTCCTCCGACTGCCCTAACCACTTCGAAGGACACTACCGGTACAAGTGCATCCCGGTGGAGGACAACCACAAGGCCGACATCAGCTCCTGGTTCACGGAGGCCATCGAGTACATCGGTAGGCTGGCCGCAGCCGGGGCGGGGCAGGGGGATGAGAGGGGCCCTGTCACCGGGACACTGCATGCAGAGGGGCCGCGGCCCCTCTCCTCTGGGGGAAGGCTTGCCCACTGGATGTTGTGTTGGGCAGGCGTAGGAAGCCAGCCACGCCACTGTCAGCTTATGGAGCCAGTGATCTTTCCCTTGCGGGTCTCCAGATGTCTAGATGCTGCTAAGGCTTTGGGGACGGGGAGGAGGACAAGGAAAGGGAGCATTGGGTCGTTGCCTTTGTTTCTGCCACTGGGAACCCTTGCAGGTATGTTGGGATGGAACCCGCCTTAGCCTGGGTTTTCCCCAGCTGAGCGCATTTATCTGGTTAAGTCTCAGAAATCCCCTAGCAGGGGGTGGGGGTGGGGGGGCAGCTCCGGAGCCTCCCGTGGGGCGAGGCCGCAGGCCGCCGACGGCCCCCTCTGTCCCCTCTCTGCCCCAGACGCGGTGAAGGAGTGCCGCGGGCGCGTGCTGGTGCACTGCCAGGCGGGCATCTCGCGCTCGGCCACCATCTGCCTGGCCTACCTGATGATGAAGAAGCGCGTGCGGCTGGAGGAGGCCTTCGAGTTCGTCAAGCAGCGGCGCAGCGTCATCTCGCCCAACTTCAGCTTCATGGGGCAGCTGCTGCAGTTCGAGTCGCAGGTGCTGGCCACGACGTGCGCCGCGGAGGCCGCCAGCCCCTCGGGGCCGCTGCGCGAGCGCGGCAAGGCCACGCCCACGCCCACCTCGCAGTTCGTCTTCAGCTTCCCGGTGTCGGTGGGCGTGCACGCGGCCCCCAGCGGCCTGCCCTACCTGCACAGCCCCCTCACCACCTCCCCCAGCGGCTAGGCGCCGGGCAGGCAGCACGGACCCTCCCGGGCCCACACGGGGATAGAATGGCAATAAGGACTCTGAATACATACGAAAAAACAAAACACTTCAACTTAGAGCAATAACAGCCCTCTCCGCAGGCAGGGAGACCTGGGGTTGGTTTGTGTTTTACTTTTCAGATAGAATTTCTTACCTCATTTTTTTAAAGCAGTTTAAGGCTTGAAGTTAGACTCACAGATCCTGGCAAATGCACCCACCTAGGTTCACCAGGGAGGAGGGAGGGGAGGGAAAGGGTCGGGAAAACAAGTTTGCCGGAAGTGCCTGGTTCTGTGTACTCTGTCCTTGTTGTGGTTTAGGATTTTTTTTTTTTAAAGAAATCTTTTAGGACGTCTAGGTCGGCACCAGGTGTACGATTCATTATGCGTAATAATAAATAAAGGTATTTATTAAGAATTGTGTCAGTACGTACGTTCGAGGAGTCCAGGACAGTGAATTTAGAATATATTTATGTTGTTGTCCAACAGTGGGGCACGCAGATGTCAAAGCAGTTAGGAAGGAAATGCCATCTCGTAGGTAGGGTCAAGTGACCATGATGATCGACTTGCTACTGAGAAGCAGGCAGGGAGGGTCGGGGGAGGAAGAAAGGACAGGACTACTTTTTAATTACTTTGCAGATGGTTCCTGGGCACCTGGACCACTAAATTGGTTTTAACCCACAATGCAACCTTTTCTGTCTGATGATCGATAGTTCATTTTGGCAGTGGGAGCCTTTTCCTCACAGACCTGCCTGAGGAATTGCATATCGTCTATGATAAAGGCCGTATCATAAAAGGTGCTCCTGGAAAACTGGGTGCAATTGAGATCTTCCTACAGTGAGTCCTTGGGGAAGGCCTTTGGGAAAACCAGCTAGAGACAGACATGAAATGCGTCCTTTTGTGATGAGAAAGCACCGTCTTTTTGTATAACTGGAATTTTTAATTTGGGGGGGAGGGTTACTTAGAATGAAGTATACCAACAAATTATTGCGTTCTTAAAATTCCTGGTGTATGTGAATATTTTTAAAGCTCTCCCTTTAATACAAAGGGGGAGTGGACACCACGTTTCAGGCCACACTAAAGTCTAGAACGGTGGGAGTGAGGATCAGACGGCAGATGCTTTGCTGTCGGGAGCTGGTGGCTGGGCGTTGGTGCAGGGCACCTGGGCCCTGGGGTGCTGTTTTAGAATCCTTTCTTGGGATAATGCCATTCTAAGGGCCCTTTCCAAATGGAGGAATGGCTTTTGGAGGGAGAAGGGTGTTTTCGTCCTTCCTTTGGGCTTGGGGGGAGGGAGGAGGGGCAAGCTACATGTCACTCGATTTGTAGTGTTGTGGAGCAGTGCTGTTACCGAGTGCCAGGTTAGAAGTAATTGCAAACTTGCCTAGAAGTGAAAGCATGGTTTTTGTTTCTGTTTTGGTTTTTTAGCCCTTTAAGAGTCTAGATCTAAATGAACATTCTTGTTCAGCTAAGAAAACTTCAAGCCTTAATGTCAGAATAGTGTTGGACTGCTCTTTCTCATCCTGGCATCCCAAACAGGACCAGATTCCTTACATTTTTTTGCATAAACATGAACCTGCGGTGGCCTCATTCATCCTGCCTGTCATGCCCTGTCTTTGGCTGGGGCCAGAGTTCCTGCTTCCTGTTTCTAGAAGAGCCCCAACCTCACTCCTCCCTGTGAGCTGCTTGGCTGAATTGCTAGGGGTGAAGTATGGAGGGGTTCAATGCCTGGACAGTGGACCCATTTAGAGACAGTACAGTTGGACATTCTCACTTTTCCCTTGTTTCCTGAAAGTTGCTTTGTTTTGTGGTGCATGAGGTTGAGCTCTGCAGCTGGAAAAGTCACAGGTGCCAACAGCTGATAGGCCTGGGAGGAGGGGCTGCTTGTGCAGGGAGGGAAAGTAGCCTGCAACAGACTCACTTTTTACAGAAGCAGTGTACATTTGCCAAAACCTATGTATCCTGCTTTCCTAGACTGGATTCCAGCCACACAGACAATCAGAGCTCAGGACCAGCCCAAGATGTGTCCCCAAGATGTGTCTTTCCTTGCTTTCCAATTCAAGCCTTCTATCAAAGCCACTTCTTTGTACTTGATAACAGCATGAGGCCCCAAACTCTTAGAATAAACAGGAAACTGGCTTGATTGGAAAAGGGGATTTTTGGTTGTTATTTTCCTATGAGAAGCCTCTTTGATGACTTGGGATACTCTAAGGGAGACACCACCATAGGGTCAGTCCAAGTGTTCAGTGGGTTTCAAGAGGCATCCCCACCATGAAGGGATTTTGGGTGATGTGAAACTTCTGTACGGGCCAGAAAACATGGCTGCTTTCACTGCTTATCAACCATGTTGGCTACAAAAGGCAGCAAGCTCTTCAGGTCTTCTGTACAGGCGAGGAGTGCTGCCAGCTCCCTCCCAGAATCTTGTGTGACCCAGGGGTGTTTATGGAGCAGTAAGGGAAATGGACTTGGCTTTTCCACGGAGCAGTATTAGGCCGAAGCCACCGTGAGCTGGTGGCTGGGAGCTCCCTAGCTTCAGTCATTCCCTCCTGAGGCCATTTTGCTGAGGTGCTTATTCCAGCTGGTCCCAGAGTTTTCACTAAGGTTGGGAAGCCATGAGAAAAAAGTTTGAATCCTTGGCAAAGTGCACAGAGGGAGGAGGGAGGACAGTTGATTCAGATGTGAGGGGTCGGCCACCAAGCCCTAAGTACCAAAGCGGGATTCTGCCTTGGCTGCCCATTGCATCAGCTGGGGAGTTTTGACAATTGCTACCAGGTCATCCTAGACCAATTAAATTAAAGCAGGACTTCTGCGGCTGGGACCCAGGCGCCAGGAAGCACCCATGTGCGGCCAAGTTTGGGAAACTGCCTTGTGTTCTGGATGGCGAGGTGCCGCTGGAGGCTAGGTCTTGGTGGCAGAGCCAGCTTGCCTCCCAGAACCACAGCCAAGGCTGGCCACTGGCTTAGTCTGGTCTCCTGGCAGTCCCAGCCTAAGGGACCAGGATGGTTTCTCTGGAGCTGAAAGAGCAGGTGGCCCCCTGCAGGGGGTAGCCTTTCATGCTTCTTGAGACAGGTGATCTGTGGCACATCATTAGGTAAGTAAATGATGTCTCGGTGTTGATGTTTTTCCCTGGAAGCTTCTTTGTCAAGAATGACGGAGAGTCACCCCTTTGGAGGTACTCCCCCCTCCTTGGAGCCCCCTGCCCTCCTTTAGAGTTGATGTGTCACACAAGGAAGAGAGCAATGCAATACTTGTAACTTGTGTAAATAGCCCCATCTTTCAGTGATGTCATTTCTACATTTGATATGCCTGTATTTCTGTAGGATGTATATAGTTTAGGGGGATTTTGTTTGGTTGTTTTTTAGAAAAGTCAACGTCTGTTTTTATTTATTGCTTGAAAAAGATCATTTGAAGAGAAATAAATACGTTTTCAACCACCTCTGGCTTGGTTTATCCTTTCCTTGAAAACTGCAGTTGGATGAGTTGGAAGGAGCGGGAGGCAGATCTGGGTCCTCACCAACCTCATGCACTTAGGGACCAGTGGAGACGGGCCAGTAAAACCTGAGTCCACTTTTGCTCCCTGAACACCTCTCCAGTTTGGTGACAGAAGGCTGATAGGAGTCCCCAGGAAGCTGGTTTTCCAGGCAGATTACAGCAACAAGAACTGCATGATGAGATAGGTAGTGCCTTTCCTCAAGATGCTACTTTGCACCAAGTACAGGATGTAGCCATAAGGACGACTCTTCCGTGAATTGTAGAAACCCCTCCAAGTCAAATGATAAAGGATCTAATCCATTCCTAATTTTTAGTTCTATATATAATTTACTCACATAGATCAAAAATTTTTAAATACTGTAGTGTATTTAAATAGGACACTCCGTTCTCAGCTATGCTGCCTTTTGCCACTCGGTGTGCCCAGGTTCACCAGTGTGACCAGGTTTCTACATACTTATCCAGAAGGTAATCCTCGCACTTCCAAGTGAGTAAAAGTTGTATGTGTGCCTACATTTATGTGACCTCTCTCTCCCCTGACCCACTGCTTTTTCATCCAGACACACTGGAACTTTGTTATAAAATCTCCTGGCTTTTGTCAATCTGATGGGTAACTTGCATTTCTTCATTATGAGATCAAGTGTTTTTTTGCATGTTCAGAAACCATTAGTGTTTTTTCTGTGAACTGTGTTCATCATACCTTTTACTTGATTTTTCTTTTTCCTACAGTCTTCAGAGACTCTTGGCTATAGTGGGCATGGCCAACATTCCCCCAGTTTGTTATTTGTCTTTGGACTTTGCTTGTACTATTTTTTCCCCCTAAAATATCAGTTTACATCCCTGCTTTCAATTCTTTTGGATGTATGCCGTCCTCATTTATTTTAAAGAGTATTTAGATGGAGAACAAAGCTGCCAGTGCTGCAGACCGGCCCCTATTGCTGTACAGGGGAACGTCAGGTCTATCCTAGTGCAGGACATGGAGTGTGAGGGGCAGGAGCGCCGCTGGGTAACTGTTCTCGTTCCCTCATGATTCCCCAGGGTCTCAACTTTGGAGCTCGGCTCTATCAGATCAGGCTCCAAGTCCCAAGTGGAGGGAACAGAATCTTTGCTCTTGCCCTGTTCTCCCCAGTTGCAAACTAGTTAAAAACACCAGGATTCTTTAATATATGTTTACAGAGTATTCACTTCCTTGAAGTCAATGGGGGAGTTGGGTCAAAATTAACTTTTTATTTAGTATTTATTTTTTCATGAGCATATCTATGTCTCCATTCTCAACTACAGAAAATACACATACACTTTGCTTGTATATACTTTTCTATCCTTGTATCTTTCTCTTTAAAAACAGACTGAATTTATTAGTTTTAAGTTCACAGCAAAACTGAGTGGAAGGTACAGATTTCCCACATCCTCTCTACCCTCACCCAGCCCCTCCCATTAACACCATGCCCACCAGGTAGGACATTTGTTATGAAGACGAACCTGTACCGACACATCATAATCACCCCAAGTGCATAGTTTATTTAGGGCTCACGCTTGGTGTTCTCCATTCTAGGGGTTTGGACAGCTGTACAGTGACATACATCCACCGTCAGTCTCATGCAGAGGATTTTCATCGCTGCAAAAATCCTGTGCTGCTCCTATTCATTCCTCTCTTCCCGTCTAAGCCCTGGCAGCCAGGTTTTACTGTCTGTAGTTTTACCTTGGAATCATACAGTGTGTAGCTCTTTCAGATTGGCCTCTTTCATTTCGCAATATGCACTCATGTTTCCTCCATGTCTTTTTGTGGCTTGATGGCTCATTTCTTTCTAGCACTGAATAAAAGTCCATTGTCTGGATGTGCCGCAGTTTACTTATCAATTTACCTACTGCAGGACATCTTAGTTGCTTCTAATTTTCAGCAACTAGGAATAAAGCTTCTATAAACACTGTGTGCAGGTTTTGGCGTGGACCTAAGTTTTCAACTCCTTTCGGTAGATACCAAGGAGAGCCATTGCCGGACTGCATGGTAAGCGTACGCTTACTTCTACAGGACATGGCCCACTGTCCGCCCAGGTGGCCGCATCGTTTGCATTCCCACCAGCAGTGGGCGCTGCTGCTCTTCCAGAGCCTCACCAGCCCTTGATGTCAGCCTAACAGACCTCAGCCATTCTGATAGGGATGCAGTGGTTATCTCGGTATTTTAATTTGCATTTACTGAGTGACAGTCTGTGTTGTGTCTTCTTCTTATCTCCACAGTGTCTTTCGCAGAACCCAGGGTTTTTCAGTTTTAATGAAGTTTAGATGATCAATTTCTTTCTTTCATGGATCATATGTTTGGTGTTGAGTTTTAAAGTCACTGTGGTATGGAGTTTCCAGTTCTACACGGAAGGAGCCTGGAAGCTGCCACTCACCCTAAAAACATGTAAAAAGCTAAACAGTTTGAAAAACCGACTCTTCTGGAGTATGTAAGAAAGACGAGGACACAGAAAAACGGCTGTCCCCGAGACTGGAGAGGGTGACAAGCTGACAGGTGAACACAGAGAACAACAATTTACCGGAGCAGAGACTCCTGCGTGGATCCTGCTGTGGGGACCAGGGCCGGGCAGGACAACAGGAGCTGTGGAGGAGGAATGCTGGGGAGTTAGAGACCGCAGGGGGACCCAGTCAGAGCGGCCACTGCCATCTGGTGACATTTATTTCTGGGAGCTCAAACAGGTTCTCACAGTAAATACCGGAAAGCTCTTGCTTCCAGCAGGGGAAGAAAGGAACCACCTGGAAAGAAACCTCAGTGCTCTGTTCTTAACTGCTGCCCTCTGGGGAACTATGTAAGCAGAGCCTAAGTCAGGCAGCTGCCCTTCTGGGTCTGGGAGGTCCGGGTCCCCGCACCCTGGGCTGCAATCCAGTGGACAGCTCTGTAGTTCTCCCAGCTATGAGATAGCAGAAAGGACGCTCAATTTTAAGGAGACAGTAACTGAGGCGCAGGGAGGAAAGGGGACTTCCCAAGGTCACAGGGTGGATGTGGCAGACAGGCGGCCCTAACGCCAGTCTCTCAGCAAACCTGCTGCACCAGCAGACTACCTGGTCACCTAAACTTCTTGTGGTTCCATTCCCATTTTCTCCTGGAACCCCAAAGCATTTGATTTTATCATCTTGTACATCTTCTGCATAGTCCTATTAAATAAATATTTTGACAGACACTATTCCTATTTGTAGATAGAGAAGTACAGACAAATGGCCCCCTGAGAATTTCCTTGGAGCTGTGAAGCAATTTCGTGGTGTACCACAGGCATGGTTTCCTGACTTCAGCCTCTACTACCCCCAGTGACTCACGGTCATCTTTACGTTTTGTTATTATTATGTACTTCTGATTTGTAAGGAGAATTATGAAAGATGAATAGATTTATTTTACAAATCAGATCCTTGGCCAGATAAAGTATGCCAAGAATCATTCAACAAAATGAACCGTACCTACATATTCTCACATATGCAAAGCTGTTTTATTAGCACTAGAGGGAAGGAGGGAATCGGTCACAATGGAGACATACACACCACCCCTTCACTGCTGCTGTTTATAGGTCCAGATCTTTAGAGTGGATGCCAACTGGAAAGGTGGCAGGTA
Source organism: Phataginus tricuspis (assembly GCA_029783875.1). Classification (NCBI taxonomy): domain Eukaryota; kingdom Metazoa; phylum Chordata; class Mammalia; order Pholidota; family Manidae; genus Phataginus; species Phataginus tricuspis. The sequence continues at coordinate 12,824,743 of JAQQAC010008525.1, forward strand.
GGTCCCAACGTAATGGGAACAGATGACCTTCTATTTTTCCCAGCATCATGCCAGGTGCTTCTTTGGCTTGGAGGCCTATTCTTAGGACTATAAAATCATGAGTTTAAGTGATCTGTGATAAATTCCAAGTATTCGCCAAAGGGTGTGCTCACCTCTAACCTGAGACACTGGGTCACCGCCACCAAGACATTCAATGGAGACAATGTAGCTCCAAACCAGCTCTTCAAAATTTGCTGCCCAGAAAGCACCACCCCTTTAGAGTAATAGGATTTAGCTTTCCAACAAGTAATTTTCTGCAGAGAATCAATCCAGCAAGTAATTTAAGACTTCTGCATATACTTCTTCTAGCCCTGACCCAGTGGTTCAAGCTATAAAAAGCATGTCCATGGAATACTTCCGTATCATTAACCAAACCAAGCTGCTGAATTCTAAATTGTTTGTTTTATATTCCCCTTGCTTCTGGTGTGAATTCAGATCATTTCTATTTTCTAACACAGTAGTAACCAAAGGGGAGCACCCGAGTCTAACAGCACTTAGAATCTGATCTCATGAGACACTGATGATGTAAAACCATGTTTTAATTCCTGCTTAAACACTGAAACTCCATAGTCAGGGGTTGGTGCACATCAGTAGGTACCAGTCTATAGTGAAAAGAGTTCTGAGATACAAATTATTCAGCACTTGGAGCCTCAGTTTCTTCATCTGTAAAATGGAGAGGAAATCTGTCATGCACAGTTGTGGGGATTCTTAGTGACAGTGCATATCGAGCACCTGGGCCATCACATAGGGGCTCAGGGCTGGCTATGGGGACTTGCGGGGTTATGAAAGCACCTCCAACTACTGAATTTATGTGTCCTTATGACTCTGACAATCCTCCTGACAGAGAAATAGCAGATCCTACTTTCTAATTTGCTATCTAATGAATCACTAGGCAGGGATAAAGGAGAGGGGAAGAAAAGGGAGCTGTGTCCTTAGCCCCATGTGCTGGCCATCAGTGGGCACTGTGATAAGCCTACTGATTACCATCGTACGAGGCAGGGAGTCACCCCCAAAACAGCAGGAGGAAGGGGGGGTCTCTGAGCAACAGGCGTTGTGCAGGGCCTGTGTGCTGCCCCGGGAACCAGCGTGCCATCTCCTCCAAAGCCCATACCCCTCTGTGTCAGAGGCATTTCTCAAAAGAAGCTGTGCTTCCCCTACTGATGTAAGTAACACCCACATGAGCTTAGCACAGGGCACTGTCAACACACCTTTCCCTGGAAGCTGAGGGAAGATAAGCGGGCAGCCGTGTGTGTTCTGACAGTTTTAGGTCAGTTGTGTTAAGGCTGGTCAGGCTGAAATGAACAAACAGGGAGATGGAAACGCTTCAGGGCTAACTGCTATCCATCTGCATCATACTTTAAAATGTTTTTATTGAATATTAAACAATTACAAGTACTGTGTTAGACATTTAGCCAAAGCAGAATTACAGGTTAAATATATAGTCATAAAGATGTCTTAAATAGAAACCCACCATGCAGGCGGTTAAGCTCCTTGATGCCCTCTTCTGGGAAGTAGAGGGTGAGGGAAAATAGGTCTTCATTCCATGTGTAAGGTAGTGACTAGGAGAATTTACATGCTGGAAGCGATTTCCACGATCAAGTTGATAGGGTTGCCAGCATTAGCAAGAGAAAACACCAGGATGCTCAGTAAATTTGAATCTCAAATAATGAATACTTTTTTTTTACTATAAATATATGCCAAATAATGCATGAAACATGCTCAAGCTAGAAAATTGTTTATCTGAAATTCAAATGTAACTGGGTGTCTTGTATTTTATCTGGTAATCCTGCAAATAGACAAATGCCAAAGAGGAGGTGGGGACTGGAGCCCCTGCACTGGTGGGTGACACGGAGGCGAAAATAAAACCACCACTCAGGATGAGCCCGAGCCACTACAGGGGTTCCTCACACAGACCAACGTCACAGTGAGGAAAGGCGACTGCTACTCCCAGTGCTGTTGTCAGGAAACATCTAGATTTCCTCAGAGCTGACTTTGTAGACGTTTTTGAGAAACCTGTGGCTAAAAGTACCTTTTTAGTTTGTAGGTATCAAAGACAAGTCCTACTGCCACAAAGAAAGATGAGCTTTAAACGATTGGAAGCAGAAGGAGGTATCATACGCCCATTAAGAGTTTAAATATTTTGTGTAGTGTATACAAAGGTTATATAGTCAAGGTCACCTTCCAGGTCTAGGCTCTTAGCCTCCAAGACTTTGGTTCCCTTCTAATTCTTACTGTTGTGTTGCCGAGCTTTCCATCCCAAGCCCTGGGAGGGGGGTGGGGGTACACGAGGGACACCCCACCGCCAGGTTTAACCGCGGGTCTCTGCTAACACTGAATCAGCAGAGGGCTTTCAGGGCTGCCGGCAGAAATGGGTACACAAGATAAAAAATAACAAAATCCGAATTGAGGAGCATGAGGAATCTGAAAAGATGGTTGTTAGGTTGGCTGTGGAGATGTGGAAGTGTAAAGCAGAAAAGAAAATGCGAAAGAATGAAAAATCAAAATGCAATCATCTATATGGAGTGAACGCTGTTTCGAAGGAGGCAGACCCCTCAGGCAGAGGAATAAAACTGGTCACACCAAGAACACATTTGGTCTTACAGGGAACATAAAATCTTCAGCTTCCTACTGTTTCTCACTTATCACCATGGTTTATATTTTAAAATGATTTAAAAACAGCTTGTGTAACACTCAAATTCTACACGGTACCATTTAGGTGTTGTTAGTTATCCCCACAGACACACAACTTGATAGGTTTCAAAATCTTTCTAGCATTTCTCCAAACCAGAAGATGTGGTAGCCAAGGAATTTCAGACAGGGGGAAAGAGGATGAATTCATAATATCAGCTCCTTTGCATGGGAGGGAGCATTACTGATGAAATATATTCTCATCAAATTAACATTAACAGATGTGAAATACATGGAGACACATCAACTCCCTGACACTTTTCTAACACTGGGAAATGGAATTACAACTTTTTGCTCATAGGATAGGAAAGGTTAAAAGTTTCTGCCAGTTAAGGCTTTCTTGAGAAGAAATTTAATTGTCTATTTATTCCAAAATGTACAAGATGTATGAAGAAGTCTCACTTTTTAGGGCGGTTTTTTAAATAGTGCATTTCCTTTTCATACACCAGGTGTGTCTGACCAAAGCTCCAACATTATCGTCACAATGCTTTCATTTCTCTGTCGCTGATTTGATGTTGAACAAGTTTTAACTTTGTTCTTTAAATACATTTCTGACACATGAAACCCTACCTTAATGTCAGTTTTGAGTTTCCCCTGAATGACTAGAATCTATAGCTCTGTGCGAGATAACTGCCCAACAGAAAACACAGTAAGGAGGCTGTTTATCACAGACACAAGTGGAAGCTGGACACATGGGTGGAAAGGTACTTAAAATTACACAGCATTTCCCTTTGAAAGGCCCTTTTTGGGAATCCAGAAAGTGCACATTTGAAAAGGGAGGGTAAGCAATGTCCAATGACCCTTGTGCAATTGGGAGATGTACTGAAATAGAGAAAAACCTAGACCGTTTGGTGTGTTCTAACGCTATTCTTCCAGCACACACCAAAATTTTGTTTTTTTTGTATAGAGACTATAATAACACTAATAATCTATACTACTTTACTTGCCATAGTCAGGAATTTGTACATATTGATGTACTTTGCTACTCTGAGAGCAAAGGAAGATTAGTCTGGCCACTAACATCAAACTCAAATGGGCACAAGGATGCTATTTCACGAAAGCATCCTATTATTGAAATTCCAAATTCCAAGAAGTAAAAAGTAAATAAGAATCCTGGTTGTACTGCTATTATTTTGCAAAGAATTAAAACTCTGGGTCCCATGCTGTCATTTGTTAACAAAGTGGCAGAATCTTCTGAGCAGAGCACGTGAAGCCTAACACCTGGTTCTGGCTGTGATATAGGCACAGAGAGGTATGTAGTCTCCTTTTGTAGGACTCAAGATGAAGAAGGGAGGGAAATGAGTGGGGTCAGAGGTCACTGCTGCAGTGAAGTGTAGTAATTCCAGCCACACTAGCCATCTGGGGCAAGGGGAAGGAGGCCAAGTACAAGGAGAGAGGGTCCAGTCCAGAGTACTTAACTTAAGCCAGAGTCAAGCATCCAGCTGGCCGATACGTAGTAAACTGGAACCGTCAGGTCGAGAAGCCCTTCGATTTTAGCGCTGTGGTAAAACTGGTGGAAGCGTCCAGATTCTCTCCCATGTGGCTTAGGAAACAGAGCTCTTCCAGGGAGCCATGTGGGAAGCCCTCAATTCGCTAGTGTTTCTGTGTAGGGCAGGTACAGCAATGTAAATGGATTCCGGCCTAATTCAATGCCAGGTTTTTATATTCCAAAGGGTTTTGCACACAGCTACAGATGGAAATTCCAAAAGTAATCAACTCTTGCTAACTTGAGTGCCCTCATGATGACCCTTGGTTTTCAAGGTTTGAAAAAACGCATTTGGCTCCTGTGAGATATCAGTCAACCCATTCTCTTTAGCAGATGAATAATATATACACGTTCTTTCAAGGACTACAATATGCTTGAATGATTACGAGACAAGAAGCACTGAAATGTCTTTCTTACTTGGTACCTTTACTCTGCACACGGAACATCAGAGACAGAACATTGGCAGTTTCAATACGGAACCACAGTTTAACTTCTCAAGTGTAAGGCTGAAGTTTAAAACTGGCACATCCACTAATCTAGTTAGTATGATGGAAACAACAGAATCACAGGTGGGTAGTGGCTTATCTTTTTAATGAAGCTGTATAGCTTTTGATATCTATACCATATTAACCCTTTTACTTAATTAACTAAAAGTCACAGCTGTGTTCATTTTAAACTCTAAGTCGGGAGGCAAGCAATAGTCACTTTCACAGCTACTGGAAGCTACAATGATTCTTTCTTCAACCCACTGTTATAGCAGAAAAGAAGGAAAGGAGGAAAAAAGCCCTCTTAATGACTATCAAACTTCCGTATCAAGCTTCATATGGAATTCTAGTGCTATTCAACAAGCAGCCAAGACACGAGCACCCAGACTGGGTCACTGAAACTTCAATAGAAGCAACAACTGAGGCTAATTCCTGATTAGATTTTGAGGACCCATGCAAGATTCTGCTATAGAACTCAAACTAGGTCCTGATGCCGAGTTCCAGAGTTGGACTCAAGCCAGAAGGAAAGCAAAACGTACTCTAAGAGCCTATTCTAGAATTTTTGCATGTAACCATTTTATTTTTCTTATGGAGATTAAATGAGGTCACAGTTTAATGAGCCTGCTTTAATAAAAAAAAATTCATTTGCAGGGCTTTAAGTTGAAATGGCAGGTTTGTGTCACACTGATTTTCCTCGTTTTCCACTATGTTCCTATTAGCTTTGCATCAAAGCTGAGTAGATGCACAGCACGTGAACATAAACCAGCTGATGCACTCAAAGTGCCGCTCAGTTAAAGGGAAAAGGGTAAAGGCTATAATGGCCAATCTTTTGTTAAGTGTTGGTGTGCACTTGGCAAATGTTGATGAGAACAAGTGAAACAAAGTAGTAATTTCATGAAGACACAGTATGGTATCTCTCCACCTTTGTCCAAAAAAGTAACTGAAAGAGCTTTGGTTTCAGCTTTTGTTCTCAATTTGAAGAAATGGTTCAAAAATTTAGTGCAGGGACCTACAGAAACTATTTGAAGCACCTCACTCAAAATAAACCCCAAACCTGGAGTAAATGAAAAAGTTCTTGCATTTGTGCATATCTACCTACTGAACAGGATTTGAATCCTAGATTTCTAAAGTAGAAAAACAAGAAAGCAATATTTTTTTACTCTGATGAAGTACAGCAATCCCACTGATTTCTAAATAAGGCAACTAATTTTGGGGGCGACAATTCTGGTGGAGCAGGTTGAGAAGTTGTTTCTCCTTTGGTGTCCCTGGGGTATCACAGAACCACATGCTGCTCGCCCTCCTACTGCTGCTCCTGCACAGCCCTCCCTAGAGGCTCACCCCTGAACGCCTGCCCAGCATCACTCAGCCTGCGCTCTTCGTGGGCCTCCTGCACTGTCCCCACGCCTCTGGAGCAGGCCTGCACTGAAGGAGGAGGTGGCCCTCCCTGGCTCTGAAGTCCCTGAACTGGGGAGCTCCTAAGTCAGGGGGATGCCTGTGCCTATCCCTTGGAAGACTGGCCAGTTAATAAAAGGAAACTGAAACTTGATGTTTTTCTTTTCCATCTCAGTTTATGTTGACAAGCGCAGATACAAAATAAATCAAAGTGAGGGAAAAAAATGTGGAAACTAAGTCTTGCTCGGCCAGAAGCTTGGGTTGCATTGCTAATGGTTTTTGTCAGTGTGACTCTGTGCAAAATATCCTCAAGAAGATTCTGGCTCAAAGTAAGCAAAAACAAAACAAAACAAAAAAGCCAACAATGCATGTTTAGAAAAAATTAAAACTGAATATGTGTATATTTATTATATACACATGCCATATATAAAACAAAGCCAATGTAGTGTGTTGAAATGTGAACATCTGAGAAAAAAATATTGGTTGTTTTCTTTTTTTCCATTTCCAAGTCTAGATTAGAGCAATCTTGTTTTAGAAACGGGTAACTGCCATGAAAATGAGCCTGAGATATGTTCAAAGGCCGCCCCTGTAAACATTTCCTCAAAAGGAATAGTAGCAGTTGAGTATGTATCAGGTACTCATACTATATTCATCACGATAGCAATGCTTTATAAAGACAAACAGCTTATTTCTAGGCTGTCAGGGGTTTCTAGACTATTGATTTTGTTGGAAACAATCCACTGTAATCCAGTCCCATGTTTAAATCCGATCTGGCCTTTACCAGTGGGCGTTCACTAGGTCTTCTGCTCTGCGGCTGTTGTGGTCTGTGAAGGAGCTTCCGGCTTCATGATCTGGTAGGTGATGAGATACTCTGGGTATGCCTGAGAGGGACAAGAAGAAAAACACATCACCCTTCTGGCAGGTACAATATTGAATGTGGAAGCCTCAGAGGCTGTCGATCCTAACCAACATTCTACACCCATACAAGAGCCTGGGGGGCCGGCCAATAGTACCAGGCATCTGAACAGTGAGGACGGCCCTACATAGCAGCATGTCAACATGCATCCATCCTACAATCCAGAGAGCTGTTCTAATGCTATTCCCACTTTGAGGACTGTAAACCAGTTACACTGCCCTCGTCCCTCCTTAGAGCCCCATGCCGTAAACAGGAAAACCAAGGCAGGAGAAAGTCTCTCTCCTTTTCACCTCGCCTAGCACAGTGCTGTCACATAGCATGTGTTCAATAAAGGTGTGTTAAAGGAAAGAATGATTCTGTGGAACTGATTTCAAGTTACTTATCGAGGAAGCTATAACCCACTGAGCCAGAAGGAGGAAGGGTGAGGTGTGTTGAATCACAGATAACTCAGAGGCAAGAGTTTGGAGATAATTTTTAAAAGCTGACTAATTAAAGGGAACTTTTATAGGAAAGAAAATGGCTCAGATTTAGACCCTTCACCTCTTCTATCCTCTTTCTCTTCTGTCTCTGCTTTCTTGCAGTACATAAAACCAAGGGCTCAGCGCCTGGAATGGGCAGAGTACCTCCTGACGGGAGCAGGAAGAGGAAGGCTGACCACAGGAAGTTGTTATAAACCTTAACCAGGAAGCACTACAAAGACAACTGCAGGGTGTGGGGGGACCCCCTGAAACCATAAGAATTCTCCAGTCCTACATAAAATATAACATAACGGTAAGACTAGACTCACTATTTCAGAATGGTCTGTGGCTGAAAAATAATGTATCTTTTCCCAAAACAGCATTCTTTGGGGCCCCCAAATAACTTTTTGAACACTGATCTACAATTTACTTACATACAGATACGAGGTAAGATAATAAAAAGAATGAAGGATAACAAAAAACTAGACTGTTTAATATTTGAAATGCAAAAATACATGATAGATGTTACTTATCACGAGTACACATCTACTGAACATCTATTGTGTACAAAGCAGTTGGCTGGAGACATGAACTCTGCTGTCAAGCAGTTTCTCACCTTGTTTGGGAGGATAAGCCAGACATAGAAAAAGAGGAATTCCAAAATAACCCAAGCTAGCATGTGCTAAGTGTCAAAAACGAATGTGAAGCACACCCCAACTTCCTTTCACCCCAGTGAAATTTAATGATCCTTGGCATGATGCATTATTTTTGCTTGCAGAAAAGTTCCTTAAGCAAAGGAGTCAGTCATGACAGTATTTGAATTTTGATAGTGCATTATTTCAGGCAATCCCTGACATATGTGAATTTTAGGCCAATTCTAAGATCCCAACAGCATTAATTACTTAAGGGCCTTATCTGAGTGCCCCTGCTGCCCACTGGTCAGGCTGTGTGCTGTCTCTGTGTCCAGTCTGAGACACTGACTAGTCACATCAAAGTCCAGAGGGATTTAAGGCAGGGGAATTATTAACTACAGAAGGGCCCAGGATAGACCAATAAACATGATCTCCTATCAAGTCACTTTAAATGCATAGAATGTATTTTTTTTTAAGTTCCTAGAAGAAAAAATTCAATGATCACTTTTGGTAATTGCCTTCTGCCCTTCCAACTCTTCTTAACCCAGATCTCCAATGCTACAATTTAATCTCAAATGCTTTCAGTTTATTCTTCACAGAGATGAAGGATCACACTCTTTTGAATAATTGTGTCTATTTGAAAATCACCCTATAATCACTGTATAGTCTTCTATTCTCAGGTTACATAACTCTGTTATTAAATGTTGTTCACAACATTTCAGTAAAATAGGCTAATTCTCTGTGGTAACTAATGCCTGGGGAATACCTCTCCTTTATGTCTAATTTAATGTGAAGCTTCAAGTACAACAGACAAAAATATTCCTGATTTTTAAGTCCAGTCACATACTAAAATCAGAAACACTTTTCTCTCAAGGAAAGCACAGTTAACTGTTAATACATCTTTTCAATTCTACAGAAAGAAACAATCCTACAAGTAATACTCAAATCAACTCTCTGAAGAAAATGCTGTGTGCTCTAGGAAGTGTTAACACTAAAGGTGAAGGATGATTTAAGATATAACTACGGGGAATGAAATAAAAGTTAGCAAAAGAAAACCTCACTGTAAATCAGGGGAAACTGCTCACAGAAAATGACTCAAGGAGCAGACTTCACAGTGTACTATTACAGTACGCTATTTCTACTATGCTATCATTACATCCACTACACTGTCTGTACACAACATACACTCTCCGTGTGGGCAAGCGGACATGGAAGAACAAGTGTGCGCCCCTGAAATGAAACACATAAGTACATGCACTTCATTTTCAAGGTACTTTTTCCTTTCAAATAAGATTTGGACCACATCATTCTCTATAATTATTTTAGCAAGAGACTCTAAACAAGTTAACAAGCCAAATTACTTTGGAAATGGTTGGACTAGCAAATATTAGAAACAAACCTATTATTATTTTTGAAGTCTATTTTATTTCTTTCCACGCAAATATAAAAGCAATTTACTTTCCATAGGTAACCCAGAGATAACTGTTCTTATGCTGTAGTTGATTCTGTATTTAACATATATCATGTAAATGCATTTGTAGGTATATAAACGAATATATTAAATTTATATTCAATAAATATGTATATGTATAAAAGTACATATTTATTAAATATAAATTTAATATATAGGCATATACATATACTGACACTTACTTAATCATTTTTTTTGCTGAACATTTAGGTTGTTTAAATTTTTCATTATGATAATCAAGATAGTGATGAACATCCTTAGAGGCTCTGTTGTGCTCATCACTGATTATCTCTAATACAAATATCTAAAAGTGGAATTACTGGGTCAAAGTGAAAGCATTTCCCTAGAGTTTCTCTGGAGTTTCTGATTTAAACAGAATTATCTGACAAATTTATTCTTTGGTAGTTTTTTAATACTTTATTTGGAAATCACTCCAAATAAAGCTGCAACAATTAAAAGGGTACCCCAGACACCTGCATATCCTGTACCCACGTGCACCTATAGTCAAAGTTTTATTTATTTCATTTGCTTTATCACCTGCATTTTTCCCTGCCTTTAGGTATACTAGGCAGACAGACAGACACATTTTTTCCTGAACCTATTTGGGAGTAAGTTATATATACTGTCATGGTTCTTTATCCCTAAATATGCCAGTATTTATTTCCTAGGAATAGGGATATACACAGAATCAGCCTTATAATTTTATATTGTTATAATACTTTTATCTACCTACCATTTGTAACCAGTTTTATCAATTGATCTAATAATATCCTTTTCCTTCCAGTACCAGATCTAATTTGGGGACAAGACCCTAAATTAGCTGTCCTGTCTCTTGGGTTTCATTTACTCTGGAAAGTCTTACTTCTTATTTAAGTACAGTATTTGTTACTGGATTTATTTTGGTGTTCAAACTGTCCCAGATTTGGCAAGTGGAAGCCCCTTCATGTTGGCTGTGTCCTTATGATATGTCCCCACCATTTTTTTTGAGTACTTCACTACTTTCTGGCATAACAAGATGTTCTAGCCAGGCTTATCTTCTTCCTATTCTGCTCCAGCCTTGGAATTAGCTGTTTCTCCAAAAGGCCCAGCTTCCTTTTATGGGCAATGGTATTAGAGACCAAGATGTGGGCTCTAGGTGTGCTCACTGCTATTGGGGTTTCTTTGCTTTCAGCAGATAGTGCTAAGAAATATATTGTACATATATACCCATATATATATACACACGTTTTCATGTAGGCTTACATATATACCTATACATACACATATGAACCAGTGTACATAATACAAACATATATTAGAAACCACGAGTTCACATCAATACCTCCAATTTCTGTCCATCCCTACAGAGTCCTTCTTACCTTCCCCCATTCCATAATTGTGTCCTTTCTTCTACAGTGAGAATCCCAGCTCCCAAAATCAATACAACAACACACTTAACACTTACTCATTTGCTCAACCCTAGAACATACTGAAAAGAGTCCCACTGCTTTACCCACACCATTACCATCAACACAGCCCCTAAATGGGGTTCAGGATTTGTTTGCCATTTGTCTCCCACTCCACACACTACCCAGTCCAAGAATGATAACATATAATAACTATTGTTTCCATAGGTTACTTGTACTTAATTTCTTCCTTTTCCTTTTTTCTCTTAGTGCAGTTAAGTTCAAACTGACTTTTTAAAAGATACATCAGTAGGCATTTAGCAGTACTGTGAGAGTTAGGGGCTGGGCTGAAAATGATAGAAAGTTTTCCTGCTTATTGACAATTTTATTTTGAAGCTTCAAGCAATTGGCAGCATTTAGCTTTATGACTCAGGAAGCTATCCTTCTGTGTAGGTACTACGATCAGGAGTACAGAGATTCAGCTCATGCGACCAGCCTGCGGCAAGTGCATCCATGGAGGAGACCCATTAAATGGCAGCTGCTCTTGGCTTTCCACTGCCGTGTCGGGAGATGAAAGACACAGAGCATGAACTGAGAACAGCAGGCCACAGGACAGCGTGAGATCCCAGGCCTTTATTTCTCAGCCTGTCTCTTGTTCACACTGTGGTACTTGGCTGACAGGTGACAGATGGATTCTGTGGGTCAAGATGATATCAAAGAATTCTGATATCTATATTTTGACCTGAGGCAACTAAAGCTATCGACTATGTGGTGGATATTTCATTAAATGGTTTTCTAGTGTAGCCTCCAAATGCTGTGTTGACGTGTTTAGTAGCTGGGTTATGCTTATTTGATGAGTAGCATACCTGTTCTCCTCTGTAGATGACATACTCCGCATAGGCCAGCCCATTCACACTTGGTCTCCCAATAACCGAGTGATGGCCTGGAGGGGCATGAGCCATTTTCATGGTGCTGAACTGCAGAAAGGATTTTCCAAGGGTCACCCTACAGAAAAGCATTTGTCTAAAGAAAAAAGGAAAGCAAAGCTTTGAAGGAAGCTTTAAATCTTAGGATGATATAACTTAGATTTGTCAATTAAAAAAAATATACCTAACACATGGCAACGTAACTTAAACGTCACTTTCAAATTTATGAGTAGGAATGGGACAGCAGTTGATACTCTGACTTACAATAAACAACAGACTCAATAGTTAATGATTTTGGTGTGGTTTAGGAATCAGTCACAGAAAACACCTGGCAAGTTTCGACTAGTAGAAAGAGAGAAATACCCATGAAAATTGAGTTCCTGTATGGATGGATAGGAGGAAAGTGAGGAAGAATCATCAGCTAGCAGCAGCATAGAAATTTAAGACTGGGTTTACTCGTTATGCAGAAGTAAAAACTGGGATGAGATAAAAAATATAAAAGGGGATCATATACAAAAATACTTAGCTTAACTGTACAGCTGGAAATTATAATATCTGGGTGAAATGTGAATTAGGGCAGATGTTAAATATTATAGAGGAGAAGAAAGACCAGGAAGAAAGTGTATTATATAAACTAGGGATTGGCAAATTATGGCCCATGGTTCAAATATAGTCTGCCACCTGTTTTTGTAAATAAAAATTGATTGGACACAGCCACATTCATTTACATGTTGTGTGTGGCCGTTTTTGCAGTACAAGGGCAGAGGTGAGTCACATGGCCTGCAAAGTTTAAGACAGTTACTATGGGACCCTTTAAAATAAAAGTTTGCAAACACTTAACATAAACTATAAACATTTTAACTAATTAGTAAGACTGGTCATACTGTTATATGTAAATAGTTATTCAGTTTGTTTTGTAACAGAGTATGATCTTTACATTATAACTAATCAGAGATATTATTTTAAGTCAAAATTGTGCCAGATCCAGTATAACTGGGTCCTGCCTGGGCTGGCTTTTTTAGTGTGATCCTGCTGATGGCTCCCTGGGATGCTGCCTTGGTTATCAAATGTATACTCTTGGAGAAGGTCTGACCCACATGGGAGGGAGGCTCCACACTGCAGCAGCACTAAGGTGTCCTCAGGTATGCTCGCTTAGCCCCCTGCGCCCTCTGCTAGGGCTACTCTCAGTCTATATGCCACACAAAGCTGGACCTGACAGGCCCTCGCCTCCTACCCCCTGCTTCCTGCCCCAGGCTTCCCCGTGCTGTGCAGGCAGGAGAAGGTGCAGGGCTGGCCAAAGAGGCTGCAGGGAACAGCTGGGCAGCTGAAGTGAACAGGCTCCTGCCTGCCCATTGGTTTGCCTTGTGCACTGTAGTGCAATCTACAGATGCAGAATCCCAAACTGAGGGGCTACTACTGCCCTGTCGGGCAAATCCTGATCAGTGCAAGACAGGGGCCAGCAGATAAATTCTCCCGTGATGTATTGTTGTGAGATGCAGCAGGTCATACAGCCTCTCTGAAGATGTCTCACAGACAGAGCACCCAACTTACTTGTTATGAAACTGGGCCAGCTCACTGATGCACCTCACTGTCTGCTCTGCTTCCTCCTCTACCTTACTTCTTCTTGTGCCTTCACTCCTGCTTCCCTGGTCCTGCATTTGCCAAGGAAGTGCTAGTACCTATGCTTTTGCTTCAGGCTCTGCTTTCTAGGAAATCCTGGCTAAGACACAAACTTGTGTCTAATTTTAATGAGCAACTGTTAATCCTCATCTAGGTTGACTTTTATTGCTTATTTAGGAGTTAGGTTTGAAGCAACAGAGAAATTTTTGTATGTTACACATCCTTGGGAATTTCTCTGTGTTATTAACTATAGCAACCTTAATAGAAAGACATTTCCTTTTGGACATATCGCATCCATTCTAGAACTGCTGACAGCTACAGTTTTTTTCATAATGTAATCGGCAGTGGTAAGTTTTAAGGTAAACAACTATAGTGAATTCCAAGGTTATATAGGTTTTTAGAGGTTTCAACTGAATTGCAAGGTGTCTTATTAGCCTAACTTCACAAAAATAATGCATCTGGTTAAAGAGAAATGAAATAAATCACAATTTTTGTAAAGTACAATTCTTTTCTATTTTTTCCAATGGCAAGAAAGGAAATAGTATTTTTTTCCCACTGACTTCAGAGGAGTATACTAGTATCTCTTTAATTTCTGAGTTTTAAAATCCTATTTAAAAGGATTTTAAAATCTTATTTCATTTGTTTACTATAAATTCCAAAGTTAATATTCAAAGTGGGACTTTTAAAGGCTAATTATATATCCTGACTTAAAAACATCACTAGCAACATCAGAAGCAAATAAAAGCTTCTACTTGTTTATAGTAGTTGTGTATCTCACTTCAAAAGTGACTACGGCTAGAGGGTCTGGCTCTACAGAAGTAATACTCAGCTTCTAAAATTCTAAATCTGAAGCAAGTAAAGAGAAGCCCAGAGAGAAAACCAGGATGGAGGGAGTTTCACTGTGACCTATGCCTGGATGGCACACATCTGTTTGTACTGCCAGTGTTACCACCCCTGTTACAGCAGAGGCTGATCAGTTACTCCCATCTGACCCTAAACCTGCTGACTCATTAGGAGTAAGACTGAGGGTAACCTGTGACTTCTGCAGGCCTGAGAAACTAATGTGGTTCATGATCTGAGTACCCAACCATTACATTACAAAAGGCCAGATGCTCACCTGTGACATACATAACAGGACCGATCTTTGTGTGTGGGGCAGCCTGTTCCTCCTCCAATACCGTAAACATACTGGTTGCTTTTAGAGGAGTTTTCAGCAAAATAAATCCCAGCACCAAACATTCCTCCTATGTATGCATGTCGTTCATCAAATCCTTTATGAATAATGGCATTAATGAAAGGAGAACCTAAAAATATAAAGACAGAAAGATTAGTTTTGGAGTATTTTTCTAGAATCTCAATTAGCTGTATACTATCTGCACTTGGAAGATTACTATGACTTTATTAATAACGCATAAATGAAAAGCTGCAAGTTGGACTGCTATACATAAATTATTATCACATACTAGAATCTCATGAGGAACCCAAAGTGTTCACCAAGCAAGGATGTTACATGGGTTCTGCAGATGGCATGAGATTTTAGATAGCAAAGCACAATGGGTTATTTCACACTCAGTCTTACTCTAAGCAGTAATAGATAACCTGAAAAACTATAACAATTATGCTAAATTATAATAAAAATATTTCACTATTTAGGTGGCTCAATTTGCAGTTTAAGTTCTGAAACAATGTCAGATAAATTATTTTCATCATACATGCCTTGGAAAACCTGTACTAACATGTAAATGCATTAGAAAGCTGATACCAACATGCAACTGAAAAAAAATCAGAAGAAGGCATCTTTTACACAATGCTAGCATAGTCAGCAACACAAGCTTTTGCTTTGTTAGAATTTGCAAAAGCCTAGCAAGATGATACCCGCCCTGATACGCACCGTGGAATAACATGCGCTCATTGTGATGGTTGTGATTCTCCTCAGACACCTCCTTCTGCCTGTGGCAGAATCGTTCCCTCAATTTCTTGTTGACGACTTTTTGAATCTTTTAAGATGTGGAAGAAAGAAATAAATTAGTGAAATGTATGTTAATTGGCAATTTATCATAATTTAAGATGAAAAGTATGTTTCCCTTTAGGAACATTCACCTTTTGGTTTTTTGTTTTGTTTGTTTAAAAAATTATTTAAAAATGATAAAGTTGCCAGGACCAGTGTAATTCAGTTAATATTCTGGTTTTAGTGACATAATTTTCACTTGCAGTTTTTATGTGTTATTCTGCATCAGACCTGGCTACACCTCAAAATCACCTAAGGAGTTAAAGAAAAAAGAAAGGTATTCCTAGACTCTTCCCCAGACTTACTGAATTTTAGAATACAGGCGCCTGTAAATCTATATTTTTCTAAAAGCTCCCAAGATAATTCTGATATGCACTGATGTAAATTCCACAGATTAACCCAAAGGGTTAAACCAGTTCTCAACAGATGTTCTTCATCTTCATGATATCCCTTTGAAAAAAGCACATAGCAGTCATCTATCTATATTCTAAATTAAGATACTGAGATTGAGAGATACATGCATTCTGTTATAATCACTGACTCAGATGGAAAATCCAGGCCTTTCAAGCTACTCTGAAATGGTGATAACAAAACATACGGTCAGCTCTGCTCCCAACTTTGTGGGTGAGCTGGAGTCTCATCACTGTATTTGTATCACTCATACCAATGGATCTGGTTTACAGCTTTGCTGTTTTCCAGATATCTCTTTTTCTAGTGAAGTATGGTTTTAAGGGGTTACAGATTTATTTCTCTATGGCAGGGCAACAGGTGACTGATTATCCTGGACAGTTTGGAACTACGACACTTTAAAACATTTTTACATTGTCTATACTTGATTTTCAGGCAAGCCTTGCAATCCAATTTTCACTCTGAAATTTTAAACACTTACTCGAATGACATTGTATCTGTTGAAGATGCCACCAGCATTACCACCATCTCTGTGTTCTCGAATTGTACTTTGCATCTATCAAACAAAATAACTTGGTGAAAATATGCCAGTGTATAATTCTAAAGACATTCCTTTGGTTGTTTTCAAAATTTCATTCTATTTTACTGTTACCTTAGAGCAGGCAGTTATACAGACATGAGCAGGAGTGGACCGAGATGGGCAGCAGACCATGCAGCCCCCACCAGTCTCCCTGCAGACCACCACCCCAGCTCCTAAGACCAACCCCTTCTGCGGTTCCACACAGAAGGATAAGCAAAAGATGTGGGTCACTGGGACCTTCCCAATTTTGGAGCATGTGCACTTAAGGAAAACCTCGTCCACTAATGACCCTGAGGCCATGATAGTATCATTTATGCTGTGGTTTTGGCCCCACCGCAGCTTTCACTTAGATGCCCATGGAAAAAATGATGAACACAAGCTCGTGTAAAGAGGCTGAAGGGGAGGAACCAAGGCAGATCCAAAGGTTGATGTAAGAATGGCAAAATGGGAGGAAGAAAACAAATAACCCCCCCAAAAAGATACAGTGCAAAACGCAGCTGATGCTCCCCACCCTCAGGGTCAGCCCGTTCCGCTGTCTCTGGGCTGTACTTTCCTTATGCTACTGCTAAATAAAAAACGCTTTGAGGCTTTAACTCTCATGGGGCCTCTCGACTCAATTTTTTCCTTCGAGAAGATAAAAGCAGGAATTCCACCATCCACTGCCCGGTAACAGGCTCAGCAATGAGTCTAAGACTCAGCACTAATAAATAGAGAGGCATTCACTATAAACTAATCACATTTAATGGGCAAGTATTTCGGGTGAAAAAATAGTCAGAGGTACATAAATATTAAACTCCTGCATTTTCTATTTACTTTCTAATAAAAGCTTTGATTTTTCTGTAAACACGATGGGGAAACATATAAATAAAGCATCACATTAAGTTGTCCACACTACTATTTTATGTTTCTGAGATGAGAAACAACAAGGTGATTAAGTCAAACCAAAACCCCATATCCAATGAACACCCCACTGGACAAATGCTAAAATAAACACAAAGAATTTTTAAATATCAACAAATCCTCCCTAGATGAAGTATTCCACATCACCTCTTTAATTTGGGAATCTCAAAATACACCCATGCAGAGTGGGGGCAGTAGCTGTGACATAGAACTAAGTGGAATAACTTTCCTTTGAACACTCATCCTCTACTCTCCAAACTACAAAGAACTATTATGAAAAGGTAAAATGTGTTTGAGACCGTAGCTTCTCACAGAATTGATTCAGAGTTATTTCTCCATCTGTGAAGCCATTCACCACACTTTTGACATTACTCATAATTTACTAACTTTGAGGAGAATGATTAGGCAATGAGACACTGGAAGACAAACTCTTTCCTCATAAAGCGGCTAAGTTTGAGCTGAAATACTACACTGAGGTAATGAGCACTAATCACAAAGCAGAAAACAAATGAACAAAAATGTTATCTCTGTAAAATAATGGAATTAGTTAGGCAGCTTATGTATTATGATAATGCCACCAGGGACTTTGCTTGTTAGGCCTAAGAAGTGAGGCATAAGCCACCAGCAGAAAGGGAATCCCTGTGGCACCTGTCTACCAGGAGGTTCATATAAATAGCCTTACTATGGCACTTCAAAATACTTGTGAATGGAGAAATGAAAGGTGACCCAAGTCAGGAGAAAGTTAGGAGGCGTGTATAAGCATATACACAGATGAGGCATATTATTTTATAATCACATTTTACAACTTTGCATAAAAATAGAGATGAGAAGATAGTTCCTATCTATGAGGAAAGATTCTCATTCCATATCACTCTTAGCATTTTAACAATATAAAAATAGTTTTAATAGGGTCTTTATCTGCATGAGTTGCAAGAGAGTCTCCAGAATGAAAAGACACCTCTCTGGTCCACCTACTGGAAACCCTGGGCTTAGGACATGAAAGCAATGTGGCATAGTTCTAATCTCTGGTCCTATTTTAATTTTGGCAACATTCCACCACAATGGCTAAGGAGCTAGAGTGACAGGCAAGTGACCACAGTCAATATAAGACAAACTTACCTCCCCCTGAAAAAATAGGTTTAGCCACAGAAATCAGGAAAACATAAACATTTTGATGTATATTACCTCTTCTTCTACTGACTGATACTCCTTATCTTCTGGAGCAAGATCCAACAAAATAGTCCCCTGATTAACACAGTGAAAAGTCAGATAAGGATTGGTGCCTGTAGGAAACAAAAATTAACATATTAAACAAAAGCCCATACTATGCAGGCTCTTATTTCAGAAACAACTTTGTCATGAATAACTGATAGTCTAGAACAAGTCTAAACTATTTGTAATTCAAACCTGACACATAAGGTTATATTAAATAAATATATCCAAAGATGAGAGAAATCATGAAGATGTGTTTGGGAATCAACTTTATCTGTTCTTATAGAGTTCCCAGTACACAATGGGGCTTAGTAGTTATGTGTTGGACTGAACTCAATCATGTACATGAGGCTACGTCTGATAAAAAAGAAACACATCTGTAATTACAATGTAGTCAGGTCTAAAATACAAGTATTATCCTCTAAAACTCTGTAGATAGCTTGAAATGGTCACTTATGTTTAAAATACATTGTTCTTGTTAATTTAACACAAATAAGCAAGACTCAAGCTCAAAGCTTCCTAACATTTAGTTTAATGTCTTTCTTGCAATTTAATCAGCTCTGCAGACTAATTCAACTTTCTTTCTCTCTCTTTGCTTTCTTATAGTGAAAGTATTTCTAACAAACAGAAATGATAAAGATGGAGGCATACAAAGGAGAAAGATAGGCAGCTTGTAACAGAAAGTTCAGTGGAAGAAGACTGAGCAGACAGATGTGATTAGGGGAGAAGGGTCAAGGTGAGGTAAGAGAGAAAATGGGCAGGTTATAAAAACCACACTATGCATGTATGATTTTATCCCAAAGGCAACAGGATCCTAGTGAAGGGTTTTAAGTAATGGGATGATATGATCATATAATCATTTTGAGAAGTCCCCCAATTATAGGGAAGGTGTAGGAGGGGAGGTAAAGGTAAAGGTTGGAGATAAGCTGGGAGGTGTCTGTGACAGTCCAGGAGAGAGATAACAGTGACCTGGATTAGGTGACAGCAGTGGGAAAGGACAGAAGTATAGATTCCAGGGATACTTAGATTATAAAATGAGGGGAGAGAGGGAAGAATGACTCAGTTTCTAGATAGAGCAACTCGAGGGGGAGTGTGCCAATAACTGAGATGTGGAAGGCAGGAGGTGCCAGATGAGCTCTGGAGTCAGACCGCCTGAGTTCAAATACCAGTCCTGACACTTACGTTGTTCCACTAATCTCTGAACTGTTTTTTCTGAATATCTTACCTTGCTGTCCACCTAAGAGTCTCTCTACCCCTTTGATTAATTTATGGCGGTGTCCGTATGCATTGATGCCTATTTCTTTCAACTCCTCATGACCCATATCAGCAAGCACATCTAGTGTAATCTGAAAAATGGAACACAATTAGTTGTTAATATTTAAAAGTTCCTTGGATGATGAAAACTCACCTGGCTTCAATGTATAATATCCATTCAAATTAAGAAAATTCTTTTGTGTCCTTTATAAGCACGAACTAACAATCTTCTTAAAGTTATTGAGATAATTTTATCAGCTTTCTGCTCATGTGAAATACTCCATAAGTTGCTTTTAGTGAATGGAGAATTAAAATGGGAGAAATAACACTATAGAAATATAAAATGATGTGGCTTATTTCCTTTTGATTATTTAATTCTACCATGTTTTGTTTGCCTCAAGATATACGAGAGAACAGCCAGTAGTTGAAAATGGGAAATCCCAATATCCAGCAGGTGGCAGAGATGAATGGTGTGGAAAGGGAGAGGTGTTTAGCACAATGAACAGAACGTGGCAAAAGACCTGTGCAGTGTTAGATAAGTAGGGTTTATATAAAGATAAGGAAGCAGTTCCCAGTGCTAAGAAATATTCAAGCATGTTAAAGCCTGCCTTAGAAAGTAGTGAGATTAATATAACATGTATTTGGTTAGATTACAGACCATTTTACATAAAAGCTATATAAAGAATTTCAACTTGGAGAAGAGAGAAAAAGTGGTTTTGAAAGTTGCTCACAAATTCTCATGTTTAAAAATCCCTTAAGGCTAACATACATTCTATTTTTGTAGAAAACAGTGGTTTTTAATTTTGGGTTATTCACCCCTGTACATGGAGATAGTTAGCTACCACCTTGACTAAAAAAATTACCTAATTCCTTTGTTGATTAAAAGTAACGGTGACTCTATCACCACCTAGTGGTAGTGTTCTGATCGCACAGCGTGAAATCTTGGGTGGCCACTTCCTTGAGGGCTGAACATGGAATTCTCCAGCTCAGAAGAAGCTGGCATGGTGACAACCCAAATACTATTTCACAAGATTTGCCCTTGATTGTCTCTTTCTTTGGAATACTGAGAAATTCTTTTATATACACCCTTTATCGAACTCAAAATTGAGATTTTTTTTATCTACCCATAGGTTTCTCTACCTTCATACTTGCACGTAGCATTTGAAAAAATGACAGATTAGACCTGGAGCTCTGGTGACTTCTACTGTCAGAATGAAATATTATACAATGAGTCTCATCTTCTCAGTGCATCAAGCACACATCACTCATTCTCTAGATATAATTTATTGCTCCTAACTAGCCATTTAAGAACTAACTGCTCCATTGCACAAAATGGACAATTCACTTCAAATCACCCAAAGAATTTTTCAGCAAAGCTTTTAAAAAGCAACAGTTTTGAAATATACATCTTTGAGATGGAATAGTTTGCAACATAATAGAAGCTTATGTTTTTAGCTAGATGTGTTTTTAATGTAATTGGAAACCATGCAGAGTTTATACATTATTGATATCCCATTTTTTTCTTCTTAAATTTTAGTTCAAATAAAGTTGTCATGAAAACAGGGTCTCATATCTCTGTGGTAGCTTCAATCCCAAGAATCCTTAAGCTTTTCTGAATTGATACACACAGCATGTTATCTAGAAGCAGCAGAAATCAGGCCAGCAGAACAAAATATTCTCTACAAGGTTCTAGGGAAGAAATGGAAAGCGTTTGATATATTTGCTCCTTATACAGCTCCGATCACAAAATGAATACTTCATTTAATCCTTACCACGGCCCATGAAGTACTACTAATATCCTTATGAGGAAATTGAGGCTTACAGAAGTCATAAAAATAGTATACAGAAAAGCTGAGATGTACTGCCGTATGTCTTTCCCATGCTTATATTTCTTAAAAGGGATGACTAGAAAGCTAAAATAACTACACATTAAATTTAGTTGCTTTGAGTTACATGGTACCCAATTTGTCCCCATATTTGTCAAGCAGTGGCCACTAGAAAATCTTAAATGACAAGCTAAGGAATTTAGATTTATGTTCACTTGTTCATTCGTTCATACATAATATATTTAATGAGTACCTTCTATATGCTAGATATTTCTAAAAATAGTAACTAATTAAACATTTCATTTTACTTTGAAACAACCCACTGCAGCTTATTAGGAAGGTAAATAACTTGGTCCAAATTGGTATCAGTGGGGTCAGGAAACAAATGGAGTCCTTTCACCAAAACTCACGCTATTTCCTTTACCAAGGAAATAAAAAGTAAACACAAAATATGGTAAAGTTTGGTAAGTGTTTGGAGGAGTCTCATGGGAACTCTTAGGAAGGTTACCTACTTGGTCAAGGCTGAAAGTAGGGCTGGGAAGGAAGGAATAAAGAGGAAAGGGTTAGGAAAAGTTCTTAGAAGAAGGTAATAATTCAGCTAAGGAACAGAAGTTAATCTGGCAGAGGAAGGATGGAAGGGTATTTATGACAAAGGGAACAGCATGTGTAAAAGGAAAATCACGTAAGAGAATACAGAATACTTCATTTAATCCTCACAGTGACCAATGTAAACACAAATACAGAGTACAGACTCTAAGTACAAAAGTTCAAAATGGTTAAAGTATAATGTATGTAATTAGGAATATACGAAGGGATAGACAGAGCAGTGGGCTCGAAATAGGGTTTTACCTATCTTAACAGACTTTACCTATCAAGTTAGAGAATATCCAAAAGGTCCTAGGATGCCTTTTCAGCATAGCAAATTAAAGGTGTATTTTAGGAGAATGATAGCATTATGAAGGGCAGATATGGAAGGGAAAGCTTCCATGAACAAGAGGATGAAGGAGTGGAGTGGAAGGGATGAATCACAGAACAATTTCAAAGGGAGAGATGACAGGGCCTACTAAAACAGAAATGGTTAAGGGGGAAAAAAAGGAATGGGAATAAAGATTATTCCAAAATTCTGAAGTTGGGTGAATATGAGATTATCATATCAATAAAAGAAATGGAAACACCTGAAAGTAAAGCAGGTTAGTTGGATTTTAGATATGTTGCTTCAAGATTCAGGGCTTTTACACTGCTAGAAATATTTTTCTAAAAATTATCTTTATTTCACTTTTTATAAAAACTTTAACTTAGTTGTATCCAGAAAATGACAGGTTTATTGGGCTACTATTTATATCCAGACACATTAAAATCATATCGTAATCCTTAAAATAAAGATTACCCATGTATCAGCTAACATCTTGCACATACTGCAAATGTTACACTGCCTCTTGTTTCTAAGATTTGTTCATTTTATTTGGGGTGGAGAGAGAAAAGTTAAGAGTTTTTATGAAAAAAGTATTTTTTTCCTGGGCCTAAAAGGTTGCAGGCTGGAGTAACAGTTACTAGAATTAACTTTACAATCATGTTCCCAATGAATTTATTTGAGTCCGTGCCTTCAACTTTAGATTTTGAAATAAAAATTTATATGGTCATTTTTCATTAAATATATAAGCTGACTATAAATATGTCCACAGAGAGTCTCCCAAGTCATAGCACTTATGTTCCAGGAACTGCAATGTAAGTCAAATCAGTCTTTCCCATAGAAAAGGTGTCCTAGTCAGGAGGCTGTTCTAAAGTATTTAATTCACTGTAAGGGACAGAGGCACATGTTACTTAACATAGAACTTGGCAGAGTATATACGTCAAACAAGTCAAGTTAGTTAAGAAACTTCTCAGAGAATAACTGTGAAGACAGGAGATGAAGTTTTGATGCTCTAAAAGAAGTTCTCCTGAGATCACAAAAATATACAGTTGACTCTTGAACACCACAGGAGTTGGGGTGCTGACCCTCTGCACAGTTGCAAAGCTGGGTATAACTTTTTACTAATAGCCTACTGTTGACTGAAAGCCTTACCAAGACCATAACTAGTAGAGTAACACATAATTTGTATGTTATCTGTATTATAACTGTATTCATACAATAAAGTAAGCTAAGAAAATGTTTTTGTTTTCAAATTCTCACAAATCTCCAAAAATTTTTCCAATATATTTATTGAAAAAAATCAATGTATAAGTGGACCTGTACAGTTTAAACCCATGTTGTTCAAAGTCAGCTGTATATTCTCCACTCCACTGGGAGAGAAGCATCCATGAGTAGGGACAGAAGCAGTAAGATATTATGTATTAAAGCATCTCAGAGAACAATGACTCTGGCGTAAGCTGAATAGACATGAATTAAATGGTTATGTAGCAGACTGCCTCACCCCCTCCCCCACTACAAATATCTTGACCATCATCACATATTACTAGCCCGATATAGAATGTTAATAGGAGAAAATTCCACGGGTAACTTATGAAAAGGGTTACAGAATTCATTACTCTCTAACTACAGGCTAGTCAAGTAACACTTGCAGTTAAAAAAAAACCCAAAACTAATTTATTGTTTGACAAATGGGCCGGAACAGTCAAACACAATTCAATACTAAGAAAGGTAATATGATTTGTCTGGAGGAAAGAAACTGTGCTAGGTAATATACATTAAATGGAATAATCAACATATTGATCAAAGAAAAGGATATAGAAATTATTCCGGCAAAAGAAAATCGATGAAACCATTTATGCAGAACAGGACTGCAGTGAAAAAAATAACAGTGAACCTGATGGAAGCAGAATAAGCTGTCAAAAGGACTGACTGTGAGACTGACCTATTAAACTACTAAAATCAATAAAATGAGAAAACCATGCAACAGGGGGTCAGTCACTGAAAAAGAGAATACACAAAGAGAAAAAAGTAAAACAAATTTATGAGGCAGTGACTGAAAGAATAGAAACTGAAGTCCTTTAAGAAACTTTCATTAGTTGGAGTTTTTTCTTTGAATTAGGGTCTTTGGTTTATTAAGCAAAATGTGAAATTTCAGTCATTGTGGATATGATTTGGGAAAAAGGAATATGGCTTTAGCAGAGGGTAATGCTTTTAAAACCTTTAACACCTTCAGGGAGGCACTATGGGGAAAAGATTTACTGTTTAGGATATTCTTGTAAGAAAGCTCCAAACTGGAGGATGAATCAATGGCAGGTGAAGTTTAAAGGAAAAGGACATTATAGTAGTCTATCAAGTCGTTACCATCAGGCAGAAGACACATCTGATGCTTCATTAAAGTGTATTTTAAAAACTGGCACAGAAGCACAGTGTGACTGGGAATTCCAACTACCTAGTGTATTTTCAGGTAAGGGAAGTGACAGGTTAAATGCCTTACCCAATATTAAACAGCTAGTAAGAGGGAGAAAGTAATAAGAATCAAGGTCTTCTTTTAGTTCAGTGCTATTTCTACTCAATTGCTTGATCATTAAGAGCACTAAACTACAATAAATAATACATTAAAAAAACAACAAAGACATCTGAAAATCTTAACAGTATAACTGATATGAAAAAGACTGAGTGTTTTAAATTCACTCCACATTGACTATAAGTCTATGAAGAAACCAGAATGGTGCAAAGAGGCCAGTGAAGAATTTGGAAACTATGTCCATATAAAGAATAATCGGAAAAAAGTTATCTTTATCCTTTCTCCTACAAAAAAGGAGAAACTTTGTAGGGGTGGGTGGTTGGAAGGGTAAGTCCATGCTAAGCTGACTAGGTTTTAGAAATGCATGAAGGGCTGTATTATGTTATAGTGAGTTGAATGGTGGCCCTCAAAAAGATATGTCCATGTTCTAATCCCTAAAACTTGTGAAGGACCTTATTTGAAAACCTTTTTAAAAAATTATCTTTGCATATGTAATTACGTGAAGGATCTGAGATGAGGAGATCACCTAGGATTGTATGGGTAATACAGAGAAGGTCAAGATGGAAGCAGAGAATGGAGGGATGTGGCCACAAGACAAAAGGGCCTAGAAGCTAGCAAAGGCACGGAATAGATTCTCCCCTAGAGCCTCTGTTTAGGCCTCCAGAACTGTCAGGGAATAAATTCCTGTTGTTTATTAAGCTACCAACTTTGTGTTAACTTGTTGTGGAAGACCTATGAAATAAATACATATGTAAACTAGAGATATTTCTGTACAAAACAGGGTAAATTTAAACATAAGATTTGTGAATTATACATGAGAACATATTTGGCACGTTTCAAATTACAAACATTTTAATTTATCTGCCCAAACTGAAACAAGTTATCTTCCCACATGCATGTTAAAAGGATAATTCCTACATTTGGGAGAGTGACTTAATAATCTCTAAAAGATCTTCCCATTCTAAGAGTATATGTATAGCAATAACAGTCAATATACACTCAGAAAATTATTGTTATTCAGTATTTAACACAGACCATGGTAATAAAATCATACACTAATAAATTAAAAACTCATTATTCCATATAAGAACTCATATATTCCATATAATGAAAATCAGAAGGATCTTAATTCATAAATGCCCTAATAGAGCTTTACAGATATTTATGATATATCTAAAAATAGGATGGGTCTATAACCGTCCGATCAGGTTTTGGTTCAACGTTATTTTAGACTCCAGCCTGACAACAGAAACTTGATAAAGGGGCAATTTAAAAAAGGTACACTTGCCCAAGAATTACTTTGCTTTCCAATTTAATGGAAAATGCTTTGTGAAGATTTTGCTAAGCAGTTACTATAAAAATTTCTCATTGGTTTTAAGTGGAGACTAGTTACATCAGTTAGAAAAGGAGATAAGTTACCAACACTTTTTGAAACAAATAATGGAGGAGGATTTTGGAAACATTTTTTTGAGGTGGTTTTGTGGCCTGAATTTTGACATGTAATAAAACAGAGAGAGCCAGATTGCTTAGAAAGATCTAACAATACAACAATTAAAGATTCCCATCATCTGTTAGACAATTTGGGGAGAAATACGAAGTACTAGATTTCCTTGTTTTCTTACAAAATTTGTTGTGAGTTTTAAAATGGACATTAAGCAAAAAAGAAATGAGTGGCAATTAATAATTCTTAATATTTAATAAAAAGTCAACTATATATGAGAGCTTACCTGTTCTGTTTCAAAGATGTCCCGAAGGTGTTCAAGACCAAGGCTTTTTAGGAATTGGCTGATATTCATGTCAAGACCCACAACTAAAACAGACATATTTTAAAGTTCTCAGAGAGAAGTTGATCTATCTAAAGAAAATAACAGTATTTATTTAACGCTACGACTCTCTGATACCTTTGGCTGTAGAGATGATTTTACACAGACTTTTCAAGTTATGTCTGGATTTGGTGGAGAAGTGAAGACAGAGTTTATCTTTTTTTCATCAGGAGTATTTATGTATATAATTTTAACATGATAAGGCATAATCTAATGCCTCTAATGAGATATTTAAGTTGGATTTAAAAATCCAAACTTCCAGCTATTTCAGTTTTCATTCCTTAAGTAAGTTTTAAAAAAAAATATAATTTCAATAATAAGACTTACTCAGTAGTTCACTAAGATACTATAGTTGGAAGTTGACATACTGGAATATGCGTAAGAACAACATAGATGCTAAAGAATTTATTCTACAAAGACATATTTCTTATAAACTGTTGTGTATATGAAAACCTACAGACAGGATGTCTTTAAGTGAGGTGTCTAATAATCACCAATATAGTGAATCTGTTCATTCAAAAGCCAAAAATCAAATAAACATTCACAAGTATACTCGCCTTCTCCTTCCTTCCTTTCTGCACCCGCTGCGCCATCCCCCGTGTTGGACGCTCCTCCTACCGCCAAATCCGCTAACGGGCCCGTGAGGTTATCTATGCTGCTCGCAGCCGACAGGCAGGATGGGGTGGATGCTGGTGAGATCAGAGAGGCACTCACTACAGTGGCCTGAGGCTTAAAACAGGTAGGTAAGGCCTCTGGAGGCATGGCATCTATCAGCAAAGCTCTGATATCGTCAGCCTGAAAACAGTAACACAAAAATACCACAAGAATATTATGTTTTAAAATAGTTAAGTTTGTCACTGAGGACCAAGTACTTCGTGAAGATTTCCTGTAATGGATGCTCCATAATTCTCCATTGGGTTGATCATTATCCATACCTCCTTCCCTCTAATCCGTAGCTACCAAAGTCCCAGTAGTTTCAGAAAGTAGAATTGGAGAAACCATGTAATTTTAAAAAAACGTTTCATCTTTTGAAGACCTAATGTACAGTTTGGTGACTATAGTTAATAATACTCTATTATATGTGTAAAATTTGCTGACAGTAGATCTTGTGTTCTCGCCACACATACACATACACACACAGAAAAGTTAACCATGAAAAAAAAAACCCAACAGTCTAAGAATGTGGACTATGTTTACATTAAATTAATTAGCATGAACAATTGTGTACGAAGTATGTACACAATTGTTCATACTAATTACACATGTATTTAAAGGATATATAAGTTAGTAAAGACCTGACTAGAGTTTTAAAAAATATTCATCTTTCATTTAAAGAAAGAGCACATGTCAGAGTGCTGGTTCTCAGTCACTTCCTTCCAAAGAGTTTCCATATTTACCAAGTTTTGTTTCTGCTTAAACAGTTATAGTAATTGTTGTTCAGTTATTTAGTGTACACTCAACAATTTAACATATAGTTAAAATCTGGTGAAATTTTGAAGGGATAGCACTTTAGTCTGGCTAGCTTATTCATAAAGTATACAGCTCGTGAGGCCTAACAGCTGTTGGAGCATGGAGATCACCTCCAAAGAACAGCCAGCCATTGATTCCTTCCTCTTGCACACGCACGCCGCTCCTCCCAGTAAAGAGGTGGCATCTGTTTCCCTTCCCTTGAATCTGGGTTACCCTCTGAGTTGCTGTGACCCATAGAATGTGACACATAGGAAGTGATGTTCTGAGGCTTTTGAGCCAGGCTGTAAAAGGGCTGGCGGCTTCTACTTCTTTTTTAGAATAAAGAAATAAAGAAGTCTGGGCTAGACGCCTGAGTGATGATACTTCACGGAGAGGCCCTACAGGCTGAACAGCCATCTTGGACATTTTCCCCTTAGCTGAGCTCCCAGCAGAGGTTGCTGCACAAACAGCAGCAGCCTCTTGCCGAACGCAGTCAGCCCACAGAACTGTGGGAAATAATTAATCATTGTATTATATTAAAACCACTCACTTGGTTTTGGTTAAGTTACTAAGTGTTTTGAAATTGCTTGTGACTTAGATTGAACATATGAAAGAGACTGTGGCTTGAAAAAATATTTCTGGTTAAAAAATTGTAAATTGTTGTGACCGTATAACTCCCCAATTTCTAGAAGATGCTGCTGCATTTAATTTTGTAGTTAAATATTTAGCCACAGAGGTTTAATTTTGGGTTTTGAAAATACTTCTGTAGTGTATCAGTTTACTATTCTATCTTCAGAAGAATAATGTACTACCTAGAAGTTAATTTTCTTCTGATTATCTTGCAGCCTCAAGTAAATTATCATGAACATCTGTTGCTCTAGAATATGCCAAATGTAGGTGTAAGATATTTTACCGAACGTAATTCTCTGAGGATAAACTCTAAATGTGTTTTCCTGATTCATGTTTTCACTCCAAGTTAAGTATGGCAAAAAGAATTAGTTAACTTTCCGCTTAGTTTGCCCTAACAGATTTTAGATAACATAAAATACGCAAACTTAAAACAATTTCAGAAAGATTTGTTCTTATTCTAAGTGCAATACACACCACTAAAGGTACCCTGCTGAGCCCTGGAGTTTCCCGTCATCATGACGTATAAAAAGCAGTAAAAAATATTTTGAAATGTAGACTTACTGTTGCCAGATCTAAAGGTGTCTGACCCTCTTGGTTCTTCATAGTTGGGTCTGCACCATGTGCTAGTAGTAGGGCACATAACTGTGTCCTTCCTTTTTGGGCTGCTTCGTGAAGAGGGGTAAATGCCCACTTATCTGTTGCATTTACGCATGTGTTATATTTTATCAATAATGCTGCTATGTCCACATGCTAAAGAAAAACAAAAGGATGCAAAGAGTGAAGAATGAGATTGCCTGGTGAAGCTCATTAAGAGCACTTGTTTTCATTTAACATTTAATTCTCTTTGTCCCTCTATTCTCATTCTTAATAGAAATGTCTTCCATAAAAAAAGAATATTTATCCTAGCCCTCTACCATCTTTTCTTGCTTCCTCCAAAATTTCAATTCCACAATTATTCTTTAACCCTTCACGGATGCTTTTTAAATTTTTTTATTCAGCCTTCTAACATATTCAGTACTATCTTAAACACAAACACGTAAAATGAAACTGTCACCTGACTCCAAGTCTCCTATTAATGGTCTAACCTGACAAACTTTTCAAACAAGGATTCTACACCCACTGCTTCTCTTTATCTTCCCATTTCTCCTCTAACCCATTGCAATACGATCCACTTATTGAAACACTCATCTCAAAGATTCTCAATTTTCTTTCTTCAGCCTGTGGAAAGTAACATAACATAACAACATTTTTCAAAACTCAGTCTGCCATGTCCAAAATGACTTAGGGGGTGGAGGAAAAGTCAGCAGCAGACACATTCACTAATAACCAGGCATAAAGTGATGAGATCCTCAACTGTGACGGTCAGAGAAGAATGAAAAAGAAGAGCTAAATCTGAGAGATTTCGAAGGAAAAAAAAGATTGGGTTTTAGAAAGCTAAATTAGCTACAGAGGAAGAGAGAAAAGTCAAACAGACTATTTTTTATTCTTTTTAATTTGGTCTAGAAGATTAGAAAACATAGGTGGGAGCATTAACAGAAGCTGAGTGGCTAAGTTTAAGTAGAAACAAAACTGTAAGATATGGTTCACTGGGTATGTAGTTTTTAGGCAAAATATCAAAGTAATCATGCTCTGTAAATGGTTCGACTCAAAAGGGTGGAGCACGGATAAGAGGACATTGTTTACGTATACTCGCTCACTTTCTCTTACCCACTCCCCACCAAGTAAACCTTTGCTGCACACCTACCTAAGTGCCTGGCACTAGGGAAGGAGCTCTAGGGGGATTACAAAATAGAATATTGAGCTGATAGCTGTAGCTACTTGATAAATGAGCTCACTAAGAAAGGAATACAGAAAGATAATCACAAGGGGCATAAAGCCTTGAGAACGACCATATTTGGGAAAGGAGAGCAGAAGAAGGGCCCTCAGAAGAGACAAAGGAGCACTAAGAACTGTAGGAGAAATGGCAAGCAGCAGGGCTTTGGAAGTGAAAGACAAGGTAGGAGACTTTAAGGAGAGCAGGGTCTCTCCAGTAATAAGCTCTATATAGCAAAAGGTTTCTGCTTCATCCCCAAAGTCCTTACAAAATAAGTTTAGGACAATCAATTATGCACAGGTAATAAGGATTCAATGACTAGACTTTTAGCAATAACAAAAATAATTTTCATCTTATCAACACACTTCAGGATGCTAGTTTGGTTACCATTAAAGTATTTCTGAAATCCATTTTGACTCCAATATTTTATAATTTTGTGCAACTGGCACATTGTGTTCTTTATGGATATATTTGCTGGAATAACTTGATCATTTTGAGAATTAACACACAAGCACATTATCTGTTGAGAACAGATTTCTAACTCAAGCTGTTGCCCAACTGCAATATACTGAGTTATTTGAAGCTGACTTTTGTGAGAATGGGAAGATGGGGAAGGCAAGACAAAGTACCCCAAGATGGAATTTAGGGCACGTTTCTTCATATTTTCCTTAAGATGGCCTTTGCTGCCTTAAAGACATTCACTTCAAAATGAATAGGCACTTTTTCTGAGGTAGTATTAAAGTTTTTTTTAATGTAATACAAATATTTGTTGATTTTAGAAGTAATTTCAGAAAACAAAGAGAAGAAAATTAATGAGGGAAATAAAAATCAGACAACTTGTAAGGAGGTTTCAGATTTGCTCTGACTATAAAGACAAAAATATAAAAAAGGAACATAACCCGACCAGGGCTCCCAAGAATAGGCTGTATTTTCTGATCATTTTGGATTATGAATGATATATCATCACTATGGAATTTATTCTAACACAAAAGATACAAATAGTTACCATCTGTGGTACTGTCAAAATAACTTAAAATGAAACAAGACCCAGTAATTTATTTACCTAATTCAAAGGATATATGCTGAAAAGGATAGCTTTTTCTGTCTCCCCTGTGAAATCAGGGTATTTAAACTATGTCTCTGATGATTAATTTTATTCTATTCTGATATGTATTGGCAGAATAATATACTTTGGTAGTCTTATTTGCATAGCTTTTAAAAAGTAGATAGTCTGGACATTCAAGATGGCGGCATGAGAGGTAAAACAAAGAACTCCTCTGAAAACCACAGACAGTGTGAAAATATAGTAAATACAACTTACCCTAAAACAGCAACAGGAAAGAAGGCTGCACCAGACTGCATACAGACCTCATGAACAGAGCAGACCTCAAGAAACAGGGTAACCTATGAAAGCCTTGATCCAGCGGGACCCGAGCCCTTCCCCCAGCCCAGCTCACTGACAGGAGGAAGAGAAATGGAACAGGGGAGGGGGTGGAAGTCTGGGACTGCTGAACACCTAGCTCTAGGGATCTGCTTTGCAAGCAGAAACTCACATTATGTGGTGCTCTGGAGGATGGGGAGCTGGGACAGGCAGAGTGCTTGAGAGAGAGATTCCGGCCGTTTGTGTAGGACGAGACCCATACCCGACCGTTCTGGGATAAGGGAAAGGCAGTCGGTCTGACAGACTTCCTAGCAGTGAGAGGGCTGCTGAAGGGGTGGGGGTTTGCACAGAGCTTGCTGCGCGGGAGAACGGATAGAGGTAAAAGGTTGTCTGGGCACGCTCTGCCCAGCAGATTGGGAACTTTGGGGAGCTTCAGGCACTCCATTCCCCTGGCTGGCTACTCAGCTCTGAGGCCCCCACTGTGATACGCAGCCTGCTGAGCCTTCCTCCTGGCTGACAGCACAGGCTCGCAAACTGGCAGTCATTGCTCTGGCGTCAGGCCAGCCAGAGGGAGGCCCTGCCTAAGAGCTAGAAACGCAGAGCACAGAGGTTTACACCTGTGTGCTTGACCCACTGGCTCTGATACTGGAGACAGAGGTGGCAGACGGGAATCAGGAAACAGATCTTTCCTCCACCCAGGTACCAGCTCCACTCCCCTACGACCCCAAACTTCACTCTAAGGAATGAGCAGCTCCAGAGACTGGAGCTTCTGGGCAATAGAGGGCACTACACAGAAATACGAAACGTCAAAAGAACATGGTTCAGACCAAAAATCTCACAAACCCCAGAAAAAAGACCAAATGAAACTAAACTCACTGATCTTCTGGAGAGTTCAAAATAAAAATCATAAACATGCTTTTGGAGGTACAGAAAACTATTTAAGAACTCAGAAATGAATTTAAGATGGAGATTCAATCATTAAGAAATTCCATATCTGAAACGAAACATACAATGGAGGGATTTAAAAGCAGATTAGATGTAGTAGAAGAGACGGTAAATGGAATATTAATTAGAGAAGAGGAATACAAAGAAACTGAGGCACAGAGAGAAAAAAGAATCTCTAAGAATGAAAGAATATTTTGAGAACTATGTGACCAATTCATATGGAACAATATTTGCATAATAGGGGTACCAGAAGAAGAAGAAGAGAGAAAAAGGGATAGAAAGTGTCACTGAGGAGGTAATTGATGAAAACTTCCCCAATCTGGGGAAGGAGATAGTCTCTCAAGCCATGGAAATGCACAGATCTCCCAAAACAAGGGACCCAAGGAAGACAACATCAAGACATATAATAATTAAAATGGCAAAGATCAAGGATAAAGACAGACTTTTAAAAGCAGCTAGGGAGATAAAACAGATCACATACAAAGGAAAACCCACCAGGCTATCATCAGACTTCTCAATAGAAACTTTAAAGGCCAGAAGGGAGTGGCATGATATCTTTAATGCAATGAAGCAGAAGGGCCTTGAACCAAGAATACTCTACCCAGCAAGGTTATCATTTAAGTTTGAAGAAGGGATTAAACAATTTTCAGATAAGCAAGAGCTGAGAGAATTTACCTCCCACAAACCACCTCTACAGTGCATTTTGGAGGGACTTTTCCAAAATGGAAATATTCCTAAAACTAAATAGATGTCACCCAAGGGATAGACAAAGTATACAGAATATGATTCACATTATTCAAAGAATGGAGGAGCAAGAAAAAGGAGGAAACACAACAAAAAAAGAATGTTTAGGTTGTGCTTGTAATAGCACATGAAATGAGTTAAATTAGACTGTTAGATAGTAAAGGAATTATCCTTGAACCTTTGGTAGCCACAAATCTAAAGCCTGCAATGGCAATAAGTACATACCTATCGATAATCACCCTAAATGTAAATGGTCTGAATGCACCAATAAAAAGACATGGAGTCACTGAATGGGTAACAAAACAAGACCCATCTATATGCTGACTACAAGAGACTCATTTAAACCCAAAGATATACACAGACTGAAAGTAAAGGGATGGAAAAAGATATTTAATGCAACTAATAGGGAGAAAAAAGCAGGAGTTGTAGTACTTGTATCAGACAAAATAGACTTCAAAACAAAGAAAGTAACAATGGACAAAGAAGGACATTACATAATGAAAAAGGGAAAAGGGGTCAGTCCAACAAGAGGATATAACTATTATAAATATTTCTGCACCCAACACAGGATAACCTATATATGTGAAACAAATACTAACAGATTTAAAGGGGGAAACAGAATGCAATGCATTCATTTTGGGAGACTTCAACACACCACTCACTCCATAGGACAGATCAGCCAGACAGAAAATAAAGAGACAGAGTCACTGAACAACATATTAGAACAGATGGACCTAACAGAAATCTATAGAACACTCCATCCAAAAGCAACAGGATACACATTCTTCTCAAGTGCATATAGAACATTTTCAAGAATAGATCATATATAGGCCACAAAAAGGGCCTCTGTAAATTCAAAAAGACTGAAATTGTACGAACCAGCTTCTCAGATCACAAAGGTATGAAACTAGAAATAAATTACTCAAAGAAAATGAGAAAGGCCACAAACACATGGAGGCTTAATAACATGCTCCTACATAATCAATGGATCAATGACCAAATAAAACAGAGATCAAGCAATATATGGAGACAAATGACAACAATAATTCAACACCGCAAAATCTGTGGGATGTAGCAAAGGCCGTGCTAAGAGGGAAATATATTGCAATATAGCCTACCTCAGGAAAGAAAAACAATCCCAAATGAACAGTCTAACCTCACAATTAATGAAACTAGAAAAGAAAGAACAATGAGGCCCAAAGTCAGCAGAAGGAGGGACATAATAAAGATTAAAGGAGAAATAAATAAAATTGAGAAGAATAAAATAATAGAAACGACCAATGAAAGCAGGAGCTGGTTCTTCTAGAAAATAAAGAAAATAGATAAACCCCAGCCAGACTTATCAAGAAAAAAAGAGAGTCTACACACACAAACAGAATCAGAAACGAGAAAGGAAAATCACTACGGACACAACAAAATACAAAGAATTATGAGAGAATACTGTGAAAAATTATATGCTAATAAACTGGGTAACCTAGAAGAAATGGACAACTTTCTAGAAAAATACAACCTTCTAAGGCTGACCCAGGAAGAAACAGAAAATCTGAATAGAACAATTACCAGCAAAGAAGTTGAACTGCTAATCAAAAAACTACCTAAGAAAAAAACTCCTGGACCACATGGTTTCACTGCTGAATTTTATCAAACATTTAGTGAAGACCTAATACCCATCCTCATTAAAGTTTTCCAAAAAGTAGAAGAGGAGGGAATACTTCCAAACTTATTCTATGAGGCCAATATCACTCTAATACCAAAAACAGGCAAAGACACCACAAAAAAGAAAATTACAGACCAGTATCCTTGATGAACATATATGCAAAAATACTCAACAAAATATTAGCAAACCGAATTCAACAATACATCAAAAAGATCATTCATCATGATCAAGGGGGATTCATCCCAGGGATGCAAGGATGGTACAACATTCGAAAATTCATCAACAAAAAGAAGGACAAAAACCACATGATCATCTCTATAGATGCTGAAAAAGCATTCGACAAAATTCAACATCCATTCATGATAAAAACTCTCAACAAAATGGGTATAGAGGGCAAGTACCTCAACATAATAAAGGCCATATATGACAAACCCACAGCCAACATTAGACTTAACAGCGAGAAACTGAAAGTTTTTCCTTTAAGATCGGGAAAAAGACAAGGATGCCCACTCTCCCCACTTTTATTCAACATAGTTGTAGAGGTCCTAGCCATGGCAATCAGACAACACAAAGAAATAAAAGGCATCCAGATTGGTACGGAAGAAGTCAAACTGTCCTTGTTTGCAGATGACATGATATTGTACATAAAAAACCCTAAAGCATCTACTCCAAAACTACTGGATATAATATCTGAATTCAGTAAAGTTGCAGGATACAAAATTAATACACAGAAATCTGTTTCATTCCTATACACTAACGATGAACTAGTAGAAAGAGAAATCAGGAAAACAATTCCATTCACATTACATCAAAATGAATAAAATCCCTAGGAAGAAACCTAACCAAGGAAGTGAAAGACTTATATTCTGAAAACTGCAACACACTCATGAGAGAAATTAATGAAGATTCCAATAAATGGAAACACATCCCATGCTCATGGATAGGAAGAACAGGAAGAATTAATATTGTCAAGATTGCCATCCTGCCTAAAGCAATCTACAGATTCAATGCAATCCCTATCAAAATACCTACAGCATTCTTCAATGAACTAGAGCAAATAATTCTAAAATCCATATGGAACCATAAAAGACCCCAAATAGCCAAAGCAATCCTGAGAAGGAAGAATAAAGCAGGGGGAATTACGCTCCCTGACTTCAAGCTCTACTACAAAGCCACAGTAATCAAGACAATTTGGTACTGGCACAAGAACAGATCCATGGACCAGTGGAACAGAATAGAGAGCCCAGTTATAAATCCAAGCATATATGGTCAATTAATATACTATAAAGGAGCCAGGGATATACAATGGGGAAATGACAGCTTCTTCAACAGCTGGTGTTGGCAAAACTGGACAGCTACATGTAAGAGAATGAGACTGGATTACTGTCTAACCCCATACAAAAAAGTAAACTCAAAATGGATCAAAGACCTGAATGTAAGTCATGAAACCATAAAACTCTTATAAAATAACATAGACAAAAATCTCTTGGACATGAACATGAGCAACTTCTTCATGAACATATCTCCCTGGGCAAGGGTAACAAAAGCAAAAGTGAACAAGTGGGACTATATCAAACTAAAAAGCTTCTGTATAGCAAAGGACACCATCAGTAGAACAAAAAAACATCCTACAGTATGGGAGAATATATTCATAAATGACATATCCGATAAGGGGTTGACATCCAAATTATATAAAGAGCTCACACATCTCAACAAACAAAAAACAAATAATCCAATTAAAAAATGGGCAGAGGAGCTGAACAGACACTTCTCCAAAGAAGAAATTCAGATGGCCAACAGGCACATGAAAAGATGCTCCACATTGCTGATCATCAGAGAAATGCAAATTAAAACCACAATGAGATATCACCTCACACCAATTTGGATGGCCGCCATCCAAAAGAGAAATAACAACAAATGTTGGCGAGGATGTGGAGTAAGGGGAACCCTCCTACACTGCTGGTGAGAATGTAAATTAGTCCAACCATTGTGGAAAGCAGTATGGAGGTTCCTCAAAAAACTTAAAATAGAAATACCATTTGACCCAGGAATTCCACTCCTAGGAATTTACCCTAAGAATGCAGCAGCCCAGCTTCAAAAAGACATATGTACCCCTATGTTTATCGCAGCACTATTTACAATAGCCAAGAAATGGAAGCAACCTAAGTGTCCATCAGTAGATGAATGGACAAAGAAGATGTGGTACATATACACAATGGAATATTATTCAGCCATAAGAAGAAAACAAACCCTACCATTTGCAACAACATGGATGGAGCTAGAGGGTATTATGCTCAGTGAAATAAGCCAGGCGGAAAAAGACAAGTATCAAATGACTTCACTCATCTGTGGAGTATAAGAACAACGAAGAAACTGAAGGAATAAAACAGCATAGACTCACAGAACCCAAGAATGGACTAACAGTTACCAAAGGGAAAGGAACTGGGGAAGATGGGTGGGAAGGGAGGGATAAGAGGGAAAAAAGGGTATTACGATTAGCACACATAATGTAGCGGGTGTCAGGGGTATACGGAGTAAGCAGTATAACACAGAGAAGACAAGTAGTGATTCTATAGCATCTTACTATGCTGATGGACAGTGACTCTAATGGGGTATGAGGTGGGGACTTGGTAATAGGGGGAGTCTAGTAACCATAATATTGCTCATGTAGCAAAATAAAAAATTAAAAATTTCACAATTAAAAAAATAGTCCAAGGAAAACTGTGTGTGTGTGTGCGTGTACGTAAAATGAGTTGCACATATGATATGTACTATTAAACTTTTATTATTGAATTTATAGTTTATAGTTGGTGAAACCAATAACATGTGTTAAATTTGCTGACGACCAAGTGAAAGAGCAATAAACAGGAAGGAAT
Organism: Phataginus tricuspis; assembly: GCA_029783875.1. Taxonomy (NCBI): domain Eukaryota; kingdom Metazoa; phylum Chordata; class Mammalia; order Pholidota; family Manidae; genus Phataginus; species Phataginus tricuspis. The sequence continues at coordinate 12,863,181 of JAQQAC010008525.1, forward strand.
ATATATTTCTACCAAGTAGAATAAAAAACAATCCTTTAGTCTTTTAAATAGCTGCACCACTGGGGCAAAAAATAGTAAATGAAATTTCAGGCTGACAAATGCACTGAGTAAACTATAGCTCAGTTCTATACAATACACAATGGCAATGTATTAACCGGAGGGTCTAGGAAAGGAACTGAATGCTGTTGGAATGTTTCCAGGAGAAAGAGTCTTTTTAAAATGGTTTCAGAATTCAGCTGCAACACAAAATGCTTTATGACATATACAACATAAAAAAGAACGCAAGGGTTTTAATTTCATTTTAGAAAGCTGGGAAGTAGGGAGGAGAGAAATGTGCTTGGGCTCCAGTTAGAGCCATTTAATTGTACAACAATGTCATGAAACTTCCCCAGTGAATACAGTTTAGAGAAAGCATGTAAAATGAAAAAGGTGAGAGAGGAAACTCAGCAAATTGATTTACTCTTAGGAGATAACAGAAAATTACATGCTTTGTGGTAAATACGTATCAATGCCTACATTTACTCAGTAACAGGAAAATTAACTGTCTTGGGCAAATGTATATTAAAAAATATTATAAGGCATTACAATACAAAAACAACAGATGGGATAACACACATAACCATTAACAAAAACTCCCATAAAATCTTTTATTTAAGCTTCTAGAACTATGTGTTTGTTTCTCCATTTGGAAAAACAGGGGGCAAGTTCTTTCTGTATAACAAGGCCCAAAGACCCACAGAGAACAGACTGAGCTCTCCAGAGGAAAAAAGGCAAGTGTGCACCAAAAAACAATCACTAATAAATTAGGTGACTGTGCAGTTTCATAGGTATCTCACATGATTATTTTATCCCCAGGCTGGATGGGATAAAATGGGATATTTTATCCCCAGGCTCAGAAGGATGCGATGAACCAGTTTGAGCACACCAGTCGTTCCTTACTACTGGAATCAGTCTGTGTCTATTTCATACTGATGCTGAGCTAGTCAATTGCACAGATTAATCCCGTGGCTGTGAGAGGTAAGAGGACACACAGCCCTTATTCTAATGGCTCAGAGTGAGGGCTGCAGGTAGTGAGTGATCTTATAATCACAGTATTACCTTGGATTTTTATAGTGCCTTAGTATAGAGAATGCACTTGCACATGCATGGTCTCTTCTAATTACCACATAACCCTGTAAAGAAGGTCTCAGCATCCAAGTCTCACTAATGAGAAGATTGAAGACGAGAAGGAGTAAGGCACTTGCTGAAGACTACTGAGTGTTATGTGGAAGACCAAAGACTAGATTCCAGATATTGAGATCCCAAAGTCAGCTCTTTCCATTACACCACAGCTGCCTGCAGGGTCTTGCTAGACTGAAACACAAGAGTCATTTCCTGACAAGTTGAAAATGGCACAGTATGGTATTGGAGAGAATCCCTTTAGGTAGAGATCATTGGGTAACACTGTATCTTAACCTACTCTACAAAGCAATTCGTTTTTAATATAGAAACCTCGATTCCACAGGAAGTGCTGCAAAAATTCCCTCTGCAAAACCACTGCTTCAGAGCAGTGCATTATATATACCATGCAGTCCGGTCAGTTCAAGCAGCACACGGATGAATACAATATAACCAGTGTCTTGCCCCCTAGCAGAGAAATGTGGACCAGAGCCCTATGATTTCATTAAAATATCCAGCCAAGGCTTATGTGTAATGTGAATAAAAAGGTACTTTAAAAATATACAGAGATTCATTTATCTAGAGATAATAAAAAATACAATTATATCTGCCTTTCAATTAAAGGAAGACAAAGTAGCTTTTATAAGTTTTTTATTGTGGTTAACATTGGCCCTTATTTTAATACTGGTCCTGACTGAGACTGAGATAAATAGTAACTTGATAGAGTTACTGATAATAGATTATATGGCAAACGAGGATTTTAGTGACGAAAAAAACCTACCTGCACAATGAGGTAAAAATACCTACTACAGACACATTATCTAGCTCATTAGCACTTCCTCAGAAGAATGGGATGAACCAGTTTGAGCAAACCTCTATCAGATGCCCTCTACACAGCCTAGAGAATTTTCTGTCCACTTTCACCTCAGTTACCTTCATTCACAAAGAGCTTAGCAGTAAGGATGTGTTAACAAATAAGTTAACATAAAAAGAGAGAAGGAAACAAAAAACGTTTATTACTTCCTCACTTGGAGCTAGGATAGGAGAGTAGTTGTGGAGAATGGTGCAATAGGCTTATGAAAATGGAGCAGTGGGCCCCTGGTCAGGAGACTGACTGTATTATGCCTCCCTTCAGCTAATGGCAAAGACAGCGTCAAGGGAACATGAAATAAGACAAAGTCGACCTGAACACTACATTACTACTTAGCCACAAAAGAGAACCACTAGACATTTTATTTCTCTTGCACTCTTGTATGTCGCCAAATGACATACATGCATTGTAAGTAACATCTCAACACCGTTCCCATCAGGAGAATGGGCTAACTAGTAAAATACTTACTTTATAAATTAAACTTTACTTCCTTTACCCTCTGTGACAACCAGTAAGACTGTGAAAGGAAAGGCCAGATGGGACATAATTTTTCCACATCCACAGTGTATTGAAAAACACATACATCCATACAGTCTACACAGTTGTTAGTGTAAGTTTTATGAGATCAGGTCAAGAACTGTAATTCTACTGCCCACACCTAACCTTACTCATTAGCAGATTTACAGAGAAGTTAAAAGACTGATAGAAGTCGTACCGAGCCTGTCAGCTTTATAAACACTTAACAGCAGCTTAGCAAAGGGCTCGGTGAAATGCAATATGGAGAGAAGGATCATGCTAAGAAGTGAACATTCATCTTCCAGGCAGTCAGTTCCAACAAATGTCATCAAGGCTCTGCAATACATCCTCTTCCTCTTCCAGTGTTGGTGGATAGTTACAGTTACAGTGCCTTGAAAGAAGGACTCTGGGCCTTCACTGTGGGGTTTGAGCTAGTTATCCAAACCATATATACTAAGAGCTCACTTACTTGGATATTTTGATAAACATGCACATGCATGGTTTCTGTGCCTATTACGGAGCTTCCTGGCTTTTAAATAGTTTCTAAAAAGTACCTAAGATAGAGTTAAGATTTATTATCTATATCAATAAATATTAACTGAGAAGCCCTTACACACCTATTATTGTGCTACATAATGGGAAGACACCAAAAAGCTGTAAAAAGCATGATTCTTGGCCAAGATAGTTAAGCTGAAGTGCGAATAATAGAAACTCTGAACAGTAAGATTAAAACTGTGCTAAATTGTGCAACTGGTTAGATATCTACTTACTCCATGCACACTATGTATTTAATAAAGTAGCAAATGTCAGTGAAGTTTTCTAGATTTAAACTTTAGCATGCTCACCCCATAGGATGCTGCATTATGGAGAGGAATTAAACCACCTTTGTCTTGGGCATTAACATCTGCTCCATGTTCTAGAAGATACTCAGCTACTTCCAAGTTATTGTAGCCTGCTATTAGAGTGAAAAAAGGCAAACATGTCAGCTTTAAAGAAAAAAAAAAAATGTGTGTATAAATAATAATGACTGGAAAATGTTACAGTTTTAATACTTTCTGCTTTAAAAGCTAATACAATTATCACATAATTAAGAGCCTTTACCATAAGAAATTATATAAAATTTTTTCAATATACTTAGCATTTTGCTAAGTAAGTAGTACTCTTTATGCTCAGCATTTCTTTCCTTTTCTTATAACCTGTATGAGGTATCCAAAAAAGGAGAGTGGACCTTGGAAGTGCTGGTGACACTTACCTGCCAGATGAAGAGGGGTGGAGTTTCTGCCCTGTGTGTCTCTGCAGTTGATATTCTCTGGGGTACAGAGCTTTTGCACTCTTGCCAGGCAGCCCTTCTTGGCAGCATCCAACAGGGCAGCATCTCCTCTCAGTAAGTCCTGAATATCTGTGTCTCCTTCTTTTACCAAATCTAAAGGTGTATTTCCATCTCTGTTCTTTTTAGTTGGATCTGCTCCATGCTATAAACAAAAACAAAAACACCCCCAAGTAGGTTTGTATTTTCTGTAATATCTTTCTGAAGGTTGGTTTGTTTAACTGCACCTCCATTCATCCAAGGAAAGGTATCTATTCTTATATTCATTTTGAAAAACAGAGGCAATATCTTGTCTTATTTTGCAAATATCTACTTAAAATTTGGATCAGCTTTCTAACTACCTCTCAACCAAACCCCCAAGTCTCAGGATAGATGGTGACGGTTAAGTGGGAAAGGTGTTGAGTGCACATTTTACTTTTCATATTGTGTATTTTCTCAGGCTCTAATCTGTCTTTGGAAACCTTTTTTTCTTATAAGAATGTCCTGGATGTTCATTTTGACCAGATTTCAATTACAGAAAGATATTCAGTGTATATCATGGAAAACGAGTGATAGGATGAAGAGACACAGGTGGAAAAAGTACTTAATTCTAATAGCAATCAATAAGAAAAAAGTTTAGTCATTTAATCAATATTTTCATTTTAAGTCCTAACACCTACCATGAAATCAGATGAAATGTATTAACAGTTAATGTAATGAAGTACATTAAAGTCAAGAACCTTTACCAAAGGCCCGACATAGACTGCTGCTGGCCCTCTGGAGAAATCTGGAATAAACCAAGCTGGACAATGAATTCACAGTGACCTGGAAGTTATTTCTTACCAACCAGTAAGAATAAAGATGAATATCAACTACAGTGTTATTCTCAAGACTCATAAGGATGTAAATACCATAAAAGTGGTGGGAGAAGAATTTTATTATTTTCAGGACAAGTTTTTCTCTAGTTGAATGAATGGAAGAAGGAAGAAAGAAACTACATAAATACATGTCCAGTCATTTTTTTGCACCCTTTAATTTAAAACGAACACAAAATTATTAAGTTAGTTTCATATAACTACTAGTTTCTACTATATAACTTATATCCCCCCAAATTTATATGAATAACTTTTTTAGAGATTACCTTATAGGTTAATAAAAATCTGATATTGAAATAAAGTTCTTACAAGATTTATATGTTTAAATAATGTTTAACAATGAGGAATGAGTTTGTTAACAATAATAAAATAGCCAGCAAGGGAAAAAAATCAGACTTGATGGAAAAACTTGTTTCTCCTTGTACAAATGTTGTCTGAAGTTAATACTATGTTAGTTAGATAAGCAATGCAAATTAATTCAACTCTTTCCAAAACCTACCTTGATGAACTGTGATGAACTGAGCTTAATCAAATCAATTCAGAAAGGCACCAGACACTACTCAAAGCTATGTAAGTATACCACACTTAAACATCCCCCTAAAATAGAAAATGGAAGCAGTCTCTACAGCACTTATCACAGTTAAGAGAATAATTTACTTTGGTGTAATTTTATGTAGCAACAAAAATAAATATAATTATTCTATATTTTATAATTTAAAAAATTACATACTTTTAAAAGGAGCTTGCAGATTTCATATTTTCCTTTAGCTGCTGCTTCATGTAGAGGGGTAAATTTCCATAAGTCCGCCACATTAACAGAAGCTCCATGCCTTACTAAAAGCTCAGCTACCTCATAGTGTCCATACGAACAAGCATTATGAAGGGGCACCAAGCCACTAAATGAAAGAAAATCATCTTAAAGACATATAACAAATCTTTGCATTAAAATGATATTTGACTTCCCCTAGTTTTCTTAGTGATGGATATAAATTCCGCAGCAATCCTTAACCTTAAAATACATACAGATATACCCATAGAAAAAGGTTTCATCCCAAAACATTTAATTCAAGCTTCATCCTGGCAATGTAAAGGGCAACAACACTACAAAGTGCTTTCAGGAATAACTAATCAATAATCTGTTTTTATCATCTCTCAGGTTTCCTTCCATATGGTTTTCCTAATGAAAACTGTACACTTACTTAGAAAATATAAAATATACAATGCAATTTAACTAATTTATTTAAGCAAGTTCTACCTTTGGCTTTGGATTTTATTTTTAAACTCCTAATAATTCAGTAGTGGCTTCTGTGAATAGGTTCAAATATTCAGGTGCCATGCAATGAAAACTCACAATCCAAGTGATACTGAGGAAAACAGTGATGTCAATTATAAGTTCTAAATCAGACGAGAAAATCTAGCTGCCTCAACTTACGTACAAACTGTTCTGAGGTAACTAAGTTCTTATTAGAAGGTAGCTGGCATTCTCAAAGGACAAAAAGATGAACCCATAAAAAAGGATGCATCAAAAGGATAAGTTTAATTGCACTTAAGGTATGGCAGAAACAAGGTAGCAAGTACCTTTTTGTTCAGAGAGATCGGTGCTTTCTTTTTTTAATGTTCTGAGCTCAAAAACACTAAGCACTAACATGGGCAAATGTTGGTTGCTCTCCAATGCACTATAAGCTTTTCAAAGGGCTAGAGATATCACTATTGAATATTCATGCCTGATGTGTGCTTTTTAAAAGATAAATAAATCCATAATGGCCAACTGAAGTTTAAGCTGTATGGTTTAATTCAACAGTACACTTGCTTATTTATATTCTGACATGGTAAGAAATTAACTCAGAATATGGAAACTCCTTTCAGTTAAAACTTTCTTCTTGCATTTCTAAATATTTTGCATGGCTGCTTTAAGCTCTTGTCTAGATAAATTAAAGTAATTTAGTAAACTAGTAAAAATATAGATGATCTGAATTAGTAAAAATAGAATATTTCTATTATTACTGTTGACTTTGCGAGGGGTTTCTTCTTTTTGAAAGAGATTATACATTTTTAATGGCAAAAAAAGAGATGAATAATATATTACAAGCTATACAAGCACATTTATACAACGCGATGAAGTATTATATACAGGCATTAAATGGATGAGATGAACTATTGAGTCCTGATATGGAAACACATTCAAGATGTACGACTGGGTGAAAAAAAAGCAAATGGCAAAGTAGACTGTAAGTAACAGCATTATGATTCCTGTGAAAAACCACCACCACCACCACATTTATGTGCTGGAATACGCATCTAAAAAATCCAGAGGGTTACACAAATTTTAATGTTGTCATCTCTAGGAGGTAGGGTCATAGGGAATTTTCACTTTCCATACTGTACATTTCTACAGTGCTTTAATTGACACTTAAAAAATTTAAAAACATGCAATACCTTTTTAACAGGGGAAAATAGGACTTTAAGAATATATATTTTTAATTTCTTTAAGTCTCAAGAGAGTATCCCGAACAGCTAAACTGTAACACATACCCTTTGTCTTTGGCATGGACATCGGCACCATGATGCAGAAGGTACTCCACGACAGACACACGGTTATAGCCTGCTGCAAAGTGCAAGGGTGTAGAATGGCGGCCCTCCAAATCTCTGCAATTCACATTTTGAGGGCTGCAAAGTTGCTTTAATGGCACAAACACAGAAAGAACATTAGTATTTACTCTGATTTTGCTCCAAAATACTGCAGGCATTTTGGAAAAATTGTGGTTTTCGAATGAATATTTATATCCCAAGATTAGATAATGTTAAGTGTGTTTAAAAATCAGCCAGCACTATGCTTGGCTTTATGGTGCCTACAGTATATTCTTATACTGTTTTACAGAGCAGTTTAATCTTTTTCAACATTTCCTGGCCAAAATCCTTATCAAAGAGGAAAACCCATAGTACAGCCAGCATTTCCAAGGCAAATGATGCCTTTCCTTTCCATCTTTCTAAGGCTTTTCTCTCTGGAACTGCTTGTCACACAGCGAGTCAGCTCATACTAGCAATGCTCTTAGTCATTCTTTGTTCAAAAAGGACCAACCTTGGGTGGCCGCGGAACTACCCAGAGTTCTTGTTCCCTCTGACGTGACAAGTCAAAAAGGCCCTGGAACAATTATCCACTTGACTTGTGATCCATACTTGATCTGTGGGGACATGTTTATCTAGCCCTACAAGTCAACCTGATTCTAACTGACTCATACGCTGGTTTTGGTCTTTACTTCCATCTCCACCAGCTAGGACCTCCAGATGTCTCCTTTCTTCCTTCTGAATGGTATCGTCTTGGCATAAGCTCTGTTTCGGTTGCTTATAGAGCAGAAGGAGGCACAGTCAGGACTGACAGGCTGTGCCACTGCTGGTGGCAGATGAATTACAGGAACAGCATTTGAATAACTTAGAATTTAGAAAGAATTTCACATTCTTTCAGTGAGAGAATTATTATCTAGCTATGAAGTTGGTAATTATCTCCATTTTGCAGATAAATAAACCAAGGCTCAGAAAGGCTAAGTGACTGATCCTTTTCCGTAGAGTTGGTAAGTGGTAGAATAAAGACTCAAACTCTTTTTTAAACTCTTGATCTTTCTGCTACATTATTTCTTACTTTCTTAATTACCCAAATTCAGGGAACGGATGAGAAGAGATGTAATGAAAACAAGAAAAGTAAAAAAAGCAGAGAAAACAGTGACATTTTCTAGGCTACAAAGGGCTTTTGAGGCATTTGACACTCTTGCTGCTGTTCCTGACACTGTAATAAATCATTAGTATATAAAAACTAAGAACCTGAAAGGTACCTGTTTCTACTAATATACTGACTAGGAGCTTTCACACTGTAGAGTGAAAACAGGACTTTTCAGGTAGTACAATTCTCACATGACAGGAGGAGGCCTGAGCAGTAAGGGAGAGCCTACAGTCTCACAACCTCTACATGGAAAAACACCAGACTCAAATGTCAAGAGCCACTGTCATTTAGCCAGGTTAAGTATCTTATCTTCCCATGTCACATGAGTCTGTGGCTAATACATAAATTATAGAACTTTTATAAATAAAATTAAATGAAGTTTCAAATTAATACCTAACTAAAAAGAAAGGCTGCAAAAATTGGTAATAAAAGCTCTATGCCTATCTTACATGACTAAGCTTCTTCCTGCTGCTGCTTTTACTTCTGGCTCTTATATTGCAGTAAATTAATTTTTTTTCAGAGAATATTGGCAAAATAGGAATGAAATAGGGAATTAAGCATCTCCATGTTGCCAGATAATAAAAATAAAAGCTCATTCTGTTTAATAAATATTTATTTTTAGTATTTCTTAGTTCTTAATTCTCTATCCCATTTCACTCTTTTTGAATGCCGCAGCAATTTTACATCCTTCTTACCTATACTTCACAGCAGCCTTTTCTTCTAATTTGTAATACTTTAAAAATATATATATGTAATTTTAGATCTAAGAGAACTTTAAAATTTCTTCCTAGGGACTATTACATATGAAATTTACTATTTTCCTTACATGTTATAAGATGGAGGCATTTTCAAGATGGCGGCATGAGAGGTGAGACAGAGAACTCCTCCCAAAACCAGATAGTGTGAAAATATAGTTAATACAACCCTAAAAAAGCAACAGGAAAGAAGGCTGCACCAGACTGCATACAGACCTCACGAACAGAGCAGACCTCACGAAACAGGGTAATGAATGAAAGCCTTGATCCGGTGGGACCCAATCCCTTGTCCCAACCCAGCTCACTGACGGGAGGAAGAGAAACGGAGTGGGGGAGGGGATGGAAACCTCGGACTCCTGAACACTTAGCCCTGGAGGTCTGCTTTGCAGGCAGAAACCTACACTGTGTGGTGCTCTGGCAGACAGGGAGCTGGGACAGGCAGAGTGCTTGAGAGAGAGATTCTGGCCACTTGTGGAAGACGGGATCCACACCCGGCCGCTCTGGAACAAAGAAAAGGCAGGTGATCTGACAGGATTCCTAGCAGCAAGAGTGCTACTGCAGGGGCGGGGTTTGCACGGAGCTTGCTGTGCAGGAGAAGGGATAGGGGCACAAGGTTGTCTGGGCACACTCTGCCCAGCAGACTGGGAACTTTGAGGAGCTACACGCACTCCATTCCCCTGGCTGGCTACTCAGTTCCGAGGCCCCCCACTGTGACACGTAGCCGGCTGCACCTTCCTCCTGGCCTGCCAGCACCTGCTTGCAAATTGGCAGTCACTGAGCCAGCCAAAGGGAGGTCCTGCCTACAACAGCGAGAGATGCCAAGCACAGAGGCTTACATCTGTGTGCTCGGCCCACTGGCTCTCATATGGGAGACAGGAAAAGCGGACGAGAATCAGGAAACAGATTTTTCCTTCCCCAGACACCAGCTATGCTCCCCTATGACCCCAAACCTCACTCTAGGGGCTGAGCAGCTCCAGAGACTGGAGCTTCTGGGCAATAGAGGGCACCACACAGAAATATGAAATGTCAACAGAACATGGTTCAGACCAAAATCTCACAAACCCAAGAAAGAGGGCCAAATGAAACTGAACTCACCAATCTTCCTCAACGAGAGTTCAAGATAAAAATCATAAACATGCTTATGGAGGTACAGAAAAATATTCAAGAACTCAGGAAAGAATTTAAGATGGAGATTTAATCATTAAGAAATTCCATATCTGAAATGACACATACAATGGAGGGATTTAAAGGCAGATTAGATGTAGTAGAAGAGGCGGTAAATGGAATAGAAATTAGAGAAGAGGAAAACAAAGAAGCTGAGGCACAGAGAGAAAAAAGAATCTCTAAGAATGAAAGAATATTGTGAGAACAGTGTGACCAATCCAAATGGAACAATAATTGCATAATAGGGGTACCAGAAGAAGAAGAAGAGAGAAAAAGGGATAGAAAGTGTCATTGAGGAGGTAATTGCTGAAAACTTCCCCAATATGGAAAATGACATAGTTTCTCAAGCCATGGAGATGCACAGATCTCCCAACACAAGGGACCCAAGGAAGAAAACATCAAGACATGTAATAATTAAAATGGCAAAGATCAAGGATAAAGATAGACTTTTAAAAGGAGCTAGAGAGAGAAAAAAGATCACATATAAAGGAAAGCCCATCAGGCTATCATCAGATTTCTCAACAGAAACCTTACAGGCCAGATGGGAGTGGCATGATATATTTAATGCAATGAAGCAGAAGGGCCTTGAACCAAGAATACTCTACCTGGCAAGGTTATCATTTAATTTTGAAGGGGGGATTAAACAATTTTCAAATAAGCAAGAACTGAGAGAATTTGCCTCCCACAAACCACCTCTACAGTGCATTTTGGAGGGACTCCTATAGATGGAAGTATTCCTAAGGCTAGACAAAGAATACAGAATATGATTCATAACATACAAAGAATGGAGGAGGAAGAAATAGGAGAAAAAAAAAGAATCTTTAGGCTATGTTTGTAATAGCATATGAAGTAAGTTAAATTGGACTGTTAGATAGTAAGGGAATTATCCTTGAACTTTTGGTAACCATGAATCTAAAGCCTGCAAAGGCAATAAGTACATACCTATCAATAATCACCCTATATGTAAATGGATGAATGCACCAATCAAAAGACATAGAGTCACTGAATGGATAAAAAAACAAGACCATCTATATGCTGACTACAAGAGAATCACTTCAAACCCAAAGACATACACAGACTGAAAGTCAAGGGATGGAAAAAGATATTTCATGTAACTAATAGGGAGAAAAAAGCAGGAGATGCAGTACTTGTATCAGACAAAACTGACTTCAAAACAAAGAAAGTAACAAGGGACAAAGAAGGACATTACATAATGATAAAGGGGTCAGTCCAACAAGAGGATATAACTATTATAAAATCTATGCACCCAACACAGGATCACCTACATATGTGAAACAAATACTAACAGATTTAAAGGGGGAAATAGAATGCAGTGCATTCATTTTAGGAGACTTCAACACAACACTCACTCCTAAGGACCGATCAACCACACAGAAAATAAATAAAGAGACAGAGGCACTGAACAATGTAAAACAGATGGACCTCACAGACATCTACAGAACACTCCATCCAAAAGCAACAGTATACATTCTTCTCAAGTGCACATGGAACATTTTCAAGAACAGATCATAAACTAGACCACAAAAAGATCCTCTGTAAATTCAAAAAGACTGAAATTGTACGAACCAGCTTCTAAGATCACAAAGATATGAAACTAGAAATAAATTACTCAAAGAAAATGAAAAAGGCCACAAACACATGGAGGCTTAATAACATGCTCCTAAATAATAAATGGATCAATGACCAAATAAAAACAGAGATCAAGCAATATATGGAGACAAATGACAACAATAATTCAACACTGCAAAATCTGTGGGATGCAGCTAAGGCCGTGCTAAGAGGGAAATATATTGCAATACAGGCCTACCTCAGGAAAGAAAACAATCCCAAATGAACAGTCTAAACTCACAATTAATGAAACTAGAAAAGAAAGAACAATGAGGCCCAAAGTCAGCAGAAAGAGGGACATAATAAAGATTTAAGCAGAAATAAATAAAATTGAGAAGAATAAAACAATAGAAACGACCAATGAAAGCAGGAGCTGGTTCTTCGAGAAAATAAAGAAAATAGATAAACCCCTAGCCAGACTTACCAAGAAAAAAAGAGACTACACACATAAACAGAATCAGAAACGAGAAAGGAAAAATAACTAGACACCACAGAAATACAAAGAATTATGAGAGAATACTGTGAAAAATTATATGCTAACAAACTGGGTGACCTAGAAGAAATGAACAACTTTCTAGAAAAATACAACCTTTGAAGGCTGACCCAGGAAGAAACAGAAAATCTGAATAGAACAATTACCAGCAAGCAAATTGAATTGCTAATCAAAAAACTACCTAAGAAAAAAACTCCTGGACCACATGGTTTCACTGCTGAATTTTATCAAACATTTAGTGAATACCCATCCTCATTAAAGGTTTCCAAAAAGTAGAAGAGGAGGGAATACTCCCAAACTTATTCTACGAGGCCAACATCACTCTAATACCAAAACCAGGCAAAGACACCACAGAAAAGAAAATTACAGACCAATATCCCTGATGAACATAGATGTAGAAATACTCAACAAAATATTAGCAAACCAAATTCAACAATACATCAAAAAGATCATTCATCATGATCAAGGGGGATTTATTCCAGGGATGCAGGATGGTACAACATTCGAAAATCCATCAACAAAAAGAAGGACAAAAACCACACGATCATCTCCATAGATGCTGAAAAAGCATTCGACAAAATTCAACATCCATTCATGATAAAAACTCTCAACAAAATGGGTATAGAGGGCAAGTACCTCAACATAATAAAGGCCATATATGACAAACCCACAGCCAACATTAGACTTAACAGCGAGAAGCTGAAAGTTTTTCCTTTAAGATCGGGAAAAAGACAAGGATGCCCACTCTCCCCACTTTTATTCAACATAGTTGTAGAGGTCCTAGCCATGGCAATCAGACAACACAAAGAAATAAAAGGCATCCAGATTGGTACGGAAGAAGTCAAACTGTCCTTGTTTGCAGATGACATGATATTGTACATAAAAAACCCTAAAGCATCCACTCCAAAACTACTGGATATAATATCTGAATTCAGTAAAGTTGCAGGATACAAAATTAATACACAGAAATCTGTTGCATTCCTATACACTAACGATGAACTAGCAGAAAGAGAAATCAGGAAAACAATTCCATTCACAATTACATCAAAATGAATAAAATCCCTAGGAAGAAACCTAACCAAGGAAGTGAAAGACTTATATTCTGAAAACTGCAACACACTCATGAGAGAAATTAAAAAAGATACCAATAAATGGAAACACATCCCGTGCTCATGGATAGGAAGAACAGGAAGAATTAATATTGTCAAGATTGCCATCCTGCCTAAAGCAATCTACAGATTCAATGCAATCCCTATCAAAATACCTACAGCATTCTTCAATGAACTAAAGCAAATAATTCTAAAATTCATATGGAACCACAAAAGACCCCAAATAGCCAAAGCAATCCTGAGAAGGAAGAATAAAGTGGGGGAATTACGCTCCCTGACTTCAAGCTCTACTACAAAGCCACAGTAATCAAGGCAATTTGGTACTGGCACAAGAACAGATCCATAGGCCAATGGAACAGATTAGACAGCCCTGATATAAACCCAAGCATATATGGTCAATTAATATATGATAAAGGAGCCATGGATATACAATGGGGAGATGACAGTTTCTTCAACAGCTGGTGTTGGAAAACTGGACAGCTACATGTAAGAGAATGAGACTGGATTACTGTCTACCCCCATACACAAAAGTAAACACAAAATGGATCAAAGACCTGAATGTAAGTCATGAAACCATAAAACTCTTAGAAAATAACATAGGCAAAAATCTCTTGGACATAAACATGAGCAACTTCTTCATGAACATATCTCCCCGGGCAAAGGAAACAAAAGCAAAAATGAACAAGTGGGCCTATATCAAACTAAAAAGCTTCTGTACAGCAAAGGACACCATCAGTAGAACAAAAAGACATCCTACAGTATGGGAGACTATATTCATAAGTGACATATCCGATACGGGGTTGACATCCAAAATATATAAAGAGCTCATGCACCTCAACAAAGAAAAAGCAAATAATCCAATTAAAAAATGGGCAGAGGAGCTGAACAGACACTTCTCCAAAAAGAAATTCAGATGGCCAACAGGCACATGGAAAGATGCTCCACATCGTTAATCATCAGAAAAATGCAAATTAAAACCCCAATGAGATATCACCTCACGACAGTAAGGATGGCCACCATCCAAAAGACAAACAACAACAAATGTTGGCGAGGATGTGGAGAAAGGGGGACCCTCCTACACTGCTGGTGGGAATGTAAATTAGTTCAGCCATTGTGGAAAGCAGTATGGAGGTTCCTCAGAAAACTTAAAATAGAAATACCATTTGACCCAGAAATCTCACTCCTAGGAATTTACCCTAAGAATGCAGCAGCCCAGTTTCAGAAAGATATATGCACCCCTATGTTTATCGCAGCATTATTTACACTAGGCAAGAAATGGAAACAATCTCAGTGTCCATCAGTAGATGAATGGACAAAGAAGAAGTGGTACATATACACAGTGGAATATTATTCAGCCCTAAGAAGGAAATAAATCCTACCATTTGCAACAACATGGATGGAAGTAGAGGGTACTATGCTCAGTGAAGTAAGCCAGGTGGAGAAAGACAAGTACCAAATGATTTCACTCATTTGTGGAGTATAAGAACAAAGAAACAACTGAAGGAACAAAACAACAACAGACTTACAGAACCCAAAGATGGACTAACAGTTACCAAAGGGAAAGGGACTGGGGAAGATGGGTGGGAAGGGAGGGATAAGGGGGGAAAAGGGCTATTACAATTAGCACACATAATGTAGCGGGGGGTGGAGGTGTATGGGGAAGGAAGTATAACACAGAGAGGACAAGTGGTGATTCTGCAGCATCTTACTGTGCTGATGGACAGTGACTGTAATGGGGTATGTGGTGGGGATTAGTAACCATAGTAGGGGGAGTCTAGTAACCATAATGTTGCTCATGTAACTGTACATTAATAATACCAACATAAAGAAAAAGAAGAAAAAGAAAAAAAAGGATGGAAAGAAGAAAGGTTAGAAGTGGCCACATATTGAAACAAAAAACAAAATTTCTAGACAACAGAGCTTAGAAAGTGTTCACTCTCATTTTCAACCTGTATAAATCATCAAGAGTGCTAAAATTAGTTTCCTGCTAAAAGTCACAAAAATAGAGTTTGCTTTACTAAGGATTGACAAAGTTTAGTTTGTTAAAAATAACCTGGTATGACTATCAGTACCAATTTTGCAGTTCGCATTTTTTATTAAAGTATTATTGATATACAATCTTTATGTTGGTTTGAAATATACAGCACAGTGGTTAAACAGCTACCCATATTATTAAATCCTTACCACCTCTAGTGCAGTTACTATTTATTAACCTAGTTAAGCTGTTACAGAATCACTGACTATATTCTTCATGGCAGTTAGCTTTAACTAAAAATAAAAGTACTAAGAAATAAAAACAAGACCACAAGACCAACCCCCAAACAAAAATAAAATCCATATTCCTTTTCTGCTATCTCCACCCCTATATTAATTACTATAGATGGGAAGTGTGTATGTTTTTAAAGAGCCCATTCAATATCAGCATATACTTTTATATTTGAAAAAAATTAAACCCATAACCATTGTTTCTATACCATACATAAAGGTTGATAAAGTTTTTCTGGCTAGCAGAGATACACAGAAAAGAAAATCTAACTTCTGCATATAAACGTTCCATTTGTTGCAGGATCATAAGAAAGCTTTCCTAGAGCAAATGTAAGAATCTCTTGGAAAAGTACAAGAGACCTTGTTTGAAATTTTATTGTACTACTCCCTGGGCTTTGTAAACTAGCTTAAAAATTCATTAATGTGACCAAAAATAACACTTGAGTTAATGTAAGTGGAAATAAAAGAACGTTCATATAACCAGAAGAAAAGTGACTAAAAAGTGCTTTAGTGGATATAAGGCAGGCACCAGGAAATTGCTGATGGCTAAAGATCTCTCGTGTTTATGGATCCACTCTGCTCATCTCTTTTATTGTCTGGATTTGAGTAATTTTACTTAAATTTTACAAGCGAAAAATAAATTGGTGAGTAAAGGTAGAGCTTCCCAAAACATTAAAAGCACTGCCTCACCTTCACAGTTTCCAAGTCTCCAGCTTTAGATGCCTCCAAGAGTCGATAGTCAACATCGGAAGTGCGGATAGGTGTACTTTCTGCATAAAAAAAGGAAAAAGTTACTGTTGGTTTTTAAGGCATCACAGAACAGTTCAGAAGAAAAAATTATTTGGTGAATGAAGAGGGATTAAGGAGTCAGAAATTTCTGAGATCTAAATACAGTGTGTTTTCTCAATCTTTTTCAGATAAGAAATAAGTGGTTTCTTCAATTTACATCCACCTCATCCTAAGCCAAATTTAAATAAACTAAGACACAAATCCTTCTCCATCCCTACTTCAAATTTTCCAGTAGAAACTTGGCAAAGGGGAATGAAGAAACGTAGGACCATGAGATCAAGAACCTCATTATAACACCTTGGTCTACAGGTATTGTAGCAAAGCTTTGGCATAGATTTTGTTATGTAAACCTAGGAAAGCTGCTCAACTTTTACTTTAATGTTTAGCCTTTCTTTGTAGACTCAAACTCTTCAACATGAAATAGAAGTACTATGCCTGAGATCAGTGATCTTAAAAAATATAATCAGTGTACAAAAAAGGCCTACTAAATACAGAAATTTGTTTTTAATTTATATTTACTGAATGGTTTCAGGGAAGTGCAATTTAAAATGTCCGTGTAATTGGGATGCTAAATAGAATATAATTAAATCGACTGTTAAGTCTAGAAGTATGAGGCTAGTAAATGAAGTATTTTCATTAATCTAATAATACAAACCAAAAATTCATTACAGATTGGCCCAAATAAAAAGCTTTTTAAAGAAAACAATGTATAATACATCACTATGAGTATGTTCATGGACACCTAGTGTGGCCATATTAACGCAGAAGGACTTAAGTTCAGGAGACCTGGGTTCACACTGGGCTCTATTAACTGTGACAATGGACAAACCACTTAACGGCTTAGTTTTGACACCTATAGAGTACTAGTTTCCCTTAAATTCTCATTCAGATTTCAGATTGCATTATCTTATGATCAGAGAACCTTTCTTGAGTCTACTGCCCAAATGAGAAGATCAAGTAATGTTATAAAAAGGTTTTAAATTTCAGAAGAAATACTTTGGCTCTTTCTGGTCTGCAGTGTTTGATTCAGGAGAGTGGCTTTTACAGAGTAACTAATGAGAACTCTTAAACAGAAGAAAAACTGTACTTAATTTAGGGGTAATGATAATAATACAGATAAATTGTGAAGATTAGAGGAAAGCAGAGACTATTTCATATACCGGAGAACATTTTTGAAATATCAACGATTGCTTCTCTTAAAAAGGGAGTTTAAATCCATTTGTTAGCTTGTGAAACTGTTGAGGAAAGGAATCAGTGTTGCTCATCTTTATATTCCCTTTCACATAGAGGATATTCAGAAGGCATTTGCTGCATCGCATTCCATGCTGTTTTATACTGGGGTCAATGTGTATGTCAACACATCTTTCTTTGGTTGCCCTCATTCTGCTCTTTCATGGCTCCTTTGCCTCCATTCTAACGTGCATGCCATTACTGCATTTACAGGTGAGGAGTCTCTGTGTATGTTATGTCTCCCTATGATTCTGGCAGTTGGTAAAACTCCCTGAAACGTCCTTTGGATATCTATAGGTAATATTTTTAGTTTATCATTTCAACAAAATAATTGTTTATGTATACAGAGTTGGAACCTTGGATATTTTCAGACTCTAGCATTTGAGGGTTACAATTACATGGCTGCATTTTTTAATTCTTGGAACTATCTGAAAATTGGCACACCTGTCTTGATGCAGACTGCCTTGAAAAGGGTATAATTTTACAATCAAGCAAAAATTCTTATGTGAATGTAAGACTGCTTCTGAGAACTATGAGAAATTCTAGTCCTAGTCAAAGAGTAGAAGGCAGAGAAGTTCATTTAAAGATATTGATTAATTACTATACAAATTACAGAGCTCTGCATCCATTATAAATCCTCAACAGGCTTCCAACAGATTTTTTTAGAAACAATGTGAACAAAGTATTAGCTAAAAGGATATACATACAGCCAAGAAACTCTGTACAAAGAGATGCAGGATTAAAGAAGGGATATGAAAAATGAAGTTAAAAGGGAACATAGGCAAAAGAAGGGTAGCTGATTATGCAAAGTACTGTATTAGTAAACTCTTCATAAACACATTTGCTTTTGCAGAGTATGAAATTAAAGCTTTTTTTCTACAATTCTATTCTGGCTCATCAAAATTAAAAACAAAAAACCTCTCAAGTTTTGAAGGCTGGAAGGCAGTATGCTATTTCAAAAAAAAAAAAAGTCTCCTGTAGACTGGCTGTGTAGATAGTGTTAGACCACAGGACAGGCAATAGGTCTTAGCAGTTTATTGCAATGTGCAAATGTAAATGGGGACTTCAGTGTTTAATTTAGCTTTCGCAACTTCCCAAACTGTACCTCTGTAAGTGACTTGATAAAAGTCATGCAATAACCGTACTGGAATACACAGATTAGGCTAAAAGTGCTGTTAAAAGAACTGTCTGTGATGCTGGAAATATTCTTTATCTGTGCTAATATAGTAGCCACTATCCATATGTGGCTACTGAGCACCTGAAATGTGGCCAGTACAACTTATGAACAGATTTTAAAATTTTATTTAATTTTAATTAGTTTAAATTTAGTCACATGTACTAGTGGCTGCCATATTGGACAGAGCAGGACTAGAGAAAGCAGGGCTAGAGAAAAAATAAAATCTTCTGAAATAATGTTTTAAAATTGCTGGTTTATTAAAAGCTGCTTATCTTACTTTGACATTAATTTTGACATAAATATTGGCAGCAGTTTACAATAAAACTTTATTAAGGTAAACTGTTGGCAGCTATAGACTAGGGATCTGAAAGTACAGTTTCTAAAAGTGGATCACAAATTTTAACAGGTGTATTTAAATGACTTTAAAAAACTTAACCAGAACAAAGCCCCAACAACTTACACACATCCTACATGACTGCTGCATTCTTTCAGGAGTCACTATAGATACAACCTAGAATCGGATTAGTAAATGTCGGTGTAATTGAAAAAAAAAGTTCAGCTAGTACTTGGTCCACAGATTATAGACACACAAGTTTCTTAAGGAAATACTCGTTTTCAAAAATTATATCCTTTTCCAAACAAGAAACAACTCTCATTTTTAAAAACCTTTCTAAGGGCAAGACTTTATCATACACTTCTTTTTTTTGTATTATCTTTCTAGATCAATAAAGAATATGAAGAACTGAACTAGAAAGTACTGGCATCTATATTAAGCACTTAATTACCTATATAATGTTTTATTTTAGAAATCAATTTTTAAGAACTATCAAAATAACTGAAGAAAATTACTTCAACTGTGATTTAATACTTCTCTCTTTTACTGGAAGTCATATATTCTAACTGTTTCATTTAGAAGATATTTTCAAAGCATTAATGGATCTAATCTTCTTAACTTATTCAATCTTTTCCTATTGATTTTGTCAATTACATTAAAAAATTATGCATAGTAATAGAAATTTTTATGTAATAGCTATGTTTGCCTGATTTATGGTTACAACTTCTAGAAACTAACTTAAAGTTCAGTACTAAATGATTCTTAGTAAAAAGCATAAGAAAAATTTAGAAAGTTTTAGCAAAATTACACCTTCTAAAAATTATTATAATTTATTGAGAAGGCAGAAATATTTCCTACTTAAAAAAAAAAGAGTGCCTTCTTTAAACAAATGTTCCACTGCTCTGCTGAAACAGGAAGTTAAATGAAGTCATGTTTTCATAGTTCCAGCTTAAAATCCTATAGTAGGAAATTTCATTCCTTTAGATAGTTCTTTTTCATTCTGATAGTAAAGATGCCCTAGACAAGTTTACTTCAGTGGTCTAAAAATCACCTAAAATTGAAGCAGAATCATCATTAGCTAAGAATGAACCAATAGGAGGAAAGGAAGTCCCCACCAACAGCATTTACAATATGGCACACAGATACTCTTATGAGGCTGGTTAGTTCTGATGCAGTTTTAACAGCACATATGATCTCATAAACCTGGGAAGTTCCTATTTCAGTGTATAGTTGTGATTCACAACTGGGCTGTACTTTTTGGGGGGCCTTTAGAAATGCATGGGATCAACTTTTGTCTTCTAGTGTAGTCATATCCAAGCTATTACTATTATAATAATTATAAATTATTTTACCATGACTTTCTGTCATTTTCTCTTTATATTTAGGGTATTTAATAGAGTTTTTAGAAGGTACCTATATAGTTAGGTCATATTCTCTATGAATTTCATTGCTGGGAAGGAAAGGGGATGTTATAAAATACTTCCTATAAAAAGGGGAACTGTGTCTGATGAAGTAAAGAAGTGTTGGGCTGTAGCAGAAAAAGTATCTAGACTTTCAATTCCTAGTCTGTAGGTGTCTCTATTTACTTTCCCAGTTTGTTATGTCATTCTAGAGCAGATACAATCCATAGACAAAATTAAAAGGTTCAGAAAGAAGAGCCAATTATACCAATTTTCTATCTAGTTCATCATTTTTCAGTAAAACTATTATTTATTCTAATTTTAGGGCCTAGGAAACTAGTATCTATTTCCTTATCAGTTTTATGTTTGATCTCCCTCAATAAACTAGTTAAAATAATCTAACACTGTACTAGGTAGGCACTAATATTCAGCAAGTTTTTATTAATTATATTTAATCTAGGAAAAGACAAGATAATTTCCTAATAGCACAATGCAGTTAAGAATTACAAAAAGCACATCAGAATATAACATATGTAAGAACAGCTAATTAAAGATTACCATATGAATGATTCTAATTTTCCCTCTATGATAGATTTTACAGCTACTAAAATTCAACACTGTTTATATAAGTTCTAAGTCACCTTTGATGATAATACTCACAAGTCAGGTTTTCAACTTAAAACTAAAAAATTAAAGAGTATTTCATCCTTCTCATGACACCTGCCTCACTCCACTAAAAATGGCTGACGGGTAGGGCTACCAGCCAAAGTGCAAGCAAGCAAAGCAAGAAACATCCAGCCATGAAAACATTTCAAGGAGCTGCTAAGACAAGTGTGAAGTTTGCTTCTATCAGTGGACATGGAAGAGGAAGTGCAAAATGTGCTGCTTATCTGTTTCAACTCACCGCTCAGAATCTGCTGCACGGCTTCGTTTCCCATCTGGGCCGCTGTGAAGCCTTGTAAGGAGATGATGGAGGGATCGGAGCCGTAGCTCAGCAGGAGGCGGCAGGTCTGCAGGTGGCCTGCT
Organism: Phataginus tricuspis; assembly: GCA_029783875.1. Lineage (NCBI taxonomy): Eukaryota > Metazoa > Chordata > Mammalia > Pholidota > Manidae > Phataginus > Phataginus tricuspis. Next base: position 12,884,993 of record JAQQAC010008525.1, read on the forward strand.
AGGGCAGCTCGATGCAGGGCAGTCTGACCAAGGGTGTCCAGTGCGTTCATCTGAAAAATCATTGGGTGGGCATGTGGAATTGAGCATCTACTTTGTTTCCTTTTATACTCTAGAAAGTAAGTTCTTATGAGAAAAATCAAGTGTCAGAGCTTTTTAAAAAAACGCCACAAACTATTCATTGTTAATGTGTGTTTACTGGTTCTGAAGAAATATCATCTTCTTAGTTTCCCTTCTCTGACCACCTTACTGAAAATTACAACTTAGCCATCCCTTCCCTGAATGACTGTCCACCTGTCCTGCCTCCACTCTCTGCCACTCCCCTTGACGACTAGAAGGGAGGCCTCTGGAGGCTGGGGTGTCATCGGATGTTCACTGCCTGCCACGTCCAAGATGCACATTACATACTTTTGGATAAATTTTACCAAACCTGTTCTTAGAATATAAAGCAAACAAAATACGTAAGCAAAGACAATCAAACAGTTAATTACATTTCCTTTCTAATTTTAGTAAAGAATTATTAATAGAATGCCCTAACTGAATTACAGTTAACCAAATAAGTGATCTGAAGATTCAAACGTTCCATTTTTTAAACTCTGAAGCGGTATAAGGGAGGAAGAGTAAATTCAGCTAGTGTTATGACTGTTGAAGACTATGCTAAATTTTGGGAACACATTCATAATTTGATCAACCCTAACTGGTCCTAACCCAGTTTCCAGGATGCCTCGGTAAGTACCCTCTATTCCAACCAGACAAAGCCCGTGTTCACTGCATATGCTGCTTCTCTCAGAGAAGCCCTTCTTTCTGCCATTCTGGATTATGAGGTCCAGTGCAAGTCTCCCCTCTCCTAAGAAGTCTTTGATAACTTGAAGCTTCAATGATCACGGTCTTCCTGAGCACCTGCGTCAACTTAGCACCATCTTATTGATTATAGCACTGAGGTAGTTTTTATTTAAGTTAAATTAAGGTTATTGAGAATATGGACTGTATTATACACATTTTCTAGGTCTTGTAGAAAGCTCATGTTAAGGGGACACAGTAAAGTCTCAAATATATGCTGGTTAGTTATTCAAATATTTGGGCACGCTACCAAATACAAGATTAAGAAAAGAAAGGATTTAAGACAACTGATTTTTCATGACTCCAGTCTTTCATGGTTACAAGTAAGGCTGTCACACTTGTTCAGGCAAGAGTTCCTCTAAATTCGTAATGGTGTTTTGTAAAAAATTCACCATGAAATACTGACATAATTAATTAGATCACATCTGCCAGCAGAAAAATGACTGTTTATATGTATATATATATAGGCAACATAAGAGCACAGCCATTAGCATGTGCCAATGGAAAGCATAAGCTGCCAACTCAACTTCTTGAATTTTTCTATGAATATTTCTTTGTTACTTCTTCACAATAAAAAAAGCCTAAAACTAAGACTATTCTTCATTAATACTTTTCTGGAATTGGATAAGAAACCCACTAAATTATTCATATTTTGTGATGGAAATCCTGAATCTAGTGTGTTGAATCACTGGAACATGGCTTGGGATTACTACTCCAAAATACAGATCTTACCAAGTTATTCCTTAGTTCAAACTTAGTGACTCTTCAAGGCCTTCAAATACACTTGAATCCCTCAGTATGTCATTAAAGATAATCTGTAATTTATTTTTACTCCACCTTCCTTTCTACTCTATTCTTCCATCACAATGCAATAGGCCTGCTATGTTCCAGCTTTATTGGATTACACTGGAGCTCCATTTTATGATGGTGTTAATTTCTAAAGTCATTGCAAAAGGCAAACTTCACCTTTGGCCAAGATTATCCTTGAAAATACCCTGGCAGTGCAATGATAAAGATGAAGTTTTTCAGTAAACCCAACACTAGCCAATATTACCTCCCACGTGGCTGAGGCAGATCAACTGAATACCAAAGTACCTACAGCACCTGTAAACATTAACAGCACATCATGTGCAAGAAGATGTTCTAAAAATATGCAATGAATGGTGGAACTGGGTGCAACACAGACAACAGCAGATTCCCTTCTAGCTCTCATTCCCTCGGGGGCATGCACTGGGGAAGTGAAATACTGGGTAAAAACCACCATTCACTAATTATTTAAATCAATTTTTCTTGTTCCTCAACCTCTCTCTGTTCTGGAAGGGGTAGCCCTGAGTGTAGCCCCAGTGTATTCTATCCTCTTAATTTCTGACCACAATTTATTTCTTAACTAGAATTCTGATGCAGTAATCAGTATTTCTTTAAAACTTTTTAAATCTTTTAATATGTTGTGAACCCACTACAGTGGATAGAAGTTGTCTAAGAAGTTAAATTTTAATAAAATTCGAGAGACATGCAACTCAATATTTATTAGCTGAACTTGAAGTGTATTATTTGCAAACCTTCAAAATTCATGTGGGATTTTAAAAGGAACAATCAAATTCTCTGAAAAGCAGTATATATAAATATTGTAATGGTGTGTATGTATGTTTTTTTCCTTTAGCAAAGGGGTACTTACCTTCTCACATGCCTGACCTGTCTGAGAAATAACTCCCTGAGCATAGCTGACTAGACTAGAGGCCAACCCATCGCCTGTGCTCAGTCTCATTCACAGTCCCCCTTTCTCATTCCTGCCGCATGTGGCATGGTCCTAAGCCAAAGACATATCAAGTAGGGCTGCAAAGATCATATTTAGGATGTAGCAAAGTAAAACAGAAAAATATAGTCTTGAATGAAGCAGATAAAGACCAACAGAGAAAAGAAATCCATGCAATCTCAGAGAGAGACAGACAGACAGAGATAGAGAATGGCAGCCAAGGTACCCAAAAGTTTCCAAATTCCTTGCTCTAGTCTTTCGTGAATCTCAACTACAATTCCTGCAGATTATTTCTGCAGGATAACCATATCTCACAAAAGAAAGAAGCATACATTTATAGAAGTGTAAAACAGATATCTATTTGTGCTTAATCTAGATTCAGGTGATCTACTCATAACTGGAATGTCTTTGAGATACTGGTTCCTTTGATCTTTATTTTGAGAAGATTAAACTGCAGATATTATTTGAACTATAAAAGATATTTTGAATCTATAGCTTAAAAAGCACTTTGATACCTTTGGGCTAATAGAATCTGCTTATCAACCCACCTGTAAAGTAGCTTTAATAAAATCCTTATAATGAGCTAACACATTTCCCCAAAAGCAAGCAAAGACTCTTGATCACTTCTCAATGTGAGAAATAAGTCCATTTAATGCCAATGACTATTGACACAATTTATTTTTACACAGAATATAAATAAATCTGTCAAATTAAGACATATGAACAATCAAAAGAAATTTTTTTATGTTTCACACACTTAACAGATGCTCACTAAGGACAAAATAGTAGTGCTTTATGTATAAAAAAAACACTTGTGAATTAAACCTTTTGTTTTTAGGTATTAATAATACCATATGCAATGAGAGCTTAAGTTCTATATAACAATGATAGCAGACAAGGCAGTAGGGATAGAATCCAGAATGCCAGGGTATGCTAGCAATAATAAAGAAAAAACCTGCCACGCGAAGGATAGAATTTTCATGTCCCTCCCATTTAGGCTTTATAGTAATGATGCCAAGCAGGGGATTAGTAGAGATAATTATTAATTTTTTAAAGCTATATTAGTTAATTCCTGTCAAAATGGAGTCTTCAACTGAGTTGCTTAATACTCCCGTTTTCTTATAATCCTCCTTTGCTTACTAGCCATTTCCTTTCTACCCTTTCTCTGAATAGTGCTTGCTTGCTCCTCCAGATCCATATCCATTCTTCACCCTGCTCTGTGTCCTAGGAAAATCACTTGCATGGATCACATTGTGATGTACACTTGAGAGTCTAATTCTAAGTTCATTTTCAATAGTTGGTCCCACTGGCCGTATCAATACTAAAAAGATTTCACTCAGATGCGTAGAGCCACTGGAAAAAGTGAACTGCTAGCAATGCCTACTAAATCCCAGTGCTTTCTTTCTTAATATTCCTGCAAACTTATTTGGTGTTGCATTAAAAGGTTTTTAATGGGTTCAAAACCACCTGCACACAAATTAAGAAAAACTTTGAAACAGGTTAAAAAATTATCTTTTCAAGTTTTTTAGTTATATCACTCTAAAATATGTAGGTTTTACCTTTAAGGGTCTGATTAGATTTCTTTTTTAAAAGTACCTACCTACAACTAACAATCATCACAGAACCATCAGCAAACTCTGAACCCTCTTATTTGCATTAAAATGGAAGCACAACTAAGGATGAAATTCCTGAAAATACAAATTATGCAACAGCCAGACAACCCCTTTATGCCGTAAGACTGTCATGGCCGTCCCAAATTATCAACAATGGTATTTATAAAGGATCTACCGTTTAGGACACTATCCATACATGCACTCATTTGGACACATGTAAAGCGCAGGGTGTCACAATGGGCTGGCGGCAGACAGGTGAGTGAGTCTGTCATGGACATCGCCATCCTCAAAGTCCCGCCCTTGCTCAGGAAACACCTGGGCTCTATGTGACTCAGGCTACACGTGGTCCTAAGGAGGGTGCCAGCATCAATCTGTGTATTAAATATTAGCAGATCTTAATTTCTTTATTCTGAATACAGAAATTACTATTTTAGTAAGTTAAAAACTCTAATTATTTCAGTGTTGCCAGCCTTGAAAGGTAATCCTGGCCATGGAAGGCCTTTGAAGAGGGATTCCTTCTGCCTAGGACCAGAACCTTCCTCAAACTGACCTCCAGTCACTTTTTTTTTTAAACAAAGATATATTTGATTTAATAAAATTTTGTCTCCGTGCTATTAAAAAAAAAAAAACTAATATTTTTACCTGCACCCAATGGCTCATCTTGTATATTCCACTGATTGTCTGCACCCTGCTTTGGAGACTACTGCTTGAACATACACACCCTTGAGCCTTTGAACACTTCCAAGTTCAAGTCACCTCTGAAAAACAACCAGTTTCTCCTTCCTTCCTCTGGTGTATGAGTTTCAGATAATGACAATAAAGACGGTGTTTAGGTAGAGAAAATGATCATTACCAGTTTGAAGGAATACAAAGTTCTTTAAAATAAGTAGCAGAATTTGATCATCTGCATAAATTATTTTCTGATAAACCATCTATGATGTTGACTATCAAAATATATCAATTCCACTATTAACATAAAATAATGTAAAGGTGAAATGTACTTAAACTGGTAGGACTGTAGCTACACTTTATTGCTTTACAGAAGAGTGACAGTAAAGTATGATAAAGCACAGGTAATTAATTTTATTATTAAGAAGATTTAAATCAGCTTTAAAGGGGAATTAGTGAATTCAAATACATGCTAATAGCCCTTTATCAAATTAATTTCTTCAGGAAAATCCGAGACAAAACAAGAGCTTTAAGAGCAGCTAGCTGCTCAACACCAAGTTGGACAGTGTACCCCAGGCACACACCTTACCTTTGCTCCATGCTTATGCAGGACTTCCAGGACATCATTGTGAGCTCTTTCTGCTGCAACATGCAGGGGAGTCATGAAGCTGTGGAAAGGAGAAAAGGAAAAGGTAATTTCCTACCTTTGGCTGCATTTCCCCCTTTGAGAGCTGCACAGCTCCTGCAATTCACTTACTCTTTATTCTTCTCATTGACATTTGCTCCTTTTCTAAGTAACAATTCTGTCACTTGTTTTCGTTTGGGATGCAGGGAGGCTACAGCACAGTGCTAGAAAGTAAACAAAACTAAATTAATAAGGTCAACTTCATTTAAAAGTAGATTTCTGAATTAAATAGCGTCTGTTGACTATTTAGAATGTTATCTCAAAACATGGATTTCACATAATGGAGATGATCAAAATTCTTACTAAATACACTGTAAGTACAAAACATAAGGCTTTAAACAAAGGTGAAAATATGCTCTTAGTTAAGCATTAGGAGACTTCATTTCTTTTCCTTTAGCCAATAAATAATTACCCACTATATATTTACTTGAAAGCTTCAGAATACTGCCTCTCCAAAGCTTTCAAGATCTGTAGTGGAATTACTCAGTCCTTCATTAGGCTGTCAGCACATATATTTCTCAAGCTCCTTCCCAGAGGTACTCAGGGCTAGCACTATACACCCAGGGACAGGCAAGAAGAGAATAGACTTGAAGGAGCTCAGAGGGAGAAATATTCTCAGACATTGTATGTTTTATCCTATACTTCTACAACTTTTATATTTAACTTCATTTTATATTAATGTTTGCAGTAAAATTTTTTAAGTAAAAAATGAGTTACTACTGAATGAAAGGAACATTCCAGAAAAGCAGGTTTATTCTGTGGGTTTGAGTATCTCCTGGCATAATGCTGTGTAGCTTGAATGTATCTGAACCCCGGTTTGAGAGCCACATTCTCAGTGTACGTACAGCTGGCCCACTGCGGTTTGGTGACTCCTCATGTTATTGCAGCAGGTGCTGACTAGAGTTTGCCCCTTCTGTACCAGATGGATGAGAGAAAATTAACTGAAGCCTACTGAGAACGCTTGTGCAAGGCACGACGTGTGCTCACACTGAACTGAGAGCAACCTAACCCTAGACTTCAACCTCCACGTGGTCAACAACAAGGAAAACCAACTGCTCTTCCTCAAAGTGCATTAGAAGGAAAAACACAGTTTGAAAACCAATTTGTACAGTCTGGAACAAAAAATCCCTAATCTCCCCACTTTCCCTATAATGAATGAAATAGTTCTTTCAATACAATTGCTCACAAGGATGATGCAAGTGCCTCTGAAACACTTTAATCTTCTACAGAAAACTGAGATAGTATGTGTCTGGCAACCATAGGAAAAAGAGGATTCTATAGAGAAAAATCACATCTTATATTTTATGAAAGCAATGGCTACAGAGGTAGATTTGTTATAATACGGTTGGGTGAAGACAAAGGTAAAAATAATTTCCAAATCGAGGTTGGGCAAATGTCTATTCTCTCACCCATAAAAGCAATCATCTCCTGAAACAAATTTAAAAATCCAAGCAACCAATATTAAAATGCAAATTCCTGGCACTTCAGGTACTAAAGTTATTTTAAGGTTTCTGAAATGAAAATCATATTTTGTGCTCATACTACTATTATAGACCCAAGGAATGGATTAGCAATAAAATCTTACCAGTGCAGTTTCATGAGACTGTGGTTGTTTGAAATTAATGATTTCCAAAGCAAGTGTTTTTTTAACTTTGGCTAGGTCTGCTTCTCTGGCTGCTTGTAGTAAAGAATGACCTTTAAATTCATCTGTTAATGAAATAATGGTTGACATAAACAAGACTTAAAATTTCTAAAAAGCATTAGCATGATTATAAATAAAGTAGGAAAATTATTCATTTGACATATTCCTCTTTAGCATCAGCAGTAACATGATCTGATGATAAAAGTGCAAAGGATGAGGGTGTAGGTTAATAAGACTGTTTTATACTCTTAAAGAGTTTATAAAGATAAATATATAAAGATATCCCAGCAAAGTTTTAAAACAATCTACATGTCCACCAAGTGGAAACCAGTTAAATAAATTGTGAATGCTTATATGCTAGAATACTATATAGCTCTTAAACAAAAAAGAAAGCTCTGTCTATACTGACATATATTATGAAATGAAAATTCAAGCAGCAAAAGAGGAAGGATAGGTTGGCCCCATTTTTTTGTATTGTTACTACTACTATTGTCACCACAACTAAATATAAATAATGGTATAAAAAAGACATTGAGAAATATTCATTAAAATATTAACAGTCATTATGTCCTGACACAGAGGAGGGAAGAACTGAATTATGAGGGAAGTGCTAGCATTTGAAAAATTTTCAAAGAACAATTAGTATTTCATTTATTTGTATAAGCAAGGAAGATTTATTTAAAAGGCATTTCTAAAGTAATTGCATACGCAAGAATCCGATACTCTAATTTATTAAAAACAAATAGTCTTATTTTCTATTTTATGAGTTTTGTTTGTATTTTGATTACCGCTTATGAGCAAAAAGCTGAAAATTGTTCTGAGAGGATGCAAACGATGTGACCTAATATGTAACAATGCAGGCCCTCACATGTTGACACCTTTGCATCTGCCTGGTAGTGATTCTTTCCTTTTCCCTTCTCTCTTTACCTCTGAGGGCCGCGCCTCACTCCCCTCTCTCCCTCAAGAGAGAGAGAGAGGCGCACACACATGCACACATACGCATGCCTTATTAACTATGACTCTTTGTTCAAGGGCTCAGGTTAGATACTCTGATTTAGGCCTTCCTGCCATTCCCCTTATTGGGGAAGCATTTCTTCCCATGAAGTCCACTGCATTTGCATTTAGCCCTATATCACAGGACATATCCCACATTTTGTCTTGGCATATAGCACAATGTTTGGCATATAGAAGGTACTCAAAATATTTGTTGCATGAATGCTGAATATTTATGAAGAAAGTCATGGCAGTTTCCAGAAAAAAAAATTGCATGACCTCTTGTTTGGTAGTACTTTTCTCACTGCTAAAGTCTTCAAAGTAAAGGGCTGTGAAACTCAGAAACCCAAAAAGGGTCAAATGAATGAAAGTAAACCACTATTTTCAAATAACAATGAAATGACAAATCTTCATTTTAATGATAAAATTAAGGGTAAGTGAAGTTAGAGATTATAAACTGCTCTATGTAAGGAGTGGGATCCTGACCTGCTAAGGAAGGTTACTGTACTGAGAACTGCTTTCAAGCTAAAAGTAGTTTTTCTTTGACCACAACCCAGAGAATGGAAAATCTATCAACTGTCAAGTATGTAACTGTCCTTCTAAATATAAAGGTCACATACAGGTTTGTTTTTAAAACCCCAAGGAAGTTAGGTAGTTAAAAAGAAGGTGGTAAAACTGCCAATTACTCAACCCTGAAAACTTGGTATTTATAAAATGCCTTAAAAGTGCCTCTCTCAAAATGCATTTTGAAACAAGAATGAAAGCCCCTTTCAGTATTTGCAGCTCTGATATGTGCAGAACCCAAACTACCTTGCCTTGTTCATTTGGCTTCATGAAACCAATAAGTAAAAAAAAAAGGGGGGGGCCCAGAAAAAATGTGTTAGGATCAAAATATTGTTTTTCTTTGTATCCAGTGGAATTTTATTAAAAAGAATTCTGTTATTGTAAATGCCTAGTATAAAGTAGTGGACATGATGATGAAAATTACAGTTAGAAAAGTTCCAATTTTGTTACGTCCTTTTCTTCAGATAATTCCTTGGTAGAATCTTATTTAATAAAACAAAGGAGATATTGAGAAGGTTCAAAGTATTCTAATCAGGGAACTACTTCCTTTACAAAACAAAACAAATTTAGGTTAAATCTTAATGTTTACATTGGAATCAGGTCAGTGAAATACAATATAAAAATTCATAATAATACTTATAACTTGCAAAATGATTGAAAGGAAAAAAATAGTCAAATTCATGACATGGGGATAGAGCTGAGCCCAGGGTATAAACTAAAAGAAGGAATTAGAAAGTAAGTTTTGAGTTAAATTCAGTTCCATAAATTTGCTAAGCACACACTATATACACTGCACGGTGCTAGGTTGGGGTTAGGTATATATACAGGCCCAAACACAAACACCATCAACACTTTTCTATCAGGTAACAAGGCATTGTGCAGATACTAACACGGGATAGTAAAACCAAAGGTCTTTCTAAGAATTTAAATTTCACTGAGAAGACAGAAAATACACATAGGAAAATGAGCTATCTAATGCAAGATAACATACGGCAAGAGTCATACGAGTGGGAGAGAGAATAAATGTACTTCTACAAGAATTCATTGCTAAGACATCTGTCCATGTATAAGCTAGTTTGTGCTGGCCTGTAATCTAGTAGGTATCATCTGTTCCTCTCCCAAAATAAGTTTAAATTTCCCCTTAAAAAAGATCAAAATTGCAACTCTTCTTGTTTTAACATCAACTATTTAAAATCTGCTTAAACTTAAATGAAGTCATCATTATTCTGACTATGCCCTTTTCTTAAGTTACCATTAAAAATTTTCTCAGGCATTTAAATCTAGTTGCCTGATTCTTAGAATCCTGGATGTATGAGAGAATACCAACCATGGGATTAGTTAAAAATTGGATAGGTGATACCTAGTTTAATTTAAACCTGAAATGTCCATATGTAGAACTAAACTTATCACAGTGTTTGATATGACAACTTAATGTAATGTTGTATCCTGAATGAGATCCTGGAACATTAAAAGGACTTAGGTAAAAACTAAGGAAATCTGAATAGAGGTCTTTAACCAATAATGTACAATACTGGTTCATTAATTATGACAAGTGTAAGTGTTAATAATAGGGGAAACTGGGTATGGAGTATATGAGAACTCTCTGTACTATTTTTATAACTTTTCTAAAAATCTAAAACTATCCTAAAACAAAAAATTCATTAAAAAAACCCTGCTTACATATATATGTGTGTATATATATGTAATATACATTAGTATTTAAGAAGATTACTTACACCAAATTATAAAAATGATCTAATTTAAATTTGAGCAAGTGACTACACTTGGGCTGTAACACACATCAGAATAAAAACATGACTGTGCAATCTTGCAGAGTGTGGGAAATAGCGTGTGGTCAATAATGTTAGGTATCAGCTCTGTGAGCTCAGAGATTTTTTTTCTGGTTTGTACACTGTTGTATTTCCAGCAACTGGCACATAGTAGGTATTCAATAAATGCTTACTGATTGACTCATCCTCCCCTAGCCTTAAAAAAAAAAGGAGCCTTAACACATAAATGAGAATTAGGCTAGAAGAAACACAAAATATATACAGTGCATGAATAGACTCCTGTGGAATTCATGAATGAAAGTATATGATCAGAAATGAGGATTATACACTAGTTTAATAATAGTAGGGCATTATATCAGACAAAACACCAGCCCTAATACTAAGTAAAAATGAGATTCTAATTTACAACAAGCAATACGATTTTTGGATATAAATACATACAGGTCAATCTCTCTCGGAGCTCAGGAGTTGGAGCCATATCCACGGCACTTTTGCCGTGGCAATTGACTAATGTAGGATCAGCCCCATGGCTAAGTAACAAAGAGCAGACTTCCACACGGTTCTTGGAAGCAGCCTCATGGAGTGGAGTGAATTGCCAGAGATCCATAGCATTAACACAAGCTCCATGCTGAATTGAGGAGAAATGTTGTAGATCAGTAACCATTTCGTTGGATCAAATAAAACTCAGAAGACATTTATTTCACTGTAGTTTTCATTACAACTTTCTGAAATGTCAAGAAGTGTTTTAATTTCTTTCATTTCAGCTTTTAAAGACAGCTTAAAATAAATTCAATGTTTAAAAATTTCTAAGCAATGGTAATATTTTTAAAAACTGTTTCATTCCTTAAAAATCTTAGTGGCCCCAAAACACACCTAAAAACTCATGACAAGTTTAAAAAAAAAAGGCAAATAATGACCAATATTTTTAATTTCTCTTACTTTTAGTAGTAGTTCTGTGACTTCATAATGTCCATATGAACATGCATTATGAAGAGGCACAAGTCCACTAAATGAAAAAAGACAAATTAAGATACTGAAATTTCAAACAACTTACATTTATCCAAGAAGTGCTAAGAAACAAAATTCTAGTAAATCCTAATACAATTACACTAAAAAATATTTCCAAGTACTAAGAGGATACTAATGTCTAAACTTTCATATTTATCTTGTATTTTGTGTATGTAATCCTTAAATGCAATGATAAAAACATCAACTAGGAAAACATTTAGGTAAAAGGAAGAATATACGCTAATTGACAACTGCATCCTTTGTATGTGAAGTATTTACAGAAAATAAATGTTTATAGATAGTGAATTGAAATATTCCTTCCAGTTCATTTCACTTTAAGGGTAATTTCCAGCCTGAGAATTAACTATCCAAACTCTGATAACTTGCATTATCAAAATGCTATTCTACATGAGTCAAAGGCCCCTTTTTGTGGTGTACTTCTGATGATTCATCTATTGTACACCCATCTGTTTTCAGACATGCACAAGGAAACAGAGATGTACAAGAGCATCAGGCATTTGTGCCCCTATACTACTGGGACACCATTCACATATGGCACAAAACCTGGTGCAGGAAAGACAGAACTAGAACACCAAAAGGCAGACTGGAAATGATGGATTCCCTGTTTGAGACTGTCTTAAGTACTGAGTTCTTCATTTGTTTCCTGACATGCAGAGGGGCAGAGGGAAAAGAAACCCTTCTCCGGGGCTTCTCTTCTTTATGCTGCCAACTTACAAGAGGGTACTTACTACCTGCGTAGTAAGGTCAATTATCTTTTAGATCTTAGGGTGGGATAATGAGCAATGTTAGCCCCTCAATAGGACAGCAGACCCCATTCATATGTTCCTGGACACTAGACAGGAAACTAGTACAAAGTTTCCCAAAATTCACCTATGCACAGAATAAATGACATAACTGCTTTCTTGGTTCCCATTCACGCCCTCTCACATCAACTTTCATAATGACCTTCTAGGTTTTCTTAGCCCAGAAGCCTAAGATTTTATCAGGAAAAAAGAAACAAACAAATTAGAGTACTGCATATTTATGACTTTGCCTTATTAATAAGAGATGACCACTTCATACCAGATGAGTATGATAGCTATGTTACTGGATTATCAGAATTTTCAGGTTGCTTTATCTTTCTGAAATGCAATTTGAGTTGAAAAATAATAATTGCAACTGAGAGAAACAAATCTTAATTTCAAATAATAGAACTGCAATAAAATTAAGCTAATTTAGGAAATTATGAGAAGCAAGCATCTTTAACAAGTAGAACATGAAAATAGTCAAATTAAAGTTGCAAGCATTCTTAAAATAAACACAAGCTTTAAGAAATGAGAAATATGATTTTTTTTGTCTAGTGCTCAAAAACTTTAGCATATCAGATCTTGAAAACAAAGTATAACAATCCATGAGCAGAGCCATTAATGGAAATAAATTCATACACCTACCCTTTGTCTTTCGCGTGAACATCAGCACCATGCTGAAGAAGCAGCTGAACTATCCGAACTCGGTTGTATCCTGCTGCTAGATGTAAAGGAGTAGACTAGAAAAAAGGAAAAATGCAACCCCTTTTCAGGCAAATAACTCTTGCTTTGCCATTTAATCTGTACTTACTTAGATTTAAACACAATGAATGTTTACATACACAGAAAATACTGAGTTGAAATGCCAAAAATTAACATTTCATAACTGGATGAGAGACATTTACTCCCCTCAGGAGCAAATCCTAAATTCAACTCCATCCACCTATTTCTCCTACTTTTTCCTCAAGCCCTACCCTACCTACTGTACAGTATTTCTTTTTTCTTTCCAACATGAACCACTTCCGCTGTTCTAAGAAGACATGTCAGGGCTAATATTCCTCAGAACCAGAAATATTCTCCTTTTTCCTACTGAAATCCTGTCTACTTCCCCAGTTCTTTTAAAGCCCAATTCTATCATAAAGCTCTACCTAAAGAGCTAGCTTTCATATTTTCTCTTTAATAAGAAAGACTGAAAAACCTCCCTAAAGAACTATTTGAAGAAAACTTTTGTGCCAACAAAAAGGACAATGGACTGTATTCATTCCATGCAGCTGTTAGCAATGGGTCAAAACTAATATTCTACATTGGATGCAATGAAATATGCCAAGATAGTACCTGATTCTTCTATTTTATTTCCTACATACATACTATAAATAACTATAAGAGGAAAATACAGTTTCTTCCCAACTAATTTCTGCCATATTTTAATTTGAACTGCTATTAAAAGGTTCTCTATTCAAATTTAATATGGTGATTAAAATAATCAAACTTCTCACCATTTTAAAAAAATTAGCAAAATTTAATTAAAAGGTTCTCTGCAAACACAGCAATTTCCACCTTTGCTCATTTACTGAAAGTTTAAATACTGTAATGGCTTTTCACACAGGGTCTAATACAGCTAATCCAGGGACTAAAACAGCTTTTTACAAAGCATTTAATGTACTCTCATTTCTCCTGCCTTCTATCTGGGCCTTGGGATTCAATAAGACTTTCACTTTATTTTTTTCACATACTCCAAATGTTAAGATACTAAAGAATTTAGTTCCATTTAAATAATGCTGTATTTAAAGTTAATTTCAATACAGCATTAGCTATGACTGTTTTCAAGGCACTCCATACAGTGTTACATATTCTGATAGTCACTAAGTTTAGGAAGTATTTCTGAGCAATATACAGTTAATAATGAGGAGATCATGTAGATCCGAAGAGAGTCCTGGGTCAGGAAAGTCAGGAAATCTGATTATATTCCTGGATCTTATGAAACTGTAAAGGTCATATTACTTATGTATCTCAGCTTCTTAGTATGTAAAGTAGAGATAAAATAGCTATCTCAAAAATGTGTGAAAATAGTTTTCTCTCAAATATAAACACTTCAAAATGCAAAATGTCTTATAAAAATAGATGGTTAAAATTTTTGTATCACTAAACAACATGCCCATCCAAGTTTCTCCTTTTAGACAAATGTCAAATGTTAACTGCAAATGATACCTCCAGGGAAAATCAAGTTATTTTCAGGAGTATTTCACACTTTCCTTTAATATTTTAAAGATGTTGCTTCACTATCTTCTAGCTTGCACTAGAAACCTGCCAATATCCTCATCTTTGTTCCTCTGTACAATGTGGTTTTTCCTCTGGATACTTTAATAGTTTCTCTTTATCACTGACTTTTCTTTCTTACCTACCTACCTATTTATCTTATTCCTATTTATTTATTTGTGCTTGGTGCTTGCTGAGCTTCTTGGATCTGTTTTGGAAAACTTTCAGCTATAATTTCTTCAAATATTTTTTCTGCCCTCTCTCCCACCATTCCCTCTTTCAGGGACTCCAGCTGTACATATTTTAGGTTGCTTTCAAAGTCTGCTTTTAAGCTTCATTAAGCAGGACCAGAGCAGCCTTTCAGTTAAGACTAATTTCCCCTTCTTGTGAGGTAATACCCTTCTGAGTACTCTGTGATGTCAAATGAATTATGAGGTTTTTCCACTCTGGCTTGGAGGCAAGAGAAAAAATCACAGACTGTATGAGTTGCTGGGACTGTTACCTCTAATCCTGTTTTGGGTGGTTCTTTTATCAACCTCAGGTAGTTTCCTGTGCCCATGTTAACCACAACTCAGCCAAAGACAGCAAGCAGGCTCTTTGCAGATCTCTGGAGCCTTATCACCTGTGCAGCTCTCCCTTCCCTGGTCCTCGACCCAGCTAGCTCTTGTCACCTCAGTCTCTTCAAACACCTAATTCTATCTTCTCAACTCTGGGAGCCCAATGGACTCCTCCTGGGTTTCCCCTCTCAGAATAAAGGTCTAGATATGCTTTCTAGGCAGTAAGCTGGAGCAATCACATGACTCAGTTCATTTAATTCCTCTCTCTCAGGAATCACTGCCATGTACTGCCTTGTATGTCCAATTCCTGAAAAAACACTGTTTCATATATTTTGTCTTAGTTTTCTTATTGTTTCAGGAAGGAAGGTGAAACCAGTCCGTTACTTCATCTTTGTCTACTTTCAGGACTGAACTGAACTTACCCTGTGGTTGGCAAGCTTCCTCCAGAGACAATACCTGCTTTGAACACTGTCAATAAGTCAGTTAGCTCTTTTACAAGACATAGCTGACATTTAGTATTATATGGAAAAAGTGACATCTTCATTGCTGAGGCACAAAAAGAATTTCCTTTTTCATATTAGTTATCTTTTTTACAAAATTTTATTTATATATAGTTGATTTGATAATATAGTTTTTACTTCTTAGCCCTGAAAATGAACAAAGTCCCTAAATGAATGAATACATATAGACACATACTGTTTATTTAGAAGGACAAAACATAAGAAATACTATTAGTTTTTGGATTTTTAAAAATCATTTTGAGACTGAAAGTTATTTAGTGCCTTGAAAACAGTAATATATTTAGTTTTTAAACACTTAAAATTTAAAGAACTTGAATGAATGAAAAGGCTCTGTAACTGACAAGGTAGAAAGTGATAGGAGGCCTGAGACAGAGCAGCTGTGAAAAATGGAGCTGAGGAGTGAGCATCAAAAACTATGAAAAGGCAGAATGGATAGAATCTGATAACTGACTGATGTAGGTAGTGAGGGACAAAGCAGTTCCAGTTCGGACATGAGAAAAAGGAAGGGTACAAGGGAAGGAAGGAGAGAAGGAGAGAAGGAGAGGAGAGAAGAGCGAAGGCAAGGGGAGGAGCCCAGAGCTCAGAGAATGTGCAGTTTGCGTTTACTGAATTTGAAGTACTTATCTGATACCCTGGTGGTAATGGGACTAGACCTCACGAGAGGTGAAGGCTGAATACAAATTCGCTCACCACTGGCATTCACTTAAAATATTTTGGCATCTGCCATGTATCTGGCAGCATGTTAGGTGCTAGGGATAGCCTGGCAAACAAGAAAGGCTCAACACTTGGCCCTGTGGGTCATCTTATTTCTCAAAAGCATAGAATCCCAAAATTAAGTACCTACAAATTAATTCTTTATTCAGAAGGACAAAAAGATGAGGAAACAAAAGTATAGTTTCTGAGGAGTCCACTAAAAAGCAGACAAGTACAACTAAACGTGACAAATACTGTAGTAAGGGAATTCAAGATGCCATGGGAGGCTGGAGGACACATGCCTAAGCCACTTGAGAGGCCAGGAGAAGGGAGTGGGGTCAGAGGTACGTCTCAGAAGAACTGCTTCCAAGGGGCGACTTGAGGATAAACAGAAGTCACCGAGGCAAAAGGATGGGGAACTTCATTCTACATAGTGTAAGGAGTACATATTAATGCCTAGTAGAAATGTAATACTGGAGGGCCTAAAAAAAATTCAGTGTAATATGTGTGACTGGGGGAGCCTCTAAGAACCATGGGAAATCCCTGGAGAACTTTCG
The DNA here is from genome assembly GCA_029783875.1 of Phataginus tricuspis. Lineage (NCBI taxonomy): Eukaryota > Metazoa > Chordata > Mammalia > Pholidota > Manidae > Phataginus > Phataginus tricuspis. The sequence goes on from JAQQAC010008525.1 coordinate 12,901,937, forward strand.
GCAGAAAATCACATAAGACTGGAACTTTGGAAGGATCACTCTAGTTTTATGGAGAGTAAACTGGAGAGGGAGAGTCAACTAGATGGCAGGAAGCCTTGCATAGAAGACTGCCGAACTAGCTTAGGAGAGAGACGATGACAGCGCCAGAGCAAAGCAGTAGGAGCATCTGAGCGGATGTAGCTGAGCTGTGGGAGCGCTGACTTTACAGGGAGAGTGTGTGCAGAATCGGGATGGAACTCTCCAAGTTGTTTCTAACGTGGGTGCTAATTATGCAAACTAGATAGAATCACTAGAAGGCACATAAAAATCTGTAAAATGTATGCAGTAAATTTGAGGAAATAGTAGAAAGCAAAAAGAAAATGCACAAATTGAGAATAAAGGATGATTTGAACAAGCTTCCACTAAGAGCCCAGAGGTTTTTTTCTCTTGGAAAACATTTACAACTAAACATTATATACAAAATGTTATCTTCTGATGCAAAGCAATTAAAATCATGTGGCCTAAGACTAAATTTAGTGAATGGTTACCACACAATGCCAACTTTACACCTCAACTGCCAAATGGCAAAGCAATGATAAAAGTTATTTTCTAAATGCTAGAATAATTAACAGAGTGTAATTTGGGTTGTGAAAAAATAAAACAGACTGATGTGTAAAACACTCATACATGTTACTTGATTATTTTGTGGTGGTTATAAACTAGTAAACACAAGAATCAAACATTTAAGACATCATTATACACAGGACAACAATCCCTGCCAATTTGAAACCTCACATTTATTCTTAAAACATTTTTTTGATGGGAATATTTTAAGTCAAACGTGTATAGTGATAAAATATGGAACAACTGAGAATATAAAAACTCAAAAATCTATGAAAATATTGCTCTGCTCTAAGAGAAACATTATTACTAATACTCTCATATTGTAAAATACTTAGAGGATAAAGAATCCTTACTTAAAGAAATCCCTTAATTCAAAGTTTTTTTCTTGGAATCAGGCCGTAAGAAACAATAAACATATATGTACCTTTGCCTTTTATAACACAGATTTGCAGCACAGAATAAAGGACTTAAGACAGCTTTAATTTACCCTACACATACATGCACAGCTAAAATAGTGACAATTGACAACCCTCTCATAAAACTGTGGACACAACTTTAATGCAAGTCAGGCAGCATGATAGAAGGAAATGAGTAAAGGCTTTTTAAGTCTTGGGTTTGCACACTTGCTCTGTAAAGTTTACAAGGTAAGTGGCTTTGGACTAATTTCTTAAATGTCTCTGAGCCTTGGCTTCCAATATCTGTAAAATGAGAATTATAATTCCTACCATACAAGGCTATTTTATGAATTAAAGGTAACTGTATGAAGCACCTAACAGAGGACCGCATAGAAAAAACTCAACAAATGGTAGTTATTACTCCTTACCACCTTATTATCTTACATACTTAGAAGTTATTTCTTAATGGTCATTTATCAGTCCTCATCTTGCTTTACCTGGCAGCATTATTCAACTTAGCTGAACACATCTTCCTCCTTGAAATGTCTTTCGCATGGTATCTAGGACACCTAGCTACCAACCTCACTAGTCATTCCTCAGTCTTCTTTTCTGGTTGCTCTGCATTTTCCTGACATTGGAGCCTTCCAGGACTGTGTCCATAGATCTCTTCACTATCTATACTCATTCCTTTGGGGATCTCATGCAATCAATCTTTTGGCTTAAACAGCATTCATTCACTTACAACTCCTCAACTATAGCTCCAGCTCAGTCCTCTTTGCTGAACTCCAGACTCTCATAATCTAACTTCCTACGTGACACCACCATATGGATATACAGGAAATATCCCTTATTTATCATGTCCCAAGCTGAGGTTCTAGTATTCACCCCAAAACCTACTCTGCAGAATTTTCTATTGCTGTTCATGGCAACTCCATCCTTGTAGTTACTCAGGTCAAAAACTTTGAGAGTCTTTCCTGCTTGCTATCTTTCCCTCACATACTGTGTTCACTGAATCGGACTGTTTCTGTTGGCTATACCTCCCAAATACCTCCATAATCCAACCACTTCTCACCACTACAATATTAGATTGTATTAGTAAGTGAAATACCTTCTAAAAAAAGTTAAAGGCCTACCAGTAACAAAATACTTCCCCTCTTAATTTCACACATGACTTCTTCATAAATCCAAGTAACAATGGAAGACAAAATATTCCTGAGGATTAAGTGTCAAAAAACTCCCACAACTTATGGATACACAATGCAGCTGTCAGCTTTGGAAGACCTATATATTGTGTGCCTAGAATATCAAATTTAATTCCTAGATATTTTTCTTTTCTACTGAGCAAAGAAATCATGATAACTATGTCTCCAGATTTAAACACATTATTACATATTCACTTCCAACAGAATTTTGACATCTACATTTTGAAGAAAACACACATTGCTATCTCACAAATGACTGTTGGGTACAGGGGGAAGGGTCCAGTGATCTAATAGTGCTGAGGAAGCTTTTGAAGTTAACAATTACAATATAGGCAGAATATCCCAACCTTTATAACACTTTTCATCTAAGAAGCATAAAATATTACTAAAGTTAATTATTAATTTCTTAAGACCATTATTATTCTATTTTTATAGGGTACAAAGTTTGGGGCATTCCTTAAACAAGATTTTGAGATGAGATTCCAAACTACCAATACACCAAATAATCATCTGCTTTCCTCTTATTCTGTTTTTAGAAAATAACTTTTGCCACAAACATACAAAAAAGATTTTCAAAGACTGTTTGCCACAGTCTAAAACTATCTGCCACAATATTTTACTGTAACACTTGTCACAAAGTAAGTTATTTATTTAAGTGTCTGTTTCCTCTGATTGACTGTGAGCTCATTGTGAATAAGGAATATATCTTAATTTTATGTTTCAAAGACTTTAACAAAGTACCTTGCATATATAGTAGGGTATATAAAAAAATGAAAGCTGTCAGCTTTGGATTTACTAAAAGGGAACAGAGGACATAAAGAATCCAGCTTGGTAAATTTGACTTTTAAGTTTGTGTGGAAGATTTATATCTACATTTCACCACAGGCCCATGTGATATCTGATGCATTCCCTAGGAGAGAACAAAACTACCACTGTGAAGCCGTGATGTGTAAGTCATTCGAGAGTAGTCTACATGATGCAGAGTGTATTTCGGTTTTCTTTAAGATGAAGGTCCAGTTTGACCTACCTCGAGTCTGGGATTTTCTAGACAAGGGTGACCAACTCATACGGGAATGCCCAGGACTCTGCCGGTCCCAGGAAACCTGCTCATCCCACGTCAGCTGGGATGGCTGCTAACCCAACTCCAACCACACTTAATGCTGAATGAGTTTTGTAGTTTCTGGAGTTGTCCCAAGTCAGAAAACTGTGTGTGCTGTCCATGTGTGTGTGCCCACACGCAAGGGCACATGTGCATCTGAATAAAGCAAGATAATTGCTTTACCAAATTAGGGAAAGGATCCTAAACTGAGTAGGCTCAAGAGATAACATAAGGCACTTCTCTTTACATTTAACAATTCATTTCTTTAAAAGATTCAAGTGTAGTCTCTCAGTTCCACACAAGCTTGACAATACACTGTTCAAATTCCTCCTCCAGCCTCTTGCTTTAGTTACAATTACAAACTGGTTGCATACGATAAAATGATTTTTTTCAGTACTTGAACGCTTATACACTCCTATCACCCATAGTCAGCAATCATTAATTATTAGTCTATGTTACAGTGCTTCTTTCTCTTTTATCTTTTATTTTCCCCACTGATCTATTCTGAAGTAAATTCAAAACACTGTAACATTTTGCCCCTACATGCTTCTATAGGTGTCTCTAAGAATTATGGGCATTGTCTTTCAAAGCTGCAATGTTATTATTACATCTAACAAAACAGTGGTAAATTCCTGGTATCATCTAATGCCCATGTCAATATTTTACATTTCCTGATTGTTTTGAAGGCCTTTTAAGGTGAGTTTGCTAGATGTCAGAACAAAACATTTGGTTATTGTGCCTTGAAGTCTCCCTATGTCTACACAAGTCTTCATCTCTCTTGTTTTTTTTCACAATGCTGACTTGAAGAAAAACCTTGCTAGTTTGTTGCCTTTCTTGTGTGATTATTTAACTTGTGCCTGTATCTTCCGTGTATCATACATGTTGGAAGTTAACTTTCCTCCTTCAAATGAAACTTTTTTTTTGGCGAGAGTACTTCACAGACAGTACTTCATTACAGTACCACATCAACTGACACGTGATGTCTGGACCTTCTACTTTCAGTGATAAGACCACTCAACCAACCTTCAGTTTTGGAAGTCATGAATCCTAGCTTTCATCTTAGTAATTTTTTTTACTTCCTGCTATCTTTTTATAAAATATATATAAACATAAAACCATTATACTTAAAAATCCCAATACTTATTTCCACTTTTTTGGACATATAAAAGTATACCTTTTCAGATCTGGTTTCAAAAATGAGGTACTATATATGTCTCAGTTATCAATTAATTTACATTCACTCACCATTCCCTCCCCAATAGAAATCCTTTCAAGTTTATAAAAATAATACATTCCCTCAAAAATAACATAAAGTAAAATGTCCTATTTCTCTCTCTCTAGCACAAGCCCCTTTCCCAAAGGTAATCACTAGTTACACAAGTATAATTTGAGATATTTTTCTATGTATATAAATGTGTTTTTCTCCAACTTCTTTTTGCTGTTGCTTTTGTCACACAAATGGATATTATATTTTTCTGTAATTTTTTTCTCTTTAAAATAGTACAAATAGATCTACCATGTTCTTTGTACAATATTCCTTGTATAATGTAGCAGTACATTAATTAGTTACTCATTGCCTTTAGTGGACACTGAGGTTTGATCCATCTCTGATCTGGCTATCTTAACAAAACACATCTCACTCAAACTTATCATTTGGTTAAGATGGAGATGAGTGTTTCCCTTCTACAAATAAAATACTATATAAGCCATTAATATAAAATTCCCAGGAAAATATGATAACCACATAATCAGAGCTTATGAAATGTCTTTCAGGCACACAGACATGATTAATCTGCTTCCTAGGTAGAGCTAATAAGTTCTTTGAGACACTGATATTTCAGTGAGAACCACAACAAATTAAAAGCTAGAGAATCAATATGGGCATGAGTCCACGGAAGTAATATATCTCATCACTAATGCCCGTCTTTTAAGGGGTATCTTAAGTAGTATCATAATGAGGACTAGACAGTCTCCTTGAAATTTCTCAACTCTTGGGCTATTACAAACAGAATTTTAAAGAGAAGCCATCTGAAGAATGAAAAATGATGAGCCAAAAGAGAAATAAGACTTTAGAAAGATATTTTATTCACATCTTTCTCAAAAACTGTTTTAACTTGTCTGTTCTACAGATTATACATTACTAGATCCTCTTATAATAATGTTTTCTTTCCCATTATGAGTCTTTTCCTTTGGTCCTGGATCTCGGTCAATGGGTCTCTAAAGCATATAGTACCTAGAGCTAAGCACACCTAACCACAGAAACAGTCTCATCACAGGGGACTAGATCAGGATTATGACTTTTCATTAAAAGACACGATACTACTACTATAACTAAGAGTGTTTAACATATTAATGTTTCTAAGTCATAATCTCTGGTAGTAGCAGAGTTGGGTGACAATAGTTTCGGCTTCCTCACTGAGTTATTTTCTTCAGACTAAAATGACATAGAAGATAAACATTTTGAAGATACAAAGTATTCTATTGAAAAGAATAGCTAAAATCTACTAGGTTCTTTCTATATGCCAAGATATTCAAAATGTGTTATGTATTAACTTGTTTACATAACTACCAGAGCTAAAACTATTATTATTTTCATGTAACAAATGAGGAAACTGAGGAAAGGGGGATTAATACAGTAAGTTAATAGCAGAGTCAGAGATCAAATCCAGACAGTCTGACTTCAGCCCTCCCTCAGCCCTCCTTGAGCTAGGAGCTCTTCTGGATTGGATGTTCAGAAATGGACGGGTAGGACCAGGGGGCAGAAGAGTTCCGCTCAGCGGGCAGGGATCGCTGTGGTAGCTCTGACTACCTCTGACCACTGCAGCATGCTGATCCGGAGGGCACCGCATAGCCAACCCTATCAAGAAGCAGAGTGTGGCCACTCCACTCGAGGGGTGCCCCAGAACTGTAGGACTTCTTAACAACAGAAGTTTTCTAAACTATTAAGTATTAGAGGACAAGGAAGAAAAACAGAATATGGAAATTGGAGATGATAATTTATCTGCCTCTTCCCTAGCATATGATTTTTCTACATATCTCTAATAGTCATTTAGCCTCTTCTTGAACTAAACCCTCCAGTTGCCTCCACTGCTTCTTCCAGAATAACTTCCTGGTGACCTCTCGCTGGTCAGTATTGCCTTAAAGGGTGGAACCCCAAATTCAGCACTAAATCCAGTGAGCTCTCATTTTTAAAAAATGTATTCAAGCAGAGTCAGATGACAACCTGTCAGTTATCACAGTGAAGGTGCCAACACTGCACTGGGAGGCTGGACTAGTTGTCACTCAAGCCCTCTTCCAAGTAAGACCCTATGACTTCTAAACAGACTACATGAAAAGAGGTAGAACAATGTTATTTTATAGTCTCAAAGAGGGTGTTCTTCCAGAGTAACATACGTAGTCATCTTTAGGAGGGGACCTAAGGCATTTGAAAATCTGTTTAATTTATAAAATGTCAAATAAAATAAAGTTTTCGTATTTCAACTGCCTTATATGTAAAAATTTATTGTTAAAGTGACAATATAAAGCACTATCCTTAATGTATGTGTACATACTGGGAAGAGGAGAGGGGAAAGGAAATGAACAAATAAGAAAAAAACAGGAAACCCATAGGGGGTAATATTTGTGAGAATAAATCTCTGAATGCCGACTTAATTTAATTTAAACTTAACATTCTCATGTGGAAACTCCAAGGAGATTCTTCAACAGCCAGAAATTTGTGTTTCTCTTTTCCAGCTTCAGAATCAGCAGAACAATTGAAATGTATTCATAAAAATGAGTTTTTGGCATCCTCTCATAGGGTTTGTATGGCGAAAAAAAAAGAATGCTTAGCTCTCTCAGAAGGTGAAACATTAATTTTGCATTGTTTAATGAGAAGCAGCTGGCTGACTTTATGGAAACCAGGTTTTTTGGTCTGATAGTAAACCTGACGCTTTATACTTTTAAGGAGAAAAGTTTTCATAGTACTCAAATTTCATGAGTTCCTTTTTGTAATTAATATTTACAATTTTAGGTTTTCAAATCTGAACATCAAAGATTCTGAAGTTCAACAGATAGAGGACTTATTCTTCAAACAGGAAACAAGTGAAACTGATTGGCATTTAAAGATTATTTATGAGGGACTCATGAAGGACTCATTCCCCGTAGACCTTTAGCTAGTCACCTGAACTGTGTGAACTGGGAGAAGTTCCTTTAGCTGATTGTAATGTGGTTAAGAGCTCTAGGACGTGGGTGATATGCTGTCACCTCAAAGTTGCCTCAGTGTTTCCAAGTTTGCAGTCAAATGTAGCCAAGAGCAGAGACCTCTAACTCTCCTCCCTGCCCACCACTCTTTCCCCAATTCTTTTTTTTTTTTAAGGTAAGGACCTTGAGATGGGAAGTTTATTTGTTTTTTGTTTTTTGTTTTCCTTCCCCAATTCTAATAGGTACTGAACCCTCTCTGAACCTAGGAGATGAATGGGCATTTTTATGGTACTTGGAGTAGGGTATGAGATGTTTATTATTTAAAAACTAAAGCATCTTTACAAAAGGATAACCAATATAAAAAGCATTTTATACTCAGTTACATAATTTCCAAATTTATTAATTTGGCTACCCCAATATGCATTTCAAATAATTATGTATGGTATTCACAGTGTTTTTAAAGTTTACCGCTGAAGCTATTCTTACTAAAGATGTTTTCTTATTAATCATTGGAAATAGTCTTCTTTTAAAAAGACTATTATGAAGATGAAAGTATCTTGATACCTTCAGAAATTTCCTTTTATGATTCTAATTTAATCGAGCAAGTGAGTGAAGGGATGAATATGCATGGGGTGCAAGAGGTAGGCTTTCTGAACAATTTTAATACTTTTTTAAAATTTAAAGGTAATGATACAAAAATAACCAAATATTAAGATTAAATGTTTGTGTCCCCTCACCACACCCACCTCCCCAAACTCATATGTTGAAGCCCTAACTCTCAATGTCATAGTATTTGGAAATCAGGGCTTAGATAGTAGAAGGGTTAGATGAGGTGAGGAGGATGGGGGCCCTCATGATGGGATTAGTGCCTTATTAAGAAAGGCACCCAAGAGCTCATTCTCCCTCAGCAAGAAAGCCACCATCTACAAGTCAGGAAGAGAGCCCCTCACCAGGACCTGGCCATGCTGGCACCTTAATCTTGGACTTCTTAGCCTCCAGAATTGTGAGAAATAAATTTCTGTTGTTTAAGTCACCCAGTCTATGGATTGGTAGCCTGAGCTACTACAATACCAGGTAACTGGTATACAATGAGTTAAGAAATTAACAGTTTATGTTGGTTTTGTATTGTGACCAAACTATTTTCTAATAATGCTAATTCAAAGCTAATTTCAAAGTTCTTAAATGCATAATTAACACTTCATTTTTTGCAGCTTCTCATTGAGCCAGAAGTTTCTGAAATCAGACCTCTCTTTGCACCTAAAGCCTTTTTGCAACCTAAAGTTCACCCTTTACTAAAAGGATTTAATAACTTTTTGCAAAATAGTCTACTATACTGATATTAACTGAACAGTTTAAGCCAAAGAGATCATAATCAAATCATAATCATTTTAAGGCTATTTAAAAATATCTATCATGTAATAAGTGAGACATAAAAATATGTAATTACACCTTCCCACTCGACTGAAGAATTGGGACATCAGCAATACCACTGAAGCTACTTTGTGGGTTTTTTCCTGATCCTATTCCTTTGCTCTCTGCCAGATGGATATTTTTCAAGCTGTTGCTGCAGTTGTAATCAACTCTACCTGATAATGTTTGGTTTACTTATAGAGGCAAAAAAGTATTTTAAGCTTAGATCCTCACGATTATAAAGGGATATACTTAAGTGTCACCTTTGTAAGCTGTCTTCTAAAAATTTTCATAATGAATCATGCCCATAACAAAATGATTTAGTACTCATCTTTTCTATCCTAGTAATGTTGCAAACTGCAGGAAACATGTGCTTTTTGGATATGCACGTAGGAGAAAACAAAGTTAGGAGGAGGTTGGTTAAGCAAAACTAAAATGAACTCCTAAGTTTTACCACCTGCTTTTCAACACAGGTCCCTTTCTACTAAAAATTCTTTTCTCAAAGAGAGAAACAGAGCCCACTTTGCATGGGTACTAATTACCCTCACCAGTAGAAATGTCATGCTTGACAAAATAGAGACTGTTTTAGTAGAAGAGATTCCCTAATGAAAAATAAAAAAGACATAAGCATAAAGATTTTATACAATATATCCCAACATAAGTAGGCAAGAAAACTTGCTCTAAGGGATTTTTGCATTACAGTAAGACATGCACTGCTCAGCAAGATGTAATTTAAAGAAGTGACTTGATTAGATATATAATTAAATCTAAAGTACTTGAAGAGTTCCCTGATGCAGACTCACTGCATTTTGACCTTCTTGCAATCCCAAGTAACATCTTAAGCATGATCCATAAAAATTGGAAATTAAAAAATGGTATGACCTTTCATCTGCAAGATTTGGCAAGAGCTGAGGAGGACTGTAAAGGCCACCAAAGTCCACAGGGACGCAGGCATGAGCCCTAAGGTAATGCAACACTTTCTTAAAGGGGAAAAAGGCCCTATATATACTTTATTCCAGATACCAGGAGTGTTTTATCTAGTGTGACTCTACAGACTCTCATGTAATCCATTTCTGTATTACTGGTAATAACTACTAACTCTGAAGAAAAATAAATGACAAAATACATTACAATCTTATCATGTTAGAGCTGAAAGGTATTTTAGAGCTCATGTGGCCCAAGTCCTTCATTTTTTCAGATAAAAAACTGAGAACTCAGAAGACTTGCCATGATCACATAGCTAGTAATTTTAACTTAAAACTAGGGTGTCTAGCTCCAAGTTCCTGCTTTTTCCCATAATACAATGACCCCAAAAGATGCCCATGAAACTATTTTTTGCATTCTGAGAGGAAAAAATCTTAAAATTTTAAGATATAAATTCAAAACAGTTCAACATATATAAAGAGATAAATGTATTTGGGTACAGTTTTAAAATCTTCACTTATTTTAAGCAGCTATGAGAAAACCATTTTCAGTAATCCATCTGAGAAAAGATACAATCTTCCTTGCCCAGTAGATAATAAGCAATGATTTATATTTTCTTATAGTGGGGGTATGTCAGTTATCTATTATTAGATAACAAACCACCCTCAAAATGGTGAGCTACCTGGGCAGTTCTGCTCTATGTGGTTATGACATAGGGTGCTAGGATGTCTGGTGTCACCTGGAAGCTGGACTGGGAGCTCAGCTTAGGCTAGAATGTCTAGGTCGCCAGGACAGAGTCACTCAGAGGCTTAACTGAGCTCAGGTAGGTCTTTGGCTTGAGGCCTCAGTTCTCCATATGGACCTTTCCACATGGCTGCTTGGGCTGCCTCATAGTATGGCAGCTGGGTTCCATGATGCAACATTCCAAAAGCAAGGAACTGTCAGCTGCCAGGCCAATTCAGGGACTAGTCTGGAACTGGCATACCATGACTTCCATTTTTATTCATCAAAGCAGTCCCGGGCTTTACTCAGAGTCAGTGTGGGAAGGGACTAGACACAGGTGTAAATGAGGGGCACAGTTCACTAACAGGTCTTCAAAGTAACAATCTACCATATGAGGATTGTTAAAACCCTGGTCAAACATATTTACAGAAAACTTACATTGAAGGAGGGAGCTCTTAACCAAGCATACTGAGAAATTCTATATTACAGTATGAAAATGTATAGCAAGCCTAAAATTTAAATATAAATACAAACAAAACTGCATTAATCTTATATATTCTTTGTGGCTCAGGGGAATGTGCTTTATCGAATTCAAATGAATACTGTGGCATTATTTTCAGCCAGATATTAATTTTTAGTAAATGTCATTGGAAATGGGTATATATAGCTCAAGAACATATTTCTGAACTAGAAGCTGCTAATATAAACAAATGTATTTATTAAATGTGATGTTGGTTGAGGGGGGGGTGTGAAAACCAAGCTCCAAAAGAATTAATTCAATTACATGCTTTGTAGATTACCTAGTAACCTACATTTTAACCAAATGCCACCTGGGATGAAGCTTGGATTAATAAAGACTATCACTGGGGAAATGGGGAATGTTGGAGTACTCAAAAGTATGTGTCTGTCTACCCTAAATATGTATCCAAGGAGTAGGGACCTAATTTATTGAGGTTCTATGTGCTACAAACTATATACACTGGTCACGTTATTTCGCTTAATTCTCCTGAACACCTTGTGGAATGGGAATGAGTCTCCCTTTCCATTTACAAATGACTACATTGCAAACTGTAGAGCCATAGGTCACACACTGAGACAGTTGAAGAGCAGAGACTCAAACCCAAGCTGTCTGACCTCAGCCTATTTGCTCTTTCAACTAAACCAGTTTTTTATGGTCTCTTCAAGGGATAAAACTAAATTCTACTTTATTTCTGATTGATCTCTATTAAAAAAAGATTTTCTAACACTTTACTTTTCTCTGTGTCCAGAGTCTTATTCATTACTAACTATTTTATGGAAGCAAACATTTACACAGTGGGAATCTTATATTTAAAGAAACCATTCAGGTAATCTTTCTGAATTTAAATCATGCTCCTCCAGCTGCATGTTCATCTAAAACTGTGGTTTCTTAAAAGAGCATCCATGTCTAAATATTAATGCTTAAAAAATAAAAAAGCCAGAAAAAATATCTCACACTAAATCTGCACTTTATAACTGTATCACAGCAAAAGAAATCACACATTTTAAAAGCATTAGCTTCCAGGTACTGGATAATGCCAATCATTCTATCCTATTTTGAGCTCTTTGTGAACCAATACCATTAAACACATATTTATCTCCCATGACATTTAGCACAGTGACCTACACATAGTAATTATTGACTTTGGTTGAATGAATGGAAGCAGAAAGAAACCTGAAATGACAGAAACTACATTCAGTACTTTATAAGAATAAAGTACCAACCAAATATCAGTTATTTTCAGTATCTGGTAACTAACAATCAGGCAATAGTACATGCAGGCAAAGATACATATTTCTAAGTAGGAATACATACAGTGATGCCCAATTCCAACCTATTCCTTATTATTAGAAGGGGAAATATCGGGGACGTTTATTTTGGAAGGGGATAAAGGCGGCCAGGAAAGGGAAATAACATGAGAGGGAGCCAAAACAAACTCTGAAGAAGGTTGTGTGTTAGGATAATTTGAGATGAACTCAAGTATTTACTTTCATTCATCGTAAAAAGGTATGTTTGTGAAAAGTTGTACTGAAAAACAAGAGCCACCTTAAATTTATACTTCAAACAAAGCCAGAATATTGAGATAATTGCTAATAATATCTGATCTCAATAGAAAATACTCTAAAGGGAGATTAAAAGACAAAAATTCTATGTTTGAAAATATAGGGACAAAGAATTCTGAAAGAGGAACTGTTTTAAGGTTCTGCTTGCCCCTCACTGCAATCAAAATAAGGAACTGCAGAAGGTCCTTCCTAATCATAATGTGCAGGAGATTGAAGAATAAATCGTATCTATGCCCCTACGTTTCTGAAGTGGCCATTTTTAAAACATGTACATTTCAAAAATGTTTGAAAGTGGCGTTTTAGAATAAAACATTACCAAAAAGATGTTCTGCCTTTGCTTTTTAGGGGGGAAAAGAACTGGAAATTTCTAGAATAGCCAAGTTCCACTTTGGTTTATAGGTAATAAAAAAGCATAAATAACAATATAAATAACTTAAAATCTTATTGGTACTTCACTATTTTCAGGATTCTATAGGTTAAAAAAAAAGTATCTGTGGGAAATAACGATATTAATCTAATGTATTACCTAATTGGATAATCATCAAGTCATACTATTAATTACAGACTATTTAAAATTTACACTGTCACTGTATTAACCCATGTATTACATTAAAAAAGAATGCTGATGTCTAAAACCCCCACATATAACTAGGCAAAATCTCCGCCTACTAGTTAATGGATAGGAAGATTTCTTTTCTAAAAACATTACAAAGTTGACATTTGCCTAGACTTTTTAAATTGATAGACCAGGAATCAGAGATAGCCAAGGACTCAGTTAAACATTAATATAGTTATTTAGAAATCTTCCAAAAATTAATTTGCTGTAAACTGCAAATTCACAAAATATAACTTTATATATCTTACTATATAAGTACCTTTATCCTCTGGTGAATATACAGTCTGAGTTCCTAATTCTAGGTAAACACATGCCAATAGCCTGAATACTAAAAATATATGACAGACTTGTAATACAGCAGCTAGATTTGCTTACACATTTTCTTGACATCAACAGCAAGAAAACAAAAAATACTGTCAAAACTCAGGGATCTTAGACCAATCTCCATTAGCATCCAGAATATTTACCATGTCTTGGCTTTTCTGCAACTGGCACAATTAATAAGAATTACTTTGTGCCATAAACAAGGGTAATATCTACACATGAACATTATTCAACTTTACTTATGAAACTTGCGTTTTGCATACCAATGGAAAATTTTGAATGATTTTTTTATGTTCCATGCATAGCACCAAACCTAATAAATCTTAAATCTAATTTTTTCTTTCTACCTGATTTTCAAAAATCATTCACCTAAAAAGGTATAGGAGCAGATTTTGGAAAATTATTGCATTATTTATATTTTATGGATCCTTCAGTATAATAAGAGTGTTTGAGACACGTCCTAACAAATGCTTTATACATTAAAATAAACATGGTATAATTACTCAAAATTAAATAAAGTAATACTAGTAATCATATATAAAATATAAAACCCCCCATTTACATACTCTGAGTACAGATGATTTTTTCACTCATTTTACAGGGTAAAATCACATTTATTAGGGAGTATATTTGTATCCTAAGCTCCTGCTACATGCAAAGTGCCAAGCTTGGTCTGGTGCAGAATACAAAAGCGTTAACAGATGAGTAGAAGACATATATGAACAACTACAATTCAAGAACTCTGTGGTAAATACCATATAGAAATACAGAAAAGGAGCCCCAGGAATTTGGATGAGGAATAAAGGGATTCCAGCTCAAGGAATGAGGGAAGTGTATCTTCTTTGGGGGAGAAGGAAAAATACAGGAGTTCTATATATTTCTGTAGGGGTGAGGGAGGGAGAAGAGGTAATTTGTTAAGTTAACAGTGTTCATGCTCCTTAATTATTAAGATTTATGGAGCTAGAGATGGGACTGTCAAGGTGTAAGGGTAAGAAGTGGAGAATGAGGCTGGGGTGGAAAATGACTCCTGCTGTAGTAATCTCACATCAGTTTGGGAAGAGCAAAGAGGCTATGGAAAACTGACCTAGGCTGGGCTCTCAAAAAGCTCTGTTTAAAGATTTAGCTGCACTTATCACAGGTAAGACCCTTTTGTGCATAATGATTAAAGTCACTTTATCTACTGAGAGGATCCAAAGAAAATCTGGAGCTCAAAGTAACTCAAGAATGTTAAAATCCCCAAAGCAACTTCAAAATTGAAGGGAAAATGAGCAGTCGTCATTTTAAAACATTTCCCAGAAGTCATCAATAATACTGAGCAAATCTTTGCTAGTTTATAGCTTGGTATAAACATAATTTAACCTTCCATAAAAGTAGAAGTCTGTCCCCAAATTATTGAGAGTAACAACATTCATTAGGCCATGTGAAATAATATAAATAATGAAATAATATATGCGTTATCTGCAGTAAAAAATAACATATATTCTAAGGGTTTCAGTTCCTTGCCACTATTAGATGGGTTTCATCAGAATGGGAAAAAAGTGTGGAGGCAGCCGAGGAAAACTGAATAATTTTGATTTATAAAATTATCACTCATAGAAAAATTATTTTTTAAAAACAAAATAGTTTATTATTTCTAAAGGGTACCATCCATCCTGATGGTTTTCGCAGCATATTTTCACAATAAAGAATTTCAAGGAAATTAATTAAATATTACACACAAGATGATTTTCTCAGTATTTGCAGTGTAACTTCAGAATTATTTTAAAAGGTTTCTAAAATACAAAAGCTATCCTTTCACACTAAAAAATTAACTGTCATTTAAAAAAGACTACAGTACAGAGTGCTTTGTTTTACAGTATCTATTAGGAAAATTACTGCAAAACTTTGCAGTCAATTACCAAAGGCTGTAAAGGGTTACACTTCAGCCTGTATTCGGCAAGAATATGAAGCAGATGAGGGTGCCAGCTGTACATTTTACGTATTACCTTACACTTATGACAACTGAGTATTAGTGTAGAACACTTCTCTCTGCTTTAATCTATTTTCTTTTAAACCATGACAAAACTTAGCCAATAAATAAATAAATAAATAAATAATAAGACAGGGTTGTTACATCTCTCAAGAAATCATTAGCAACATTTTCTCAGCTTTAAATAGAAAAAGTGCTGGTATCTAACAAACAGATCTTCCTCTGCCAAATACGATAGCAGAAATGCAAATATCCTAACAAAGATGGGCAAATAGGACTTAAATAAATATTTCCAATTTCCATGACCATTTACAGAAAACAATATACGCTCTAATTTTAATCACCGACAAAGCTGCAGTTCCATTTAACACACAACTTTCCGTGTCTGACATTTAAGAGAAAAGACTTAAGACCCATGCCTCACCAGCTCTATGATTATGTCGTAACTGCCAGTAACAGATGCAGCAGCATTTCTTATTACAGTGAAAAGATGCCAGCAAAAACAGTCATATATATGTACATACATATACATGTATATATGCCAACAACTTCAAAAATTTTAAATGTAAAGTATAAAAAACTATTGAGGGGGATATTATATTTTAAACACCTTACCTTTCGCCCATCACTTGCATGGCAATTCACATTTAGAGGAGTCAGTAAAGCCATTAGTTTTTCTTCATTACCACTCCTATAAGAAGGTAGCAAGTCAATTCCTATAAAATTATGGAGCTTCTTATATTTATGGGTATTTTTCACAAAAGAATGGAAAATAATATGGGTTAGTGTTGATTTCCTTTATATGGTTCTCAATCTCTTTTGCTATATTCAATTAATATATTCCTAATTAATTCCTGTTAATCATCACAAATACAGTGGTACATCCTGAATAATGAATGTAGCTTTCTACATCTTTGTTTGTTTTATTTATCTACATAAAGTAACCTTCTTAATTATAAACAAACTTTATTCTGATAAGTGATCTAAAACACTAGAGTCAAAAATACATACAAAACGCTGTAAAAAGCTAGTCAATTAAATTATAAATAATCAAGAACAAAAGAAAATGGATGAGAATTTTAACATTTACTTTATGCCCCTCATTCAAGCTTTGCTAGAAAAATTCTCAGAGAAAAATGAAGGTACAGGTATTTAAATACTCCATGAATATCATTAAAAAACTGGGCAACTAAGGTTTGCAGGTACCTTAAGAAATGTTCCAAATAAAATTAACCTTATAAAATAACCATATTGAAAGACTATCACTTAACACACTAACCATGCAAAATAAATTATAAAAAGATTTAGGAGGTGGTCTTCTCCATATTATCACCTAAAATTCAGTCAAGACAATAACATTTTATAATTTTTAGTCCTCCACTGGCCCTCCCCCTTTCCTCTCTTAAAGGCATTATACTCACTTAAAATGAATGGAGTCACTTACCTAGCAGCTTCCAGGAGTTCGTCTTTCTTGTATTCACCTAGATGATTGCAAAATATCATGCTGTTAGCATTTGGCAGAAGACAGATGAAGAAAGGCAGCCGGCAGCAAATAGAGAATTAACTAGAGAAGAACAGAAAGAGTCCACACCCCGCTGGGTGATGGAGCCGTGACGTTAGCCAGCTTGTGAGTGCAGCATCACCAGAGCCTTGGAGACGGGCAGCAAGGGGACGCAGCTTCTGGGCCAATCCTCAGATGAAACAGCTTTCTTCAGACAACCAATGAATGCTAAATCTTGTGTCCAGAAACACATTCCCTCTGATAACAGCATGCCGGCTGAAGACAATGTCCCTTCCCCCCTTTTCTGTTCAGGCTGTCACACAGTATACTTGTGAAGCAGAATACATTCTGAGACAAAAGCAAAATAATGTGGCTCTTTAAAAGGTACAGGTGACGGGTATTAAAGAAAAAAACTCAGTTTTATTTGTAATGAAGTGGAAAGTTTAAAAAAAATACAATAATCGCCATTGCTGTGCTTTATAGCAGTAGGAAAAAAAATATCAGAATCATGAAGCCTTTGCCGCGACAGGGTGGGTTTGTAGACTAGAAATACGTGAACTCTGTACCAAATGTTATGAACCTCCTGGAGGCAGCGCTCCAAAAACCAAAACAGTGAATACATTCTTATACGACAATGATATTTGAATGTGCTGCACATTGCTACACTTTATACAAAACCAGTAACAAATTTTAACCGATGACGAATCTTTAAAATATTTTTAAAACAGAGGCTGGGGTCTATGAAAATGAGTAGATATCCAACTATTGAGATGTGAATAATTTTTCACCATTCTATGTTTTAATACATCATATACTGAGTATAGACAAATAATTTAAAACCTTCCATTCAAATTTCTTTGGATATTCAAGATCTAACAGTTCCTTTTGCAAGCTCATTTGAAGAATAAGGAATTTGAATAATATAGTGTGTGTTCATTCAGTAAATATAAAGAAAAGCTGGGACTGATTCACCTATAATATGCTGACTCAGTCTGCTAATCATTAAAAAAATAATTATACAAAATGCCTAAGCAAATAATTCAGTGAAAGCAAATATTAAGTGTGTGTATATATACATATACACAGACTCACACACATGAAGCAATAAAATTTTAGATTAAATAAAAATGTTACAATTCTATTAAGAAATAAGCTTATTTTTAGAAAAATCATAGCATTTGTAAATGTGGATATTTCTTTGCATTTTGTTTCTGTTTTGCTACAGAATGCAGAATATTGATGCAAAAACTATAAAGACACCTCTGGACCACCAAGCACACGCTTAAATTCTATTGCTCATCAGTAGCAAGTATTCTTTTAGTTTAAACTTTGTCTTGCTTCTTGGATTAAGATAACATTAAAATCTAGAAACTGTAAAATGTTATTTTCAACTAAGGAAAAATTGTTAAATGTCTGTTCTCTTCTAAGGGAATTTTATATAACAATGAAGTCACAAGTCCAACAACATACATGGAGAAATTAGAATGCATGATTTGATTCATGATCATACGTGTTGGTCTTTACAATTTCCCATATATTATATTCCAGATTCTTTAAATGATTGGCAGTTTAAGATTTATATATTAATATCCCCTAGCCAATAAGGTTCTTTCCCTCCCAAAGCCAAAGACCTACTTTTATTCAACACTTTAGGTAGCAGTATGGA
This sequence comes from Phataginus tricuspis, assembly GCA_029783875.1. Lineage (NCBI taxonomy): Eukaryota > Metazoa > Chordata > Mammalia > Pholidota > Manidae > Phataginus > Phataginus tricuspis. Next base: position 12,920,630 of record JAQQAC010008525.1, read on the forward strand.
AGTTGGTGAGTCAATTTTAAAAGCTTCTTGTGAGGCAAATGGCATAATACATACCCTCAAGTATCTTAACAATCAAAAGCAAAGAAAGTAAAGTTATGGAATTATCTACAAAAGTCATTCATTCAGTTAGTCAACAAACATTTATTTAAGAGGCCTACATGCCAGATTTAAAATAAAAAAAGATGGTACAGTCATCTCTGAACTCAAGGAGTATTAGTCTATTAAGTGAGACAGACAAGTAAACAAATGACTACAGCAGAGTATGAAAAGTATTTTATGGAATGCTATAAAGAGTTTAAAGGCTAGTCAAAATGGGATTAATAAGAAGCAGGGGTAACTGTGGTTCAAGGTAAGTTTCCTGGAAGACGAGAAACTTGAACAGAGTTTCAAAGGAAAAACATGATCCTCGGGTGGAAAAGGTGTGGGAGAAGGAAGAAACCAAAGTAAGAGAAATGAGAAAGGAAATGGTCTCTCTGAAGACTTGAAACAAAGGACACTTGAGGGAAAATGGGTAAAGATGAGGCAGAGAAGAAACTGATCACGAATGGCTATGAAGTTTCAACTTTATTTTGAATACAATGAGGAACTATTTTAACAAGGGGAATGCAAAGTATATTTAAAGAGCTGTAAGTTTGTGATTGTTTAAAATATTCCCATCCTCTACTCCAGTGACCTTTTGTTGGGGAGGAAAATGGCCTAAGTTGGGGGCTGGGGGAGTTAGAGACAATGAATTCTAATATAGTTTATATTTTGGATTAAGTATAAATTCCCTGATGTGCAATAAAAACACATTAAAATTGGGAATGGAAAGAAGCTACTATTGAGGTCTAAGTCACAGTGAAGCATGACTGTAATAAGCTAGGTAATAAAATTGTAAAGTATCTGCGATCTTCAAAGTTCAAATCAGTCTACCTATATAAATTTTGCATCAAGTAAACCTTATTGATAGTTTTCTCCAAAAGGCACATTTTTGCAAAATGTTATTCCTTCGTGGATAAGATAATAATAAAGCAGATCTCAAAAGGAAACATGTAAAGTGCACCTGGCAGAGACAGACACAAGTATTACAAATGACTTTCTACTTTCACTATAAGAGACTCTAATACTTTTATCAGCTTTTGTGCAATACTTTCCAACAGCCACTATCTGGTGCCCAAGGACCACAATCCATAAACAGTTGAGCTATTTTTCAAATGCTACATTGCAGGAACAGTAACATAATGAATTTAGAATCCCTTGCACACTCTTGACAACAAATCTGAGCTTCTTACTTAACAGCTAAACCACCAGTTCTATTTCATTTTAGCTGAGAATCTGAAAATATTTTGGCTGAGACTATGGTGCTCTATGGAGCATTTATATTCTTTAATGAAATCCAGATAAAGGCTAGCAATAGATCAGAAAGGAAACTAGGCAATTATAGTCAAGATAATAGCAGCTAGGAATGGGGAAAATAGATGGTTTAAAATATTTTTCTTTGATTAGATAAAATAAGTGGGATAAAAAAATAATAAACAAGCCACAAAGTTTACTTTCCAAAGTCTGAATTTTTCTTATTAGAGAATAATTGGATACATATAGACACACATGTACGCACACTGTACACACACAGAGGGGAGGAGTTAGTGTACTAAGCAGTTATGTGATCAGAAAGAATGATAAAGATAATGGTTAAAAAAGGTTAAAAATAAAACTATAAAATTCCTCTTTCTAGTTCTCTGAGATAGTTAGAAATAATTTCTCTTTCACTTACTGTAAAGGCAAACTTGCTTTTTTGAATAAAAATAAAGAAAACCTACACCAATAAAATAGAAGGCACAATTACTGACTTATCTCAATTTCAACATTTTAAGGGGCTTCTGACACTTTCTTCAACAACTGACAGGATTAAAGTAAAAATGAGTCATTTGGTTTTGTTGAGATGGCATACATAGCATGGGAAGTTCATGAACATAGAATCACAAATCTTAAAGCAATAAGGGACTAAAAAAGAAATACGACCTTTCTTTTCTCTACTTTGAAACCATGCATAAATACGCCTGTTGGTAACAACTCTTGTTATATGCAGTTAGAGGGATGTAATATCAAAGTCACCTTTCTGCTGTCACCTCCCCCCCAGTTTCAGAACTACTCTCCTAAGGGATTATCTGCAACTTATCTATTTACAGTTAATGAAACTGACACCAAGGAAGTTTAAATGAATTGTTTAAGGTTTTACTGAGTATTATGCACTATCCAGCAGGCCCAGAACAAGGCTAATATGTGAGCATAAACTAACCAAATCTGATCTTTGGAGGAAGCATGGAAACAAAAGGAAAGGAGTAACAAAAGACTAACAGCAAAAAAAAAAAAAAAAGAAAAGAAAACCCACAATTTTTAAAACGATGAAAATCACTAGCTTTAAACAGGTTAAACATATTTATATAACACAAACCAAGTATTTCCATCAAGACTATTTTAAAGCATTTGAACTTTCATATGAACCTGTAAACATGGGCCAAAAAAAAAACCAACAACGCATACAGGGGTTTTTACCTTTTAGTTTGTTTTAACATTCTGGACCAAGGAAATAGGAAACTTCATTCTGGGTCTACTCAAATGATCAATGCATTCTGCATTCCCCTTTAACTCCTCATGCTTTAGGTATCTCAAGGAAGAGCTATGTGAAGACTCAATCAAGAATCTCAGTTATCAGGTTTACAAACCCTTATGTTGCTCAGTGCTGAGAAGTACATGAATTGACAATTCTCATGTATATATTTTTTCATCAAGGTACCAGCAAATATAAGACATGAACTGATTATCACTAAACTGAAGGTCTATATGAGGAATAAAATATTAATGTAGTGACACATGTATTTTCACTAATGGATCTGAAAATTTAAAACCAGCTATATAGTTGTGGAAGAAATTTCACTAAGCACCAGGAAATAAACTAATCTCAGGAAGTTAAGCTTCTGCCAAAAACAATTTTCGGACACACTAACATTTACTATATATAAAAAGTAGTCCTAGGAATTTTGAAGTTATTTTTTGTTTCTGAAATCTTTCATGAATATTTTCAGGACATCTGGGGGAAAACTGCAAAGTGGCCAGAGCTCTCAATGCCTTCTTTCTACTTTTGAATCCTGTCAATCTTCCTACTCATTCTGATACTAGCTTCAAAGTCCATACCATTAGTTAAGTCTAAAGTCACAGTCAAACTAAATGCTCCATATCCATTCTAAACACAAAATAACTTGGGGCTTCAAATTCTAGGGTTGGACAGAGAATTTTCCTGCTGGTGATCCTTTCCTTCTTTTGCCTCTTACAATCTTGCCCTTTTTAATTTATCAACATTGGCTAACATTAAACATCACCTGTGCTATATAATACCACACAGCCTCTAAGCTGTGCTGTCTAATGCAATACCCACCACTCCCACATGGCTACTTACTTTTAAGTGAATTAGAAAGATAAAAAATAAATTAAAATTATGTCCCTCAGTTGCACTAGCTGTATTTCAAGTACAGTTGACAGTACAGACAGAATGTTAGATGGAGTAGTTGAAACTTTTTTTGGACCATGCTAGAGCATTTTCAATGACTACCTAAGAAGTCATTTTTTATACTAATTAACTACTTTCCATATTATTCTTACTCTTAAAATTGTCACTGCCAAAACTCTATGAACTTTTCCCCCTTATTAAGTACCAAACAGCTTCTTCACCAGCATGAAATACAGGTGAAAACATTGGACTGTCTGATAAAAGCTCTGAAATGAGTTCTAGTTCTGCCATCGATTTAGTTGTGTGATCAATTATCTTCCAGGAAGCCTCCACTTTTTTGTCATCTGGAAAATGAGGGTGAAGGGTTAAATGAGCTCTGAAATTTCAGCTCTAAAATTCTTATCCTGTATTTGATTCTCAATACTGCTCAGATCTTTTGCTAAGACAATTTTAATGTTGCTTCTACAGACTTGAAGGAAAAACATAAAATTATCCAAGGGAAAAATATCTCTACTAAATTATTATAAAAGTATTACCTTATAGAATAAGCAGTAAAGCAATTTTACCCAAACTGTACTATTTACTTATTTAGCAATTCTGATTTTTTTGGCAACACTCTAACTAGAAGCTAAATGAAAACACCTCTTTCAGAAGAAAGTGGCGATTTGTATAATTCTGATCTTTAATTATAGATATTTCTATTTTGATGGTAAGATCTTTTTTTAAAGAAAAAAGTTGACTGAGTATGGAACAAGACATAAAGAGGATCATCATTGAGAAAAACTTCCCAATTCTTTAGGAAAATAGGGCAGCTGGAGATCAATTTTCAAAGATAAAAAAAGCCCCAAGTATTATCCTATATCACAATATTAAAACAATAAAAAATGAATTACATGTCAACACAAAAACCTAACCCAATGACATTTCAGAAACGCAATATAACATTCAAATATAACAAAATCTCTGCAAAAAAACAGAACGCAATCAACGAATAATACTATTCTTAACCAGTTTCTTTGTGTGCACTAATATAACCTCATTAGCCCCAGCAACATCTAAGATACACAGCCCATTTATGGACACTGCAGGGTTTCAAATAATTTATACCCATTTCTGAAATTCTGTTAATTTTATTTGGAATGTAACTCAAGGCTTTTCACTGACATTTTTTTTGTTGGGAAAAAATTATTAAAATTTGAGACATAAATATAATACACATAGGCCAAAAAAAGTATCACAGATATATACATTCTCTAAAGTTGGATATTAAAACCCAAGGAGAGATGTTCTGATAGGTCACTGTTGACCAATGAAACACTCTGTAAAGTTTGCCTGTACTTTAAAAGAAAAGGACCTTTTAGAGTATGCTGCAGAAGCAAAGACATTTTAATACATCAAAAAGAGAACAAAAGGGAGGGAGGGAAAGAGGGCAGAAGGGAAGAATGAGTTAGTTCTCATCGTAAGTACAGCAGGTTGTGATGCCATGTATTTCTGCCATGAGGCTTGGCAAGCCCACCACTACTCAAGCCATCAACTACCTGTGCCAAATGGCTGGCCAGGGCTGAGAGAAGTGGGACATCAGTTTTTTACTACCACAATGTTCCAAAAAAAGTGGTTTGGAAAAGCAAAATCTGTATTTGATCCAAAAGAGGCCAGTAGTTTCATATTCTTTGTTCTACACCAGTGGTCCTTTTTGAGTAGTCATCAATCCACGATTTCTTATTTGCAAATCCAAGAACTGGAAAACTCTAAAATCCCATTTGGCAGCAAAACTGGACCCACTTAACATATACAGCTGCCATGTATTTCATTGCCAAATATTAATGTTTGATTACAGGGTCTACAGCCAGACTTCACTGGGATATTTTATAAGATACAGTAGATGTACTTTACTTTTTCTTATTTACTTACTAAGGTATAATTCACATGCAGTAAAATTCATCATTTTCAAATTTACAATTCTGTGAATTATGACAAATGACGTATACAGCTGTATAGCCGCTACCTCAAGGCACAGAACATTTCCAGGCCCCAAAGTTTCCTCAGGCCCCTCTCTAATCAACCTCCTATCCCAACCCATTCCACACAATGACTTGTCTGATTTCTGTCCCTATATGTTACTTTTTATAGAATGTCATATAAATGGAATCACAGAAAATGTAAACTTTTCAGTATGACTTTTACTCAGAATAAATGCTTTTGAGATTCCTTCATTTGGTTGGACATATCTGTATTTGTTCCTTTTGATTAAACAGTATTCCATCATGTGAAAGTACCTGATTTTGCCTATCCATTCACTAGCTGATAGACCCTTGGGCTGTTGCCAGCTTTTGGTGGTCATGACTAAAGCGCCTATAAAATGCAGACAGAACTGGGTCCAGATGTATGGCTTCATTTCCCCTGGGTAGATCCCTCGCCCCAGCGCGGGTGCTGAGCTGGAGCACAGTAAGTTTAAACTGACAAATCATGTCTTCTTAAAAGTTTGAAAAATTCTTATTTCTGGAATATAGAAGGAATGAGAACAAAAGAGAAAAAATTGACTAATGAGAATCTAACAGTACTAGCACAACCTCACAGCTAGAAATCCCAACCTTGCCTTCTCCAGGGGCAATTCACCTAAACTGGACTGATTTGCACATCTTTAAAGTTCTTCATTTCCTACTTGTCCCATCTTTTCTATTTTATTTTTAAACATGAAGAATATACAAATTTGATCTCTTCATTCAAGGAACAATTTTGTATGTAATTCCATGCAAACTCGGAGCTATGAAAATATATGAACAAAGCATGTTTTGATTTATAGGAACCATACTGTTATCTGTGCAAAGAAAATTACTTTCATGCAGCCCTTGCCCTTATCGGGATACTTGACCCCTTACTGCATCAGCCTCAATGCAGAGCCTGGAGTTTTGTGAGACACCTACTTGAAGACTGTCAGACCTCTGCTTCATATAACAAGTCTAAGGAAACAAAGGTGAGTGGAGAAGCACATGTGACTACTTTTTGAATTATTTTAAGAATGTCTTATCTTCATTGGGATTACTGTGCACAAGTGCATTTAGAGTCTATCTGTATATTTTGTCATTGGATTACCAAGTCTCTAAAAGCTGCAGTGATTATAATTTTGGCCTGATCAAGAAGCACTAATTGTGATTTACTTCTTCAGCAGCAAATGCTTATTTTTTTCTTACATTTTCCCCAACGTATCACTAAATCTTATTCAGGGTTTGAGGCAATTAAATTTAGTGAAGTCTGATAATGGTATATCCCAGACATAATCTCTCTCATTCAAGCTCTTGTTCTTTTTCTTAAAAAATTGATTTCTTAGTTCTCCTTTGAATATCATTTATTTATTTAACAAATATATATTCACTACCTACAATGCCAAGCATAATACAGCTACTACTGCATCATGTACTGAATCTTGAATCAGTAGGAGAAAGTGATGGAATAAAGAGCTAACACACCGGGAATGGCACAAAACCCAGACTACCTTACTCAGTAGGCTGTGGTGCACAGCTGTGGCTGATGGAAATCTATCACTCATATGAACAGAACAGTTAGGTGGGTTGAGAGAGTGGTTAAGGGCCACTTTTAGGAGGTAACAGAGCTAAGCACTATATTCTTAAAGCTTTCTATTACCATTGAGACTGAGAGAAACATTGTGTTTATCTATGGGTGTCTGTGTAAATAAAGACAGATCAGGGAAATTACACTCTAACCCTTTTTTGGATCATGGACCACTTTAAGGGGGAGCTAATGAAAGCAGTTTACACCCTCTCCCTACAGACAAAATACTTTGCACATTTCAATTGAAACTCAAGTTTTTGCCTACAGTTTTAGAATTTTTACAGACTTGTTGGATTCTATTAAGTTATCACAGATTAAGAACCTCTGCTAAAAAAAAAAGAACCTCCAACTCATTGATTCTAAATATAATCTTTTATTTATACATGATTCAGTTAAGACCCAGAATAGGCAAATAGCTTGCCTAAAATCTAAAATCTATGTAGTGTCAAAGCTAAGACTGGAATCGATGTCCTTTGACAGTACTTTTTGTTGGAATGATATGGGGTGATTTCATGAGGTCATATATAAGCTTTATATATAGACTTTAACATGTGGAGATGGTTTGGAGGTTGGGTAATTATCAACATGAGCAAAGAAGTTTAAGAAGACACAAGGTGCATTTGCAGTAAAGTGACTGATAGCATAATATGTTGGGACAGTGAAGTGGAATGGGGGAATAATAATTCTTAATAATAAATTTGGTCTTTATTTTAAGGGATCTTGAAGGTTAGGTTGTAGAGCCGAACATTATTTTCTAAAGCACAGGAACAGGGATTCTTTCCTTTATTTGAGCAGGGGAGTAAACTAATTACAGCTGCACTTACAATGGTAACTGAATGAATTAAGACCTGAGGACACTGGGGCTTAGTTTCAGGGCTACTGTAGGAAGATGGTGAGAAGGACATAAACAGTGGCAGTAAGAATGGAAAGAATGTCAACAATTACCAAGCTTGTAATTTGATGTGGAAGCTTCATGTGTAACTAGAGATATCATGTTACATAGTCATAAATTAATGGTAACATTGAAAATTCTGATATGTCACCCTTCGATTAATACTTTGCCCAATAATCTTTCTAAACATAATCACAGTAGCAGTACTTTGTTGATTCAGTTTGTACTTAATGGATATATACATTACCACAGATTCAAAGATCAGGAGAAATGCCCATTAAGTTAGAATAATCTGTTTAAATAATATAGCTAGTTAATTTATTAATTTCATTGTTAAAATCGAATAGGCTTTGATTCTTGTGCAGCCAATTTCAAGACAGGTACTGAGAGTTCACAGTTCAGCTAGCAGGCATGTCAGACATATTAAAGAAAATAACTTTTCAAGAGTAGTTTTAGAAAATACTATATCTAAAAGACTATAAAGAAAGCTATTGAGGTATAAATAATGCTCGGAAAACCAATCTGCTTCTTTCCTGAGCATAGTATCTCCCAAGCAAAAAAAAATCCAACACAGCAGAACATCCACTTAGTTAATTTACTTAACCATTTTCTTATTAGTTTAATACAATGGGCTACTGTACTGTCACAGTTATTTCTGGTTTTAACTTTCTTCTTATATTTTTATCTACGTTATTTTGTTTGGTTGAGGAGATATATAAGGATGTTTATTATTTCAGGCAAATATGAAGGAAAGATGGAAAGTTGAGGATATGAAGACATATTTGCATTCAAAAAATTATTTTTTAGTATTTGCGGGAAATTGTTTTAAGCCTGTTTAAATATAATTCAGGAAAACATTTTTATTTGAGTAGCAAGCAGGAGAAACAGAAGTAAGAGATGTTCAATTTCTGATAATCTTAAGGTTGTCTTATTGGGATACATTCTCCTATGTAGAGAGGGCACAAAGCTACATGTCAACTAGCATTTTAGTTTTCTTATCTGGAATATATTTAGCCACATCCCTTAATATCTGTTTTATTGTCTAGTTCCTTTTTTTAAATACCTTGCAAAATAGGGCAACAACATTCTATCAGAAACATGTGGAAGACAATCTTATATTAATAATGAGATTTGAGTCAATACTTCTTGTTTTTTGTATGTGCTGATATAAATTTGTTTGCCTAGTCATTATTTCTTGGATGGCAGGAATTAGATTTATGTCATTTTCAGTGCTTGATATTATCTTTTTGGTAGATGATTATTCAGAACTTCCTGTTATTTTTTAGAAAGCTGCTTAGATTTAACATGTGATATACATCATGTCATGCACACTAACCCTGCCTTGATGTTCAGACACTGATGGTAACATTAGTTTGCTTTCCAGTGTCACGTTTTAGTTTTGCACTATCCATAACTTTTTTGTAGAATTTGCCTGTAAGGAATGTTTACCACCATTTCTAAACACAGATGACCAAACAAGAGACAGCAGGTACTACAAACAAAAGTTTCTTGAATGAAGAGATACAATGCATATACTGGTTCAAAAACAACAATAAATTCTTTTTAAAATAATGATATAATATAAATACAATATTTCAAATCAAATATTAAGAAACATTTCTGAAGGAAAAAAGTTTTTTTCAGTATTGGGTAGTATTACTCTTTGATGGGCTTATTTTCCTCCCATGAATTTATCAACTATACTCATATAAAAATTATCACTTAGTCTTAATAAAAAGCTGCTACCATAAAAATTAATTCTTTTGGAACTCTTATGGACTAAATCACGAGAGATAGCCAAGTTTTCAACATAACTACTAATTTAGAGTTTTAATTCTTTTGCTCTTGATGGAATTTCTTTCTGAAATATATCACACACTTCTAATGCATTCAAAAACAGATCATTCTAAACATAACTCAGCCTTTCTTGATAAATCAAGGTCAATTATTATGGACCTCAACCAGTTTGCCCAATAATACAACAATGCTCTCTGGGCCTACTGAGATGTTCAGGGAGAGCTGGATCTGCTCAAAATGGTTCCAGAATGCTGTGCATGTTATTATTATTCTTTAATGTATAATTTCTCTTTTCCTTTGTGTTAATCTCTTTATGCAATTCCTTTTATTTTAGCGTGTCTAAAAATACTGTCGTAGAAACAGGACTCAAGGCACATTTGTAATTTTACATTTTCTAGTAGCCATGTTAAAAAAAGTCAACAGAAGACAGTAGTTTTAATAATACATTTATTTCACCCAATATATCAAATATATTACCATTTCAACATGTGGCACTAGGCCCATTTCACATGTTCAATATCCACCTGTAGCTAGCTGCTACTGTATGGACAGTGTACACTTAAAACTATCACGAGCTGGAAGATTACAAAACTTAGTAAACACTCTCACTAATGTGGGAGCAAATTCTGAGGGAGGCCAGGAGGGTTCTCCAAGGTCTAAGAAATTTCTGATACACAGCATGACTTCTGGGCATTAGTTGATAAAGATGGAAGGATGGGTAGAAGAAAGAAGAAAGGGGAAGGGGAAGTGAAAGATGAGAGAAACAGGAGAGAAGAAGAGTAGTAAAGTAGAGGCAGGAATGAGGTTAAGGAGGGGAAAAGAATCCAATAACAAAGTTTGTGAGGTAGACTCAGAAGGATAGAGACTCAGAGGTGAATAAAATATAAGAAGTGAAGAAAACATAAAACAAAACGAGCAATAATGACTAAAATAATGTAAAAATAAGACTTTTCTTAGTAGGTTATCTGGGGCTTTTAAAGATGCATGCAAAAATGATGAGAAGTCACAGCTATTCAGGACTGAAGAATTCTTGCACATGTTACAGCATCCAGAGAAAGATGCCAGTGATGGGTTAATGACGACTCTTAGAGGTAGTACAAACTCATTATAGGGCTACCTCACTCAGATGCACATGCTGAGAACTGGCTGAGAGTATGCTTAGATAATGTGTCAAACATACCACTAACCACACTTACTGAATCTTGTAGAGATGAACAACTTTAGCAAAAGAAACACAGACCATTTCTAGTGACTTTCAAGTCCTGGACAAGGGACCAAAGGACTTGGTAAATACATCATTTCTTCTTGCTGACTACCTTAAAAGAAATGGAAACAATGGGGCGTGGGGAGGAACAGCTGACTTTCTAGATAACATGAAATAACAAAATATAGTACTGAGGAACCTGAGCTTAGGAAACAGAATGGGGGCAACTGATGGCAAGAAGGCAAGTAGTACATGAAGAACACGAAGAATGAGGATATATGTCCTGTTATTAATGTAAAAAAAAAAAGTCAACTATTCAAATATTTAAATCAGGAAAGACTAAAATTTGACTTAAGACTAGCCTAAACTGTTTTGCAGCTTCTTTGACAGGAAGTTCAATGAATCAATGTAACAAATTTACAAAAAAGCAAATGAAAATGTATGTTCTACCAGCAGAATTGAAAATAAAAAGGTAGGAAATATTTACCCTATAGTATAAAAGACTGAGGTGGTAAAGGTGTTGTTATAGGAAGGCTCCTGAATACCACTGTTGGTATTTCAGAGGAGGCTCTCAAAAAGAAAAGTGCTGACTCATATACAGTGTAGTTCCAAAAAGAAAATATTGTATTTGGCTTAATAAATGGGAGAAATATTTCTGACCATTTAAGTTATTCAACAATGGACTAATTATGGCAGAGTTCATAGGGATATAGTATAGAAATGCCACAGAAGAACACAGTGTAGAATCCTGATGGGATAATGAATTAGATTAGCTAACCTCTAAATCTAAGGTCTCTTCCAGATCCACAATTTTATGGGTGAGTTAGATTACAGTTGCATACTTGTTAATTATAACAAATTAGGATTTAAATTATACGTGCATGCATTCTTCATGGTCTGCTCTTCATTAGTTGCATCTATGAGTCTCTAAATTCAGTCCTGTGGGTAAAATTGTAGTATTTCCAGAATGTCTCGCCTGGCTTTAGTGCATATGCATATCAACAGGCGTTACTCAGGGGTGGAGAGCAGTTCATCTTCATATCAATGGGTAATTACCTGGGCAACCAAGGGATTATTTCAATCTGAGAGGTTAGAGGGAGGGCTTGCTTGCTTCTGCCCGAGCAGGAAAGAGATGGTCCTGGACTGCAGTTTGTAAGCAATAAACGGGTTTTAAACTTTATTTCTCCCTTTAACTGATTTTGGGTTTACAGGTATTTTGCCCTGGGATTTCCTCTCCCCAGAGTTACAAGTCCATATATAAAATTACATATAAAATTTTATTTAGTAGATACTTTCCTTCAATAAATTCATTTAATCTTCAAATAATGCTTTGGTTCTATTATTACCTCCATGTTACAGATGAAAAAACTGAGCAATAAAAGGCCACATAGTTAATGTATTAGCTTCCTTTAGTTGTTGTAACAAATTACTAGAGAAGTAATGGTTTAAAATATCCATTTATTCTCTTACAATTCTGGAGGTCAGAAGCCTAAGTGGATCAGCAGAGCTGTGTTCCTTCTGGAGGCTCTAGGAGAGAATCCATTCCTTCACTTTTTCTAGTTTCTAAAGGGTGTCCACCTTCCTTGGCTTGTAGCCTAGCCCCATACCATCCCCACTTTCTGGTCACACCTTTTTCTAACAGACCCTTTTTTCTCCTGGCTATAAGGATCCTTGTGATTATATTGAGGCAGCCCAGATAAACTTAAAATAATCTCCCTACTCAAGATCTTTAATTTAGTTACATTTGCAAAGTCCCTTTTACCTGGTAAGGGAAATGTCACATGTCTGGGGAGACATCTCTGACCATTATTGTGTCTATGACAGTACATAGCAGATGGACAATATTTAACCACACAAATGCTGCCTCTTAAAAACCAGTCTTCTATAAATGGAAAGCAGACTATACTTTCTAGGTATTCCCTACAAGCTCTTGGGATTGAAGAATTTTCTTCAATAAGGCATATAAAATTTAACACCTAGGGTTACAGTCTATAAGGCGACAAATCGAATTCTAGCTGGCATGATATTTTGGAGAATAAACTTAAAAAATATATATACGGTGAACATCTAAAGAAAATGACTACTCTAATTTTTGGTTAAGTTTGCAAATTATAAAAAACATTATCAATAAAAACATGCTTGTGTATTCTGAAAAAAAGAGTCCAGTGAAATTCTGAGTAACCACATTCATACCTCCTTTTAATTACAAAGGAATTAAAATTTAACTTTTTTGTAGAAGCATTTTTTTTATATAAAGGATATTCCATTTTTTGCTATTAATACTGGTTAGGAATACACTAGTGAAAAATACAAATCCAGACAGAAAAGCACAGTACACATGTAACTTCTGTCTGCCCAAAGGCCTGTAACATCCTTCTGGCAAGTGCTCTGTCCCTTGTTTTGGGGACTTGCCCCTCCTTTTCCTATGATTATGTGATTCTGGATGCATTCCCAATCACAGAGCCCCACTCTACCCCTGTCAATCACCACACACCAGCCACAGAGCAGTAATTAATTGATCCAGATAGTTTTTGACTCAAAAGTTCTTCCTTGAGACTTCTCACTACACAACTGGGAAACAGCCCTCTTTTATATTAGAAAAATAGTAAGAGCTACAGGGTTGTAGCCCCAGAGCTGCCAATGGCCACGTTCCTCAACACAAGAAGATCATAAGAAACAAAAAACACACATACAGAAAAGCCAACAGAGGGCTGGAGTCACTGGGCGCTGAGGAAGGGGACAAAAAGAACAGAGAAGGGGGAAGAAGAGAGAGGGTACAGGAGCCAGGAGAAGGGGGCACAGTGTGCGGCAGAAAGGTGGGTGGGTAAGAGAATCCCTCACAGTCAGATATACAATACAGCTTGAGACCCTGGATCGAGCAGAACCTGATGTCAACTATATCTTTGCCTTCATGTGGTTGGTACTCTCAACCAACAAACTTTGTCAGTTAAATAATAGTAATTTGATTCATGAGTTTTCCAATGTGCTATGTTCTCTTCTCCTAACAGGAATTCCTCCCACTTCCCTTTTTATTTATTATTATGATTATTTTTTTATTTTGCTATTATTGATATACAATTACATGAGCATCTTTATGGTTACTAGACTCCCCCTTTTATCAAGTCCCCACCACATACCCCATTGCAGTCTCAGTCCATCAGCGTAGTAGGATGTTATAGAATCACTACTTGTCTTCTCTGTTATACTGTCTTCCCTGTATCCCCCCACCCCCACCCCCGCTACATTATGTGTGCTAACTGCAATAGCCCTTTTTCCCCCTTTTCCCCCTTATCCCTCCCTTCCCACCCACCTTCCCCAGTCCCTTTTCCTTTGGTAACTGTTAATCCACTCTTGGGTTCTGAGTCTGCTGCTGTTTTGTACTTTCACTTTTTTCTTTGTTCTTATACTCCACAGATGAGGGAAATCATTTGATACTTGTCTTTCTCTGCCTGGCTTATTTCACTGAGCATAATACCCTCTAGCTCCATCCATGTTGTTGCAAATGGTAGGATTTGTTTTCTTCTTACGGCTGAACAATATTCCATTGTGTATATATACCACATCTTCTTTATTCACTCATCTACTGATAGACACTTAGGTTGCTTCCATTTCTTGGTTATTGTAAATAGTGCTGCGATAAACATAGGGGTGCATACGTCTTTTTCAATCTGCGCTGCTGCATTCTTAGGGTAAATTCCTAGGAGTGGAATTCCTGAATCAAATGGTATTTCTATTTTGAGTTTTTTGAGGAACCTCCATACTGCTTTCCACAGTGGTTATACTAATTTACATTCCCACCAGCAGTGTAGGAGGGTTCCCCTTTCTCCACATCCTCGCCAACATTTGTTGTTGTTTGTCTTTTGGATGGCGGCCATCCAAACTGGTGTGAGGTGATATCTCATTGTGGTTTTAATTTGCATTTCTCTGATGACTAGTGATGTGAAGCATATTTTCATGCGCCTGTTGGCCATCTGAATTTCTTCTTTGGAGAAGTGTCTGTTCAGCTCCTCTGCCCATTTTTTAATTGGCTTATTTGGTTTTTGTTTGTTGAGGTGCGTGAGTTCTTTATAATTTGAATGTCAACCCCTTATCGGATATGTCATTTATGAATATATTCTCCCATACCGTAGGATGTCTTTTTGTTCTACTGATGGTAATCTTTGCTGTACAGAAGCTTTTACTTTGATATAGTCCCATTTGTTCATTTTTGCTTTTGTTTCCCTTGCCCACTTGCCCACGGAGATATGTTCATGAAGAAGTTGCTCATGTTTATGTCTAAGAGATTTTTGCCTATATTTTTTTCTAAGAGTTTTATGGTTTCATGACTTATATTCAGGTCTTTGATCCATTTTGAGTTTACTTTTGTGTATGTGGTTAGACAGTAGTCCAGTTTCATTCTCTTCCATGTAGCTGTCCAGTTTTGCAAACACCAGCTGTGGAAGAGGCTGTCATTTCCCCATTGTATATCCATGGCTCCTTTATCATGTATTAATTGACCATATATGCTTGGGTTAATGTTTGGATTTTCTATTCTGTTCCACTGGTCTGTGGGTCTGTTTTTGTGCCAATACCAAATTGTCTCGATTACTGTAGCTTTGTAGTAGAGCTTGAAGTCAGGCAGCATAATTCCCCCTGCTTTATTCTTTCTTCTCAGGATTGCTTTGGCTATTCGGTGTCTTTTGTGGTTCCATACGAATTTTAGAACTATTTGCTCTAGTTCATTGAATGCTGTAGGTATTTTGATAGGGATTGCATTGAATCTGTAGATTGCTTTAGGCAGGATGGCCATTTTGACAATATTATTTCTTCCTAGCCAAGGGCATGGGATGAATTTCCATTTATCAGTGTCCTCTTTAATTTCTCTTAAGAGTGTCTTGTAGTTCTCAGGGTATAGGTCTTTTACTTCCTTGGTTAGGTTTATTCTTAGGTATTTTATTCGTTTGGATGCGACTGTGAATGGAACTGTTTTCCTGATTTCTCTTTCTGCTAGCTCATTGTTAGTGTATAGGAATACAACAGATTTCTGTGCATTAACTTTGTATCCTGCAACTTTGCTGAATTCAGATATTAAATCTAATAGTTTTGGAGTGGATTCTTTAGGGTTTTTTATGTACAATATCCTGTCATCTGCAAACAGGGACAGGTTGACTTCTTCCTTGCCAATCTGGATGTCTTTTATTTCTTTGTGTTGTCTGACTGCCATGGCTAGGACCTCTATAATTATGTTGAATAAAAGTGGGGAGAGTGGGCATCCTTGTCTTGTTCCCGATCTTAGAGGAAAAGCTTTCAGCTTCTCACTGTTAGGTATAATGTTGGCTGTGGGTTTGTCATATATGGCCTTTATTATGTATGTTGAGGTATTTGACCTCTATACCTCATGTTTTTATCATGAATGAATGTTGAATTTTGTTGAATGCTTTTTCAGCATCTATGGAGATGACCATGTGGTTTTTGTCCTTCTTTTTGTTGATGTAGTGGATGATGTTTATGGATTTTCGAATGTTGAACCATCCTTGCATCTCTGGGATGTATCCCACTTGATCATGATGGATGATCTTTTTGATGTATTTCTGAATTCGGTTTGCTAATATTTTGTTGAGTATTTTTGCATATATGTTCATCAGGGATATTGGTCTGTCATTTTCTTTTTTTGTGGTGTCTTTGCCTGGTTTTGGTATTAGAGCGATGTTGGCCTCGTAGAATGAGTTTGGGAGTATTCCTTCTCTTCTACTTTTTGGAAAACTTTAATGAGGATGGGTATTAGGTCTTCACTAAATGTTTGATAAAATTCAGCAGTGAAACCATGTGGTCCAGGAGTTTTGTTCTTAGGTAGGTTTTTGGTTACCAATTCAATTTGCTTGCTGGTAATTGTTCTATTCAGATTTTCTGTTTCTTCCTGGGTCATCCTTGGAAGGTTGTATTTTTCTAGAAAGTTGTCTATTTCTTCTAGGTTATCCAGTTTGTTACCATAAAATTTTTCATAGTATTCTCTCATAATTCTTTGTATTTCTGTGGTGTCCGTAGTGATTTTTCCTTTCTTACTTCTGACTCTGTTTATGTGTGTAGACTCTCTTTTTCTCTTGATAAGTCTGGCTAGGGGCTCTCACTTCACTTGAAAAAAAAAACCTGTCTAATTCAATCTTCTACAGTTGGCATCGCCACCTACTTTTTAAAAAACATAGTCTTAGGAAGATTCTGAATAATTTAGCACTGGTATGATTCAATCCACATTTATTTGCTTCCTATCATTTTTTAAAAAGTTCATATTTAGTTTATGTATTCACAAGGTCCTTTAAGTACCTCAGAAATAATTTTCTAGAAAGGGACTGTGTGTGTGTGTGTGTGTGTGTGTGTGTGTGTGTGTGTGTGTGTGTGCGCTTATTTATTCTCTGACCCAAGAACAAAGTCTTGCTGGCAAAACATTTGTGTCTGCGATTTATACAGTAATATCTGATATTAGATGAGGGGTTAATAGTGATTCTGCTATTGATAATAGTAATGTTAATAAACAGACTTAAGAGCAGAAGCTACAAAGCTCTAATTGGAGTGAGGGTGCCGTATTACTGCTGTCTTTAATCTTTCTTCCTCCTCTAACTTCATGACTTCCATCTTAAAGATGGGTATGGGATGTACACCTGTCGATCTGGATGACAGCCTGGGTCAGCCTTGGGAATCTAGTAAGTCATAACAAGGTGCAACACCTTTCATGTTAGACATTTTCAGTGAACCCTGGGTTTACTACTATTCAGTCACATGAGTTTGACCAAATCATTTATCCTTCCTCTGAGCCTGTTTCTCACTGTAAAATGGGAAAGATAATGCTCACCTTATGGGTTGCTCTGAGGGCCAGGGATAATATAAACAAACACCCAGAAATGCTTGATTCATAATAAACTTCCAACAAAAGATGATGATGGTGCTTTTCAAATTTTAAAGCATTTGATTTAGTAACAACTGTTTACTATTTCTCCCTGTACATCATCAGTGAGATAGGACTGCTTTTTCATTAACATCAGTGAAAGAATTTTGATTAAAAAGAGTAACATTTAAAGAATCTGAGAAAACAGCTTTCTCCATACCCCACTAACTTCCTCTATAAAAATGGCTTTTATATAATGAAAAACATTTTACCTTACTGTCCAGTAATTCTGCTGGGTCCCTAGAAAGCTGTAATCACAATATGAGAAGAAAGCTATAGAAACTGATATACCACATAAATAAAATAGTAGACAAATACAGGGTTTTAAATAATTTCCAAGTAAAAGTGAAAGGTATTCAAAGGAAGATAAGTAGAAAAAACATGCAGATGAACCTTCCCTTCTCCTTCATAGCAGAAAATATACACCCTTATTGAGTGAGATTAATGAACCTTACAAGGAGTAAATCCATTTTTTTCATTAGAGAGAAAAACTCATTCCAAAAGAAAAATGTATGTATTGATTATTAAGTTCCTATAATACAGATATTTGACATTTCTTAGTATCTTAGTTGGTGACCTACTGAATTCTAGCAGCCTTAAGTATATCCATGTGTAGATCATAAGCCATAATGAAAAATATGCATTTGTTACTATATTTCATACATGTTTTATTTTTTATTAACTCTGAACTTCACATTTCCTTTAAACTACACATAATCGTTTCATGAAATGAATGCTGATTGTGGCATATTTTTATCCATCTACCAAAGAAATATACCAACCCTACAATGCAGTGATCCTTATGAAACTTGACTAAAGGTGAATATGCACAGAAATAGTATTTTAAAGCATGAAGTTTGAGATAAATTAAAAATAAAATTAACCTAGGATTAGTACTATACTAAATATTGAGGCAGTACAAGTTGGCCCTTCTGATAATGACAGCTTCCAAAAGGACATGGACATGGCCACATAAAACAATGTTGTTCTACAAGGCCAAACCTACCACCCTTTATTCCAAGTTACTGTTGCTTCCTAATAAACATCACTAGTCAGGCTGCAGGATAGGTTCTGCTAGTCCCTGATAACCCATGCCTCTGTGTGGGACATGTGGATGTGCAGGTGTATGTGCCTCTAGTCTACCAGCCAGAGGAAACACTAAAGAAAGCACAGAAATCTATGATGTGCAGATTGGAGACATCTAGTTCCTTTTCCTTTCTTAGCAAGGTGTTAATTAATATCTTAAGAAAATAGCAGGCACCTTCAGAGCTCAAGTTAAGTAGCTACTACCTACACCATCTTCAGGAAAACATTCCAAAATTATCCAAGCTTTAACTTTGGAAACAACCAGCATTATAAGATAAATATGTTATAGGGATGAAAAGTACGGCATAGAGAACACGGTCAATAACTATAATAATTCTGTGTGACGACAGGTGGGAAATGAGCTTACCATGGTGAACATTTTGTAATATACATTTTGTAATGTATATAACTGTCGAATCGTTATGCTATGCTTCTGAAACCAATATAATACTGTATGTCAACTCTACTTCAATTAAAAAAAAAAGCAAA
Organism: Phataginus tricuspis; assembly: GCA_029783875.1. Lineage (NCBI taxonomy): Eukaryota > Metazoa > Chordata > Mammalia > Pholidota > Manidae > Phataginus > Phataginus tricuspis. The sequence goes on from JAQQAC010008525.1 coordinate 12,940,074, forward strand.
CCAGTATCCTCACAGAGACAAATACACTTTTACCCCTATTCTAAATAGTAATTTCCTATGTCCGTTATATAATGACTGATTTTATTTGATGCCTCCTGACAGATAAAGAAGAAAGTGCTATCTGTTTGGTAGAATGATACTGCTGTTGCTGAGAACCAGCTAGAAAAGAATTGTATTGCTTTTCCTTTTGCCTAGTTTGTTTACAGCATTTATTTTGTGCCAAGCTTTTAGATGTCCCAGAAGTAACTGGAGAGTGAAACTGAATAAAATCATTTGTTTAGACTAGACCATATTGCTTTGAAACTGCTGAGAAAAAGTATGGAAAAACAAAATATTCTAAATGGAAAAATACACAAAAATGTTCGACAGAAAATATTAAGCCTCAAAGTGGATAGAGAGCCCATGATTGTGCAGTAAATGCTAAGTTATTGGCTTTAATAATTTCTGTAGAGCACCAACTGCTCCTTTCTCTGTGTTTCGTAACACTCTATACTATAAAATCATTATCCATACTATAAAATGAAAAATCATTTGTGGGTCATTCTTCCTTGCTTAACTTGAGCTCCTTGAAGTCAGGGACCATAGTCTATATTCATTCTGATATCTTCAGAAATGCTCAATGCTTTTACTAAAAAGAAGAGAAATACCTTTTTCCATCCCTGGAGTTGCCTATGTTTCTTTTGAGTGTCTTATCTACAGGAAGCTCCACTGACACAAAAGAAGAAATCTACTGTATCTAGGCTTAGAATTCAGAATCCAAGTATCACAAGGTTGCATAGGGAACTCCTGAAAAAACTAACAGGATAAACTTAAGATTCAGATTTAGAATACTGCATTATAAATAAATGGGGATAAATACAAAATCTGATGTGGTAATTTGAAACTGCTGATTAAGTTATGCTTTTAATTCAGTAAAAAAAAAGTGTGACTATATATATCTATAATGTACTTTCCAGTTTGGATTGCTGTGACTTGTTGGCTTTTTAGAACGCATCTCTGACTCCTGATACAAGGCAAATAGTTTGAGGAGAGAACTGTTTGAATTACTGTGGGAGGAAAAAAAGTTTAATAGCAATCAATGAACTATCATACATATAGCCATTTATGTTATGCAAAGTAGTTGTTATTTTCCTCTTTCTCCAGAAGAATACTGGGCTAATTATAAGTGGTGCATCTTTATAACGCTTAATGAAATTCCATTTTATGTTATACCACATTTTGCTTATCCAGTCACCTCTCAATGGACACTTGTGCTGCTTCCATCTTTTGGCTCTTGTGAGTGATGATAGAATGAACATGAGCATACAAGTATCTCTTTAAGTCTCTGCTTTCGATTTGTTTGAATATATACCCATTCAGCAATTCATTTTTATTTGTGAGGACCCTCCACACTTTTCCATAGTGGCTGTATCATTATATATCGACCCTAGTACACAAACATTCCAATTTTTCTTCATCCTCACTGATATTTGTTGTTATTTTCTTTTTTAAATAGTGGCCATCCTAGTTGGTGTGAAGTGTTATCACCTCTAATTTCTTTTATGTTTCTTGTCAGGACTGTGTTTAATGAATACATTTTTAATGAAGACTGATTTTCCAAGATTTTATAAATGACTTCAAAAGCAAACCTATCTGAATAATTTCAGATATTTTAATTTATATTTTTATAATTCAAGAATATTATATATGTTTAATGAAGCATATTTTGGTTATTACTTGATCTGTTTTTCTTTCACTAACTTAAAATTTATATAAAAATAAATTAAGAAAATATTCGTCTTATAATTATGAGACTATAGTATAATCAGCTACTATATGGCAATAGGCTATAAAGAAGCATAGTACTTATATATTTTGAGTCAGGCTATTATGATAGTAGTCCTCCAAAAGAGGTAAAATAATGAATTTTGTTTCAATTTGAATTTACATGAATTTTTATAATACTAAAGTATGTATATTTATTAAGTAATATTTTCTTTGTAGGTATAAGTCAAGGTTTATAATGCTAAGAAAGAGTTAACACATTTTTACTAAAGCTACTATTATTCATTTTAGAGAATTAAAATCTCTAAAAAAGACTTGTGAAATTAGAGCTTAAAAAAAAGAACAGTGTTTAATGTTCTAAAGTAAACTAAGTCTTATTTCAAGATAATATTAAAAGATTGATTTTACACATAAAAAGAACAGTCTGACAAATAACATCTAGAAAGTTCACAGCTGGTCATGTTTATGAAGGATGATATTATTCTGGTCCATCTGCTACCATCTCAAATTATTTATCCTCAGCCCAAATAGTATATAGACACAAACGAAATTTAAATTATGTTTGCGAAAATCTTTGTCTGACAAAAGTAGGTAACTGTTTCAAATATACCCACATTTCTAATTTGTGATTATGTAATAATAGTAATACATTTTAGAGAAAGCTACAGTTAAGAACGACTAGCACTATTCAAACACTGAAAATGATTCTTTACAAATAATTTCTCATTCTGTGCTAACAAAAAATATTTTACATTCATTTTGAGAACATGTGGCTTAACTGTTAGAACCAGCATTTGTGCAATGGCTTCTGCAAATAATTACCTAGGACTAGTGACAAAGACTAACTAAGAGTGAGTAAGTACAAAATTTCAGCAAGCTATCTTCAGATTCTTGACAGCCTAAGGCTTTCTCATCTTGATACCCTTGAACAATGTAAGGCAGACACTTCTGCATCAAGCTTGTAAAGCATTACCTACAGCTATTTGGAAGTGTAAAAATTTTAAGTCCTAAGGGTCCACTGATTTGTCTTGGAATAAAAGATTTGCTGAGGTTATGAAAGAACAGCAAAAAGAAGAGTTTTTTTTTTAAGATTCATTCTCTGCTTTGTGTGAAATGAAGACCTGTAGTTTTCATGACACAGACTGAATTGAGTAACTTTCACATATTACAGAAAATGACTTGTGGAAATAGATATATCCTGGGGCACATGTTAGAACTAACAGTAATTCCAGAAGTTCTTTTAGGAAAGGCACATAATATATCATCATAACTGGCCATCAGGTGATTCTGCGTATATCACTACAACTGAGCTACAAAGTAAATGTCTCAGTTTCTCCCCATCCCTTTCTCCCTCCCTCCCTCTCTCATGTAATCTTTGAGTTTTTGTGAATAAATTCCAAAAATTTAGCCAAAATTATTCCTAATACCTTACCAAGGTATTAGGCAAAGGTAACCAGAATTCCATACCCTACACAAAATTAACGAACTTTCAAGCACATTTTTTTTTTTGCTGTCAGTTAAAATATGGTAAAAATGAGTACAAATTATAAAGGGAAGAGATTTATAAAGAAATCAGACTCAGTTATTACATGAATATAAATCAAGTGATCAGTCTGGAATTTCCCAGATGGCAAAAACAGTGCCTTATTTATCATTAATACAATAATAATAATAATAGTGTATTTTATTAACTAGTAAAATGTCTGATATGTGTTAATAAACATAATGAAATTAAAATATATATACAAAAAATTAACAAAGTAGTCAACTCCTAGATGTTGGGGAAATAATTTGTATTATTAGAAGTACCTTTAAGGAAAGAGTAAATATCCTCCAGCCAAAGACCACTAGGCGGACAGCTATACTTGAACAACCTGGGTTTCTTACCTGATCTCATGAACACATACCATGGGAACAGTGGGCATCTCAGTAAGAGGGTGCCAGAAACAATCTATTACACCATTTGAGCTTTGCTGGGAGATTTGTGGAGAGGATCCGAGGAAGCCAAGGTCTGTTCTAGATTAATTAGAAAATGTGAGCAATTCTACGGCTGGGAAAAGCAGCTGTCAATCTATTGGCCAGGTGAGGAGGATGTTTGGTATGTTGTGTGTTCACAATAACCTTTTTTGTGTCTGTGGCCTAGATCTGTCTTGTGTACAACAGTTCCCATATAAGGTGCTATTTTCTTTCTCAAAAGAACACTTTAACTGTATTCAGCTATGAACAGATTTACAAATTAAAAATGAACCCATCTTTGCAGCACTCCTATTATGCCAAATTTAATTTTCAAGCATTGCCATCCATATAACCAAACACAGATTCTTGAATAAAATGATTTATTTTCCAATATTATAGTCTAACTAAAAATGTTTAGGGGTGAACAATTCTCCAATAAATAACTCAAATAGTATAGCCTGGTATGTATGTATGTGTGTGTATATATGTGTGTGTATGTATTTTATTTCTTTTATTGAAGTATCATTGATATACAATCTTATATTGGTTTCATATGTACAACACAATGGTTCAACAGTTACCCATATTAAATCCTCACCCCCTCTAGTGTGGTTACTATCTGTCAATGTAGAAAGATGTTACAGACTCATTGACTATATTCTCCATACTGTACTCCTGTCCCAGTGACTTATATTGTGATTGCAAATTACTGTGCCCCTCTAACCCCCTAACCCTTACCCCTCAACGGCCCCAATTACACCCCCTGGTAACCACTAGTCACTTCGCAGTGTCAATGAGTCTACTGCATATAACTTTTCAGATCAGCATCTATTAAGATGATCATGTGTTTTTTATCCTTCTTTTTGTTAATGTGGTGTATGATACTGATTAATTTATGAATATTATACCATCATCACATCCCTGGAATAAATCCCACTTGGTCGTGATGGATGATCCTTTTCATGTATTTTTTAATTCAGTCTGCTAATATTTTGTTGAGGATTTTTGCATTTATGTTCATCAGGGACACTGGTCTGTAATTTTTTTTTTTTTTTTTTTTTTTAGTGTCTTTGCCTGGTTTTGGTATTAGAGTGATGATGGCCTCATAGAATGAGTTTGGAAGTATTTCCTCTTCTTCCACTTTCTGGAATACCTTAAGAAGGATGGGTTACTGGCTCTGGTTTAAATGTTTGGTAGAATTCACTGTGACGCCATTTGGAACCTGACCTTTTGTTTTTATGTATTTTTTGATGACCAATTTGATTTCATTGCTGGGAACTGGTCTGTTCATATTTTCTGTTTCTTCCTGGGTCAATCTTGGAAGGCTGTACTTTTCTAGAGGTTGTCCATTTCTTCTAGGTTGTCCAATTTATTAGCATATAATTTTTCATAGTATGCTCTAATAATTCTTTGTATTACTGTGGTATCCATTGTGCCTACTCCTTCATTTCTGATTTTATTTGTGTACTCTCTTTTTCTTGTTAAGTCTGGCTAGGGTTTATCTATTTTATTTATTTTCTCAAAGAACCAGCTCTTACTTTCACTGATTTTTTCTACTGTTTTATTCTTCTCTACCTTATTTATTTCTGCTCTACCTTATTTATTACGTCCCTTTTTCTACTAACTTTTGGTTTCATTGTTTTTCTTTTTCTAGTTTCTTTAATTCTGAGTTTAGACTATTTATGATTGTTCTTGTTTTGTTCTTGTATTGCTATGTACTTCCCTCTTAGAACGGCCTTTGCAGCATCTCACAAATACTGGACTGATGTATTTTTGTTTTCATTTGTCTCCATGTATTGCTTGCTTTCTGTTTTAATTTGTTCATTGATCCACTGATGACTTAGAAGCATGTTGTTTAACCTCCACATGTTTGTAGGCTTTTTTGTTTTGTGTAATTTATTTCTAGTTTCATACCACTGTGGTCTGAGAAGCTGCTGGATACGATTTCAATCTTTTAGAACTTATTGAGGCTTTATTTGTGGCCTAGTATGTGATCAACTCTGGAAAATGTTCCATGCACATTTGAGGAAAATGTGTATCCTGCTGCTTTTGTGGAATGCTCTGTAGATGTCTCTTAAGTCCATCTGATCTAATGTATTGTTCTGTGCCTCTGTTTATTTCTGTCTGGTTGATATGGCTATTGATGTGAGTGGTGTGTTTTGTTAAAAATCTCCTAAAACAGATGTGTTGTTAATCTACTTCCCCCTTTAATTCTATTAGTATTTGTTTTACATATTTAGGTGCCCTATGTTGGGTTGTTGATATTTATAATGGTATATCCTCTTGTTGAACTGATCCCTCCTTTATCATTATGTAATGTCCTTTCTTATCTTGTTACTTTGTTTTGAAATCTATTTTGTCTGATATAAGTACTGCCACTCCTGCTTTTTTCTCTCTATTGATTGCATGAAATATCTTCTTCCATCCTTTCACTTTTAGCCTGTATATGTCTTTGGGTCTGAAATGAGTCTCCTGTAGGCAGCATATAGATGGGTCTTGTTTCTTTATCCATTCTGCCACTCTGTGTCTTTTGAATGGTGCAGTCAGTACATTTACATTTTAGGTAATTATTGATAAGTATTTATGTATTGCCATTTTATTGTTTTCTGTTTGTTTTTATAGCTCCTTTCTATTCCTTTCTTCCTGTCTTATACTCCTCTTGTTATTTGATGGTTTTCCTTAACATTGTGGTTGGATTTTTCTGTTTTGATTTTTTGTGTATCTACTATAGACCTTAGGTTTGTGGTTACCAAAGGTTCAAGGATAGCTTCCTGACTATTTAACAGTGTATATTATGTTGCTGAATGCTTTATTTCAAACACAATATTAAGTTCTTTTTTTCTTCTTCTTCCTCCTTCACAGTTTGTGTATTAGATGTCATACTCAAAACTATTTAGCCTTAGGAACATTTCCATCTACAGCATCCCTTTAATATATCCTGTAAGGCTGGTTTTGTTGTTATAAATTCTTTGAGCCTTCTGGAAATTGTTTACTCCCTGCTTCAAATTTAAATGACAATCTTGCTGGGTAGAGGATTCTCGGTTGAAGATCATTCTGTTTCATGATATTAAATATTTCATGCCACCACCTTCTGGCCTGTAAAATTTCTGCTGAGAAGTCTGCTGATAGCCTGAAGGGTTTTCCCTTATAAGTAATCTTTGTTCTCTCCTGGCTACTTTCAATACTCTCTATCTTTAATCTCTGCCATTTTAATTATTATATGTCTTGGTGTTGTCTTCCTGGGCTTCCTTTTGTTAGGAGTTCTCTGCACTTCCATGATTTCTGTGTATATTTCCTTCCCCAGAATGGGGAAGTTTTCAACAATTATTTCCTCAAAGAGACTTTCTTTCCCTTTTTCTCTCTCTTCTTCTTCTGGTACCCCTATTATGTAAATACTGTTTTGTTTGGATTGGTTGCACAGCTCTTATCATTCTTTCATTCCTAGAGATCCTTTTTTCTCTTTGCTCCTCAGCTTCACTGTGTTTCTGTTCTCTAATTTCTACCTCATTTACTATCTCCTCTACTAGTAGCAATCTATTATTCATTCTCTCCATTTTTTGTTTCATTTTCAGTTACTGTATTCTTCAACTCTTGTATCTTACTCCCTGAGATCTCTAATACATCTCTGCAGATCAGTGAGCATTATTTATGACTTTTACTTTGAAATATTTATCAATAAGATTGGTGATCTACATTTCATTTAGTCCTCTTTCTGGTATCTTACCCTGTAGTTTTTTTGTAACATTTCCTCTGCCTCCTCATTTTGCCAGGGTGTCTGTTTCTTCCTTTGTATTAGGTGGATCTGCTATGCTTCCTGATCTAGAGAGTAATGGCTTTATGAAGAAGGTGTCCTACAGGTGCCCAGAAACTCAGGACTCTTTCTTCTCCAGTGCCAGCTCCTCCTTTGCTGTAGAGCCCCAGTTGCTATTGGTGGGCAATGTGCAGGGTCGCCTTTCTGTCTGTCTGCTGGCAGCGGTTTATCTGTCTGCTAAGGCTGATGGTTTGCCTCAGCCAGGCCTTTATGATCAGAGAAGTGGTTTCTGCTGAGATTGTGGACAGGCCACCCTCTGCCTGCACTGCAATGATGGTGGGGCTGATGGGTTAACAGTGGGTGGGGAGGTTGCAGGATTGAGTTGCACAATGGCAGGAAACATGGGCTTGCGGTGGTGGCAAGTCACCCAGTTGCAGAGCCCTTGGGTGCTTGGTAGTGGTAGTGAGCTGCATGGTGGGAGGGCGTGTGGGCATGCAGCAGTGGTAGCAAATCACATGCTGGGAGGGCACAGGCACAGTTAGGCAGTGAGAAGCGTGGTGGAAGGGTCTGCAGGTTCCCAGTGGCATGCAGGTGTCTCCACAGCTGGGCTGAAATACAGCCATGAAAGCTGGGAGGGTCTCCCTGTGCCTGCCAGGCAGCAAAGTCAGCCACTGCTGAGCTGATGGGCTGGTGCATTGGTAGCACGTAGGGAGGCACCTCAGGGCTGAGCCACCAGCGAGGGGGATGGAGTGTCTGGGGCTCTTTAGAGTACTCGACCTGCTGGGTAGAGGGAAGGCTGGGGAAGTATCATCCACCTGCCCTCTCTCTTGCAGAGAGCCCTGTTCAACCCTCACCCCTCTGGCTCCTCTATCACTGCTGGCAAGTCTTTCAAACTGCTGCCTGTGTGTTGGAACCAGTGGGAACAGTTGGGACTCAGTGGGACCAGCAGGGTGTGCCTGTCCTCCACAGGAGGCTGGTGTACCAGCTTTTCAGAGTATTCCAACTGTCCCTGGTGTCCAGTCCCACTAATCAGCAGGACCCAATGCAATGTGGACTCATGTTCCCGGTGAAGATCTCCAGGGCCATGTGTGAAGAGTTCCTGGGTACCTATAGTCCCTCCCCGCTCCTTTTCTCATCTTCCCACCTGTGGGCTGGAATGGGATAAGGGCTGGGTTCCCACTTGGTCGTGGCTCTGCCACTTCACCCTTCTCTGTGTGGTTTTCTCTTCTTCCCCGGGTGTCTGTTCTGCAGTCTTCAGTTCATTTTCAGGGTTAGTTGTATCTGCTGTAGTTGTTTCCTTTGTGTCTGTGTGTGAGGAGGTTTCTGCCTTGCCTTCCTACTCTGCCATCTTGAGGCTCCCCCCCAGCCCCAGTCTGGTATTTATAAACCTAACCTTGGCATCATCAAGATATAAGAATATCAAAATTACCTGAGTCCTTTTGATATATTCCCTGGATAAGTACTTTTCAGCTAAAGAGTTCAGATATAGTGAGAAAGATTTACAGAAGTCCATGATGCTTTTCTGCAATTATCTTTTGTTGAGGAAATAAAAGCACATCTCCCATTGCTCTTGAACTTTCCTAAGTAGTGTTGGGACATCAAGCTAAATACAATTACTGGACAAGCACATGTATAAATGAGCGTCTTAAGGGAAAAGGAAAGATTCTAAATACAAAGACTGCAAGTGCTCCAAGAAGTCCTTTTGATCCCACACACTCTTCAGTTCACCTCCTCATGGCAATACTCACAACACAAACCAAAACCCCCTAACTGTAACACTGAGAGCTTAATACAATTTCTGAGGAACAGCTTCAATAGTTGATTAAACCAATTTAATGAAATCAGAAATAAACACAGAAGTTACTGAACTGCATTAAACAACATAAAATACAGTAAATACATGTTATATTATTCTACATGAAAAAGTCTTTCATTCAAAAACTTAAGAAAATCCAGATAGCAAAGAAATAAGGATTAATTAGATGAACATTACAGAGTAGAAAGAAAAAAGTCAACTATGTAATATATTGAAACGTGATTATATACTTCTGTCACTTCAAGTTAAAAATACATTTCACTTGTTTTAGTCCACAGAAAAATGACTGGTCAAAATTCAAAGAAAGTTGCTCTCACATCCCACCAATAAAAACTTTTCATAAGCTGTTCTCCTCCTGTTTAAATAACTTATAGTTTGTAAATGTGGGTTACTTGAAAGCTTGATTGGCTTCCTGACCAATTAAAGATAGGTCTATTTTAAAAAATTAATTAGTGTTCCTTAATTTTAACCTTAAAAAAACCTATTTGCTTTAGAAAGATTTGTTTTAAACAACACTGAGAACACTCACCCTTGATCATATCACACTACTAGACAATGGCAGACCTCCTGGCAAAGGGTGATGATATAAGTCTAATGATACTTTCCAAGTCAGGTTCGTAGGAAGAAAGTTAATTTAATAATAGGAGTAAGACAACCATTTGTTTTGAGGGAAAACCCTGTTGGAAAGCAGCTATTTTGTACATAGTCTTTTTGCAATCAAATGTAGCTTCCTAAGGACTTCACTTACTTTGCTACCTATTGGGTAAAATTTTCAGGATATTCCCACCATATTTCCATATCATTAAGTTTATAGAAAGTTTTGCAGTCATCTGTTCCTTTAAGTGCTCTTCGGCTGTGATCTGGGTAAAAATTGTACAATGTATGTACATTCATTTCTCTGGTAGGACTTGTACATTATCATCTTACTTTCTTCTATTCCAAAAAATATGCCATTCACCTTCCTGCTCTTACAGCTTTTAACACATTTAAAAATTTTTTCGACTTCACTTTATCAAACACTTCTTAGGGTGACTATCTTTACCTTCATTCTTTGGTCATTCATGTTTAAAAATATTACCTTAACTCTGGTCTAACCATTTTTCTCTACAAAGGTTCACGTAAGAATCTAAAGTGGAAAATATTTGGAGTAATCATTTCCATTCTCTTTTCCTTCAGAAACAAAATATATAAACTATCATTCAATAACATTATCTCCTTTGTTCTGAAAAAGGAAATCACGTAAAATGCGTGTGTGTGTGTATACACAAATGTGGCTATATGATTGTACCTACATTCTTCTCCAGATTAGAAGACCTTTAAGTTTGAAACCTGCTATGATTCAAAGAATCACCCATAACAGTTAAGTATGACATCTGGCCCAAAGTATAGTTTAAATTACAGACAGTAAGTAACACTGATGCAAGAGCCATGATTAAGGTAAATACAAGGAAAGATAAAAGGATCCAAGGACCTTCTATGAAGCCCTAGTCCTTTCAACTGTCAAATGTTTCCTGTAAGAATTAAAATATCGAGAAGGGTATGTATAAAAATGTATCCTTAAAGAAATGAGTGAAATCTCAAATTTTTGGTATGATGAGTAAGGATAAAGCACTTAAATACTGCTCCATTCTCAATTGAGTTTCTTTCCCTTCTGTATTCTTGGCTAGTCTTCTCTATAAAGCATCATTAATATTTCTACTTGGCATGTTTTTGTTTTTGTTTTACAAAGAGTATAAGCAAGGAGTTATTTTCCCTTACTAGATTTTAAAAATGAAAGAAGACTTATTTTGCAAGCAAGTTCACAAAATTTGTTCTTCTGGAAAAAAGGTTACTTTCCCATGGTCTTGTCTGTTATTGCCACTGGCATTCTAATAACTTCTTAAAAACAAGTCATTTTTATGTCCTGTCATAAGCAATATATCATTGACTTTCAGCGCAATGGAGGGTAATAGAATAATAGAAAAACAACATATGGAAAGATAAGAACATCAATAGACAAAAAATATTCTTTTTTACTCTCCTGGGCCTATTTTCAAACACTGAAGCCAAATACATAAAACTAGAATTATAAGAGCAATGAATTTTTCTCCACAAAGAAAAAACTGGAGGTAAAGGACATAAATAACTGATACACAGAATATTACTACGCCTCAGAAAGAAAAGAAATACAATACAAACTGAAGATGACAAAGTTCTGATGATTCACAAATCAACGGACAGCCTATTTGTAAAGCACTCCTGATCTAGCACTGATTTCCTGTCTAATCTCCTAAAACCTACTTCTTTTAAAAGAAATTCCAATATATAAAACCATACTCAGTCATTTCAGGTATTTACTCATTTTCCACTTTCATTCAAAAAGACTTGAGCATATGACACACTGTATTCTTCTTCATGCCCAGTCCGGCTGTCAATTCAGATGACTTTCAATGTCCACATCAAAAAAAGCCTAGCATTTCTAAGACAGTCAGAGGCTGATGATCAAATATACAATTTTAAGATACTCTGAATGACTGACACTCTAAGTCAGCCTGATCCTTCCCCTGAGAAGAGAAAATACTGCTGACCTATCCATCAGTCAGATGTGCAAAGCTAAGAAGGCTTATTTGGTTAAAAAGTGCCACAGTAACTAGCTAGTACCCACCTAGCTAGTGCCCTCTAATGTAATGTATCTTCAAGAACTGAATATATTCTCACCCAAATAGGAACACTAAGTTTGTTGTGTTCTCGAGGAAGATAAAAAGGTACAGATATTATTTGTTTCAAAAGAATCTCAATAAATTTAATGCCCAAGAGTTATCTTCATGAAGAGCAAGATAGAAAACAAAGAAAGTTTACAATTATAACAATGCCCATAAGATGGTGCTCTGATCTGAAACAAAGCAAGGGAACGTGGACCTTTAGTCATAAAAAAGAAGCAAGTATTTAATTTTGAGGCAGTAATAAATAGAAAAGAACACCAATGCAGTTAGAAAAAGAAAAAAACTGAGTTTTTCATAAACACCAATAAATAAAAAAAAATGACCATCTGAGGCTGAAAAATAGAAAACCAAGAGTGACAATGTCATTTATTGACCAAACTGACATTGTTTTTTTTTACTGCGTGATAACTTTTAACATCTATTCATTTGAAATAATTTCAAAAATAAAGAAAAACTACAAAATTAGTACAGAGGACTCCTATATATCCTTTGCCTAGACCAATTTCTAATATTTTGCCCATGTGCTTTATATCCTTGTTCCCCTATCTTTATGTATGTATGTATAAGTAATAAATTACCTTTTTGAACCATATCAGAAAGTTGCAATACATCATGTCTCTGCCTTTTATTACTTCAGTGTCTGTTTCCTAAAACAAGGATATTTTCTTATGTAAGCATTCAGTTGTAATTAAATTCAGGAAATTTAACATTGGTACAATATTTTTTTTTTACAATTTATTTTGGTATCATTAACCTACAATTACATGTGCAATATTATGGTGATTAAACTACCCCCTTCATCAGGCCCCCCCACCAATCCTATTACAGTCACTGTCCATCAGCGTAGTGAGATGAGAATCACTACTTGTCTTCTCTGAGTTGTACAGCCCTCCCCAAGCCCCCCCTACCTTACGTCTGCTAATCGTAATGCCCCTTTTACCCTCTTATCCCTCCCTTCCCACCCTTCTTCCCCAGTCCCTTTCCCTTTGGTAACTATTAGTCCGTTCTTGGGTTCTATGAGTCTGCTGCTGTTTTGTTCCTTCAGTTTTTTTCTTTGTTCTTATACTCCACATATGAGTGAAATCATTTGATACTTGTCTTTTTCAGCTTGGCCTACCTCACTGAGCATAATACCCTCTAACTCCATCCATGTTGTTGCAAATGGTAGGATTTGTTTTCTTCTTGTGCCTGAATAATATTCCATTGTGTATATGTACCACATCTTCTTAATCCATTCATCTACTGATGGACACTTAGGTTGCTTCCATTTCTTGGCTATTGTGGTACAATATTTTTATCTAATAAAGAACAAATACTCCAATTTTGTTATTGTTACAATAATATCCTTTATAGAATTTTCCCCCTCCAGCCCAGTATCAAGTATTTTGCATCCAGTTGTCATGTCTAATTTCTCTTAATTTGGAATATTTCCTCAACCTTTGTCTTTCAAAACATTAACATTTAAAAAAATTACAGGCCAATAATTTTATAAAATGTGCCTCAGTTTGTATTTGTCTATAATGTCTCCCCATGAGATTTAGTTATGCACCTCTGGCTAGAATACAACATAAGAGATGTTGTGTCACTTCCAGGTATTCACTCTGCAAGCCCACAAGGTTTACCCACTCTCATCAACATTAGAGGGACTGTAAGATTTCTCCTTTGTACAGTTACTGTTTTTGCCAAATAATAATCAATTTTTATGGGCAGACACGCTGGAACCACACAAATACACTGCTCCTCATTAAATCTACTAATTTAACATATACCAATTTCAGAATCCACTCCAATGAGTCTTGTCCTAACCAGTCTTTACTGGATGGTCACAAATGGTGATTTTCAAACACCAACAGTCCCTCCACATTTATGAATGGGCATTCTAATTGTAAGGAAGAACTTCTTCCCATTCATTCATTCACTCACTTATTATCACTTTATGAACATATCTATTCCTATGTTATTTAACTGGTTATAATCCATCACTATCAACACTTAATTTCGATGGTCAAATTGTCCCAGATTTGGTTATTGGAAGTCCCTTCAAAATGGGTCTTGTGTCCTTTTGAAATGCTCCCATAATTTTTTTGAGTACTACCTTATTTTCTAGCACCATAAGCTATTCCAGACTCATCTTATACCTTCCCAGTCCTAATTCTGAACATGTTTTTTTCTCTAAAGAGCTTTTTTAATAGCATGTAGGGAATGGCACATAGAAACCAAGATATGGTAAGTAGGTGTGCTCCATTGCCACTGGTGGTGACAGACTGCTTCTAGGTCTTTTCTGCAGCAACTAGGAGATTCCTTCCCCTCCATGATTCTGATAACTACAACTTCAATGCAACTCCACAAGGTTCTCCTTAGTCTTCCTCCATTCCACATTTATATATTTCTCATTCCATAGTAAGAGACTTGGCTTCCAACACATTTACTCAATCTAACAATATACATAAAATCGTTTCAGAATTACCACACCATATCATTGCACATAACCTACTCTCTGTTTTTAGGAGGTTTCCAAGGAATTTTGGGATGCAACCTATTATAAGGGTACAATATCTCAGTTCCCTCAAGACCCCCTGCTCTTCAGTTGAATCTGCTTCAGAACAGCATGAAAGGAACTCACCAAGATACTCTAAATACATAAAAGGACCTCAGATCAATTTATTATCCAATTATGTAAACAAAAATGTAGATTTGCCAGAAATATAGTACTACAGTAAGTCATGTTTTATGCCATTGTGATTGATGGGTCATCATATAACTTACAACATCAGAAGTCAAAGAATTTAAAGCTAAGAGATCATCACTTCCATTCTCACTTTACAGAAAAAGAAATAGAGGCAAAATGACTTACTAAAGGCCACAAAACTAGTAAGGGGCAAACAAAATTGCAACTCTTGCCAAATGTAAAGCTCTTTTCAAGCATACCTTTTTGGCTCACAAATATTTGAATAACAAGCTAGTCCATTAATTCCTAAATAAAGTTAAGAGTTAAATAAATACACATGTATTGTTGCTGTGTTAAATCAGTGATTTTCCTGTGTTTTGGACTCATCCCTTCCTCATCATTCTGTGCTCTAATTACTCAGGCCCATACCCTTACCACCTCAAGCCAGAATTACAATTTTCTCCAAAGCAGTTTCCTTACTTCCCATCTTTCCTTATATTATTATACTTAATGCATGTATGCCTAATTCACATTCCTGACATAAAACACTCTATAAGCAAGTCTCTGATTTGGAAACCAAAAATAGCTCCACAGGAAACAAATATGAGACTTTCACTGGTCTTACCTTCCTTATCCAAACATGGACTCCATGACTCCTGATACGGCCCCATGGCTGTCCCTATTATCAAGTATCTTCTGTTCCACCAAACAGAATAACTCTTTAACTCTTCCCTCTTTTCTTCATCAATTTAAATTAGACATATGAATATCTTGGGGAGTGGGAGGTGGAGGGATCAACAAATTTTAGAGGAAAAGAGTTCTATCCCAACCTTCTAATCATACTGATGCAGATCTATGCTCATGTGGTCTCAAACACCTACTGCTAAAGGAAATTCCTAGTATGTGAGAAGGCTTAACTGGCCCTCCTTACCCAGCTGTATACTGTTATTTATGGCTTGACCACATATGGCTTTCTCCTTTTTGAATCAATTTATACTTCTTCCTAGTGATGTAAGACAGGGACACTTACACTGTGCACATCAAAGCTGGTGTACACCAGAAAAAGATGGTATTCTATAAAGATTCCACCAGTAAATTCTCTTAACACTAAGCTAGTTATTTTAATCATGGAGTCTCTATGACCTTAAATAATTACCTATTATTTCCTTTATTTCACCACTCAATGCCACCTTATTTTTTTAAATAATATAAACCTTATGCCATATGTTCAGTGACTTTTTGAAGTTTCAGAAAAACAATTCTTCTAAATTAGACAAACTAGGAAAATACTAGCTTTTGGGCTAGTTCAACTCTAGGACTGAGCCAAAGAGTAAATGGAATTAATGAACAGCCTAGAGAGGAGATCAAAAAAGATGGGACTCCGGATTTCTCCACCAGTCACCAACTGATAAAGCAAAAGGTTATTGATAACTTTTAGTTTTAGTCACAATTATATCAACTGTAAATACTAAAATCCTAATTTTGTTTGTTACTCTGTTAAAAAAGGCTAAAGCATCAAACAATGTGTTCTGTGCTGTACTGTGAGACTAGTTTTGAGGGTCCAATACTTTCCTCGTAACTGAGTTATTTAAAATCGAGATTTCTGATCAGCAAGTAGATTTAGAAAAATAGGTGGGCCTCAAAAAGTCCTACCACTCATGCAAATTTCACTCAGTGCTTAAATCCTCAGAGTATCCATATGAGTGATGACTCTTTCAATATAATAATGACTGATTAAAAATGATTTCAAGACTCTATTTCTAATAAAATGGAGTAGACATATTTTTCCACATTCTTTCCACTAAGTATATTAAAAAAAACCTGGGCCTTATATACAAAATAAACACTCTCAAAGGTAGAAAGACAAGGGCAGACCACTGAGGGATGTAGGCACCCAAGGAATGACATAGTGGGGAGCTCCCAATTTCTTTTTGCCCCATATATACAGACTCAAGAGCTGAAGAAGCTGGCAATCCAGAAATGCCAGTGTGTGCATACAAAAAAAAGCCTATTCTCTCTGTTCAAGGGAACAGTAAATGATAGCCAAGCAAGAAAAGCTTTAGACAATAACCAGCCTATTCCAGCTAAATACTATAACAAACGAACAAAAAACAAAAATGAAAATGAAAACAAAAAAACAGTGGTCCCACCCTCACTCATAAGCCAAAGGCCTACAGATGAGTACAGATCTGCAATTAGCCTCTCCTCACAGTGTTAGTGGAAACCAGACTGCCACAGACTTTCACCACAGCTCAGTGGTAATGAGACTACTCCTCTCCCATACCCCATATTAGAGAAGGCCATGTGGGGAAATCAGCAAGGACAAAAAACTCAGCAATACCATCAACCAACAGTATCTAACAGATGTTTATAGAACATTCCATCCAATGACAAACAAAAACTCATTATTTTCACAGGCCCATGAAACATATACCAAAACAGACCACATTCTGGGACATAATACAAAATTTAAAAAATGAAAAGAATTGGAAACAAATAGCTCAATCACAGTGGAATCAAACTAGGAAGCAGTATCAGAAAGGTAAAAGAAAAATCTTCAAACGTTTAGAATCTAACTTCCTTGTACTAAAAAAATCCATGGGTTAAGAGGAATTTTCAAGAGAAAACAAGAATACACTGAACTGAATTAAAATGAAAATAGAACACATCACAATTTGTGGGATACAGGTAAAGTGGTAATCAGAGGAAAATTTATAGCACTAAAGTTCACCAAATTTGGTGAATTCTACCAAACATTTAAGAAATAATCTCTTTCAGAAACAAATAATTTCCAGAAAATAAAACATCCAAGACTTCCTACAGAACACTTCCTAACTCACTCTAAGAAATCAACATTGCCCTAATACCAAAATAGACATTACAATTCTGGAAAACTATAGAACAGTATCTCCTGTGATGGAAATGCTCTGTATCTTGACTGTATCAATGTTAAAAACACAGTTGTGATACCATACTAGTTTTACAAGTTATTACTAGGGGAAAAACATACAGAAGGTACAGGGCACACCTCTCTGTTATGTCTTATAACTTCATGTAAATCTACAATTATGTCAAAACAAAAGTTTAATAAAAGTTTCAAACAACAGAGCTATTCATCCTTACAATACTAAAGCATTTGTGAATTCTAATGTCATGTGCTATTTTAAGAAAGCAAATGTTACCAGGAATTACTTTATTATAAGAAATTTTTAAAAATCTGTTTAAAATAGCAGCAGTTTGGTTGTAGCTGAAGCTCTGATTCAAATCGCAAGGAGTACACTATACAATTGATACAGTGTATTGAGGAAAATGACAGCTGTTCTCAGGGTATACACGAACAAGGTAGTATGCTTCACAAATACGTCATTTTTGATGAATTGAAAGATCATGCTGGTTTTAATGATGTAAGCCTGCTGTCTTTAATTACACAGAAAGGTTGATGGGAAGAGCTTGAGGTATTAGAGCAACTAGGTCATCTAAACAGAAAGACACTTTCATCCCCTCCCACTCCATATAGGTAACTGCCTGTAACTCAGGTAAGGCTTACTTAAATTATCTGAGCTGCCTCTTACCTACGAATAGCTTAAACATTTTAAATATTGTATCTTTCCTTATATGCTAAATATTGTTTGTTTAATGTATCAAATAAATGTTATTGAAGTCTACTAACTAGAGAGCAAAAACTTAAGAATAACATTTTATCAAGTTAGATAAATCAAGTACTGCCCAATTAATTCATTTTATTGTAATAGTATGATGATGAATCTTGCAGGTAATATTAATCAGGCAAATTTTCTTTTTTTGACAGGAGCAATTTTTAAGCTGATAAAGCTGAGAAACATTGTATTAGATTGAATTTGAGTCCTGAATTTTTGGGTCAGTTCAATTTTTCGAGCATGTTTTAAACTACACCCTTAAAAGAATGAGTAGGCAAAAAAAAAAATCTGATTCTACATACATTAAGAGCCCTGAATCTGGAGCCAAACTGCTTGAGTTCAAATCCCAATAATTTCCCTTAATGACTGTGTGAACTTGTTAAAGTAACCCACTAACTGATAAAAATAATTCCTCAAGTTAAGGGCATGAGAAATCAGTCTTCAATCATGTAGGCTGATAGTAAAAATGTATTGCACATGATGTGCAACATACCATACTGTACTATAATGTGCAAAAATGCACATTAATAGAGCAGTGACCAAAAGAAAAGAGTAAAATTTAGGTCCTACTTTGACATCTCAAAACTTTATGCGACAGCTGCAAGGGGAGTTTGATATCTCTAGAACTGGAATGTTCTCCAAGTAACTATCCAAGAAATGTGTAGATAAAAGGCTCAGCATATACCTCACCCATCATAACAATTCAAAATTTTTAAATGCACTGTGTTTTATGAGATGTACATGACTATAGTAATTCAAAACAATTTTTAGGAAGTAGAAAATGTAATAAGACTATTACAATATGGCTTGAGATATCAAATAATTATTGGTCAATGAGTATTTATAGGACCTGGAAAATAAGCTACCCCTAATTACCAGTAATCGGATTCTAGATGTATCTGTTTATTTAATTTTTTAAGGTGCTTATCTAAGTCCTGGGCACAATGAAGTGAGCAAGACAGACAAAAATCCAAATCCCTGTGAAGCTTTCATTCTATTGAAGCAAACAAACAAGAACACAAAATAATGCAATCTCAGATACTAGTAAATCCATGAAGAAAATTAAGTAAGCTAATGGAATGGAGGACAAGAAGGCTTCTTTGAGGAGTAAATATTTGAGCAGAGATTTGACTCACGAACCATGTGAAGTTCTGGGGCAGTGTTCCAGTTTTGGTAAATAGCATTTTATTAAGGCAAACAAACACAGTGTTTTAGTCTGTGTTAGTCCAGACACAGAAATGGGCTTCCTCTGTTTAAGAAACAGCAAGCACCTAGCTGTATCTGATGTGAAAAGATGAAGAGAATACAGTAGAAGACAAGATCAGAGATATGCAAGGCAGGGACCAGATCCTGGTATGTAATGGTTGAAGAGTCTGGATTTTATTCAGGGATAGTGAGAATATATTAAAGAATTTTCTAATCATAGGGCTAATTTATGCTTTAGAAAGACCACTGCAGTACAGTGAGAACTGAGTGAAGTGTAAGTGGAGGTATTATGAATATGAGAGACTCATTATGAGGCTATTGCTGTCATGAAAGAGAGATGATGAAGGCGTGTGCTAGTGCTGAACCTGTGAAGCTGGGGAGAAAGGGTGGGATGGGGATTTGAAAGCACGGTAGACCTGAATTATGGATACAAAGTCTGAGAAGAACAAAGGAATCCTAAATTTTGGCCTGAACAAAATTCAGCCAGCTCACTGAAGTCCTCACTCACCATGGTGGAAGTTTTGGTTTTATCTGAAAAGAAGTAGGCAGCAGTGGAGTAGAAAAAGGAAGTAGGATTCCAGACATACTTTGATTTAACATGCCAGGCTCAGCAAGCAAACTCCAGACCCTTCACCAGTGCCTCTAGCTGGAGCCACAGCTGATTTCTTCTGGAAAGTCTGAGAGCCATCCAATCACAGACTAGGATTCCTCCAAAGTGCAGTGAATCCAAATTAAAGCTGATTCTTGAGAAACCTTTGTGTAAATTTATCTTTCTTCCCTACTCTCCTACATCTAAATCTACTAAGAACCTGCTGGGGCCAGTTGCCTTGGCAACCTTATGACCATCTAAACTCACCCTCTTTCCACCCCGTCATTCTTGTTCTGCTAGTGATAAACACTCCTTTGCTCATCTGCCCTTTCCCAAATTCTCAGCCTCAACCTGCTGTTACCTCTTCTCCTGACCCAACTTCCTGCTGTGTCTCACAGAATCCCCTTTTCATGATCACACCCTACATCCTCACTCTCTTCAATGAACATTCCCCGGGTCAACTGCCTGTAACTTAACTGTGGCTCTCCCAAAATAATAGCCCATGCAGTGCAGCCCTTCAGAAGGGGAGCTCCTCATTCTCTACCTGCTCACATACTTCAGTTAGGAATGGAGAGCTATAACAAGTTTGTGGATGCTTAACATTGAATATAAGTACAATTTCAGTGGAACTGATAAAATGACTCTAAATTCACAAGGAAGAAGAAAGAATGAAAACACACCTGCCCAAATGGTAAACACTGGAGGATTCGCCCCCAAAAAGAAGGATACTATGAAGTCATTATAAATTCATGTTGCAGAAGAAAACTTAATGTCCTCTGGGAATATTCATGTAACTAAATAAAAAAAAATTATACAGTAATATGTAAACACAGAAGGCTGATCTGATTAAAGAGAAAGAAGAATGTGGGATGTACGTGCTTAGAAAAAAATGTTTATAAATAAAGTATACCAAAATGTTCTCTCCAGGTGGGTAAATTATGAATGATTTTTTTTTACTTTTCCAACTTTCCTTTATTTCCACAGTGAATACATTTTTTAGAAGTAGGAAAGGCCAAAATAAATATATTTTAAAAATACATAATCATAACATACCAAAACTGCTCAATAAAATTTACACAACCTGTTTTAGACTTTTCTCATTCCCTAAAAAACCAAACAAAATCACCTCCAAATTATCCTCAAATGACCGCCCAGCACTTTAGAGTTGTTAACAAAAACAAAACAAAAAAACACTCAAGATTGCTGCTTAGCATATGATTGACTCACACAACAATTCAGCAGAGTCTGATGAGTCCCTACAATTAATTATTCTCTTAAAAATACCCTAAATAAACTATTCAAAGTAAATAGCTATATGCTAGGGTCCCTTAACTGTAAAACTAAGGGTACGTTGTTACTTTATATAGCTTTGTAAAAATCCATGCACTCTTTATGCAGAAGAGGGTATTAGTCATTTACATATTTAAAAATATTTTGTAAAGAGAGATTTTCATTTTGTTAATTTCCTTTAAGGAATATAAATATATATACCTGTATTGGCTAATACACCAAATTAGTAATGTAAAAGATACAAGAAAGTCATCTTTAGCTACTAAATTCCCAAAAAAGGTAAAAAAAATTAAGAACAGAAACTTCAGTCTTAAGGTAAGTAATGGTACTCCAAATGCATCTGGCATAAAAATAAAGAATGTCTATCACCCAGAATAATCTCTTAATAATTCTAAATTAAGGCATTCCTTTCAGAAGATTCTCTTTTTATCTATGCATAATCCTTTTAATTTAGCTTCAGAAATAATACTCCAGCTATAATCCCACTGGAAAGAACTGCTTAAAAGAGAACACCTTGGAATACATTTCACTTAAGTGTTAATTCACTGTGTTATATAACATGAATGTGTCAATATTACTAGCTTATATTTTCCACAGAATTTACTACTATTACTAGGATGTTTTTCTTTTAAATCATCTCTGAAAAGTTGCATGTCGTTTATGAAAAAGTAAATACTCTTGAAAAGAACTGTTAATGAATTAAGTATTCTAACCAAAAAAAAAAAAATCTTCCTATCTAAGCAAAGTACAATGCTAGATGCTTTTCAAATCAAGTTTGACAGGTATGATATTTGTCCTTGCGGAATCTAGTCTCCATGAGCTATTATGCCAAAACTTTTTCCCAAAAAACAACAGTCTGCACAATCTCCCCTGAAATTCATTTCAAATTAGGAGAAAGCTGTTTGTTGTTACTAACTTATATTTAAAGTTTGTCTTTTAAAAAACTCAAAGTGGATGTAAAGGCAGGGTTGCATTAAATGAACCTAGCAAATGGACAAGGAGCGTTGGAGGGCCGAAGAGAAGGAACGGTTGGAGTGAGGACACTTGGCTACAGAGACAGTCTCGGTCGGCACGTACACTCTCCCTGTAGTCCTAGGAATGCTGTTTCTCTTCTGCTCAGAGATTACTGCAAGGCGGGTGCTGTCAACCTCTGCAAAAGAGGAGACTGAAAGGCTGCAAAATCTAAGGAGACCTGAGACTATAGATTTTAATTTCATTATTTAAAATTTCATAATTACATTTCAATTTCTCCTTATCTACACTAGTTCAAAATAGTTCATTCCTCTAGTGTGTGTTATCTGGACTCAGCAACCGAATCACTTAACCTTGTACTAATTGAGAAAAATCATATCACTCTGATTTAGTAGAGATTATATTAATTTTAACATGATGGGAAGTTATCTTTCTAAGCAGAGAAATTAAGCAAAATTCCACATATTTTCAAAGCTTTCTGTATGTAAACATCTTCCATTCACCTCAGAATCTTTCTTTAAAATGCACAGCATGTACTCTACACTTAAAAGTGAACAAAAGATTTATTCCCTTCAAACCTGGGCAAATTTTAAAGGAAAGTAAAAGTCATTTACTTTCACACAACCTAAAACAATACTGTTAGCACTGCAGTGACAGGAGGCTGCAAATTACAAAGGTCAGTTAAGTAAAAGAAGGCAAAGGCCGCAGAATTCAGATGCTGAGAAGAAAAACCAAAATAGATCCAATGCAGCATTTTGACAATGAAGATCAATGAAAACAGTTGCTCAGTATCCTACCACTTATAGCATGATTTTCTATATTGTTATGAGCTATCCTTCTATTCCGGCCTTTCCTCTTGGCTGGTTCTCAACATTTGCCTTAATAAAACCAACAGTTAAGCCAAATATTGCCATTATCTGAAGTAAAAAGATTAATACGCTGCCTCAGTTAAAAGTATCACTAAGATAAAAGTATCACCATCTTGATAGAAGTGAGAAGATATGGTAAAAACAAGGACCTGGTGGCAGGGAGGAGCCGCATCATATTTTATGTAACTGTTGATCTAAGTAATAAGGCAGCAGGTTGTCTTTCTGATCAGAATGACTCCTATAAAGTAACACAAATGTCCTTGCTTGCTCTACAGTGAAGGTCTCCGAAAGAATCAACTGAGAGGATGAGGTGCAGGAGACTTAAGGTCTAATCCATAAAACATGACTAAAATACGAGTGAATTATGTAGGTTATCATTTAGAGCTGCAATTCTCAGAAACAATCTTATTGCTTCTGCTTATGACTACACAGCAATTAATGAGTTAATACATCAACTCAATAATAAAACAGAGATAACGGCATATATATTTGCTGAGTTTAATCAGTAGAAAAACAAAATAAAGTAAGTGCATGAAGATTTTATCAAATTAAGCTAGTGGTTCCATGGGTTGTCTGTTTCCTTACCTGTAAGGACGGCTTTAGCTGAAGAATCGGCCAGGTCCAGAGCTGACTTGCCATCTGTGTTCCGAATGTTTGGATCGGCTCCGTGCTGCAGCAGCACTGTGCAGGGAAAGCAGAGACAGTATCTTACCTCAGGGATACATAGATTATTTACTGCTAAGTGTCGCCTCGGCATGGTGTAGGCATAAACATACATTGCACAGTTTTTTCTCTTTCAAGAGAAAACACAGAAGAAGAAAGAAAAAGAAAGGGGGAAAAAGCACTGCAGCAAAGGAGCCTCTCTAGAGTAAAGCAAAGTTGGCAACTTAGGGTATAGTCTTATCACATGACTTAACATCGCAAACACAAAACGAGAAAAATCTTGCAATGGCAGTTTGGGTTTGCCACCTTTGGGCAGCAGGATGGGAAGCTGCGTGCTCACTGCCTTGCTGTGAAGCACGCTGTGACCCTCCTCCCTGTCTTTACTACCACTGTGGCTGCTTGTTGCTGGTGCTCCTTTACAGCCCAATTTCCTAATGCTTCCTCTCAGAATAGCTGTAATACTGTGCAAGCCTTTTAGGGGCTCACTGCTACATCTGATACTCGCCATACATACTGGCCTGCTTCCAAGAACTTTGACAGAGAGATGCATGCAACTCTGGTCCCCTGCAGTCAAGCTGCAAAACAGAATAACGTCTTTCCATAAAAAATTCTTAGAAACAGAAATTCAATCACTGTAATATATGCTGAGGAATGGATGTTGCATATGCCACACTGGGTTGAAAGTAGCTACAGACAATCTCAGACATGCAGACTCCCCAAAGAGAGAAGAGCTCGTTAAGGAAAATCCAGATGTTATCATTTATTAATCCAAAACATTTCTCAATTACATGAGTGTGTATGTGGGGGTAGGGGTGGGGAGGGGAGGGTGGCTATTGATGAAATACTACCCAGCCAATGGTTAAACTAATAAATACATTAATAACTAGTCCAAATAAGCAAGATTCAATTATTCTAATTGATTGAAAGTTATTCTAACAGTTCAGAGTTAAGATTTTGTGTACTCCTAGGGAGAACGGGAGTTATTACCATTTACCATGATACTGTAACATAAACTTCAAACAAAGCAGTAGTAGTAGATTCAAATAAGTGTTCAAACACATGTTACATAATGTCTAAAAACACCTGAGCCACTACTGTTGATGAGTCCAAAACTTCCATTCACTAACATTTCATGCTGAGTACATAACATTCTTTGGGAATATTTGGAAGGCAATCTTCATATATTACTAGGTAGTAAGTCCTGCTGTTTATAAAGCTCTTCCTCTTCCTTTAATACATAAGCCATCTAGTCAGTGGCTCTGCTCTGATGGACAAGGCAAAAGGCTTATCTAGAACTAGGACACAGCTGCTGGGACAATGTGCACCAGCATCCCTTACATTAAATCTTTGGTACTTTCAGACTTGGGATAATAAAAACTATGGCTTGAGAAGATAAAGTGAGACTTTGCCAAGACTTTCTATATTGTTTCACTCTTAAATGTAAGCAATGAACATAATTATTTTTTTTCCAGATGTTTATAAACTGACCCAAGAGTAAGTAGAATAAAAGAGCCAGTACAATATCAAACTGTACTTACTCTTTCATCATAATGAATAAGTTTTTCACAGCAACATTTTTTTTTATTCTAGCAAGGAATTCCAATATGAAGATTTGGCTTGTGAAGGGTTTTTATCATGAAGCCAAATGTAATAAAATGTTATCATGTATCAAATGTGAGGCTGACAGCTATCACTATATTTAGTTGGTGAGTGATCACATGCAAAGGATAGGAAGACAAAGAAATAACAGCTACCATGAAATGCAGATTTTTTTATTGCATACTTCAAGAACTTCAGAACCTGCCTTAAAAGTAAGGCAATATATTAATTTAACAAGGCTTGACAATAGTATCACGGGAGCTTTTATGTTCCAGCTACTGAGTAACAGATGCAAAACAAGTGAAAGCCTTATTGTTCCTCCAAAAGTCACCTAAAACTTCAAGCTTTTTTGGTGTAGCCAGTATTTTATCTATCATGTCTTTGCAACTTTGCAATAGAAATCTGCCATTACAGTTCAGCTTCAGTTTTGCTTCAGTTTAGATTACTTTTAAAGGAGTAATCTTTTTACTAGAAGTATCTGTTTTCTGGATACTTCTGAGTCACATGTACCTCTTTCACTGGACCAGAACACACAGAAACATCACCACAGGAGTACTATAGCAACAGGGAAGCAGTAGCTGAATTTTCTGAACCAGATGCTGGTAACAAAATCCACATTAGAAAATATTCAACCATTTTTAATTTACCAGATACGAGTTAAAAAAAAAAACACTCAGTAGATTTAAGAGTTTTAGGAGCAATAAAGGTATTTATAACTAGACCAGAAGGGATCCAAACTTGTCTAACTTTTACAAAAGGGCAGCGCTGGGAGGATTAAATGAGAACAAAAAGTGGCATGCAAAAGTACTAAGCACAGAGCCTGATAATACACATCAGCTAACATGATAAAGCACATCTTACAATGTAGACCCTGCTTGTACTCTCAGCTCTACCACTAACTACTAATTCAATGCTTTGTCCTAGAGCCAAATCTTCAGATCTTTTTCTGGACAGAACCAGATAGTAAATATATTAGCCTTTGTAGTCCATATGGTCTCTGTCTCAACTACACATCCCTGCCTCAACCCCACCATTACAGGGGAAGAACAGCCACAAATAATACTTAAAAGAATGTGTGTGGCTGCATTCCAATAAAATTTTATTTAAGGACATTGAAATTTGAAAGCATGTGTCACAAAATATTATTATTCTGGTGATTTATTTTTAATCATTTAAAAATATAGAAACAATTCTTAGTTTATAGGACATACAAAAAACAAGGGGGGAGCTGGATTTGGCCCATGAGTCATATTTTTCCAACCCCAACATTGGGCAGTGATACACAAACTATTGTCCATGGACTGTTCTAGTCCAAGAACTCTTTGTAATCCATCTACATTGATAAGCACAGAAATAAAGAGGAAGCACTTAAAACTGTGTATGTCATTTTAAGATTATTTTTCCTGGTACTTCATTTTTATTACAGTTTATAAAATTATTGGCCTGCCATGCAGAAGGAAAAAACTGGTCTTCTACCATAGTTTGAAGAGCACTGGGCCAGGGCCCAAATCAAATTCTCTGGGCCTCAGTTCCCAGGTCTGTAACGTGAGGAGTGGGACTAGACAGATGATTTCTCTTTATCTAGGGAAGGCCTCAAATCTCTGATAATGCTTTTAAAGTCAAAGACCTGAATCATTAACATTAAAAAAAAAAAGAGCTGTTTCAAGTAGAATCTTTTCTTTCCCCACCCTTCAAATCAAAATGGGAAAAGAAAAAATTTTTTTTCATCTATCCCAACAATTTACATAAGAAAAACAAAACTAGAGGTTGAGACAATAATCGATGAGTTATAGGGTACATATTGTAACATCACAAACCTCCCTGAACCTTCCTCAAGTTGAATTTGTTTCCCACTATTCTCCATGGAGAGCTGTGTGGAACTATTTTCTAATGCCAGAAAAAAATCAAATACACGAGGCAAAAGTAACAACACCTTTCAGGAATGTCAGTCTGTACGTAAAGTGGTGACATGTAGGCCTCTCCTGATGCTTTAAAATTTGCCTTCAAATTAAAATTATTACCAAAGGAAATAATAAATTATTATTCAATTTAAAATTATTACCAAAGGAAATAATAAAATGTAACTACTAATATGTAACACAATTAAAAATTCATCTTGTAACATCAATATTCATTGACAGCACACTGACATAAAACAGATCTTTTTTAAAAATTAGCATGTCTGAAGCAAAGATCCCCAAATATATAAACAATATACAAAGTAAGGTTTGAAAGAAAAACAAGAAAACAAAAATATGAAACATTCAATACATAAATCCAAGAGCTATTATGGCCATTCACTCTCCTTGTACTATCTTTAACCAATTAAGGCATTAGCAAACCTCAAATTCCAAATGACTTGGCTGTATCCAACCATTCGACTGATGTATCTCAAATTCATCTATTTCCTTTTGAAGTTAGAAGGATGAAGAAAATATAGCAGCTGGCATAACGACAGATAGTTAAAACTAAGGTAGGATCACAATATTCAAACCACCACTTTGAAAAGAGCTTATGGCAAGGACATGTGATTTTCTCATTTCCAGCGAAGGCATTCAGTTACAGTGAGCCAGAGGCAGACAGTATGCCTTCAGCCTGTGACCAATGCAGCACAGACAGAAACTGTTTCAATTAATTTCTCAAAGCTACTCAATTTAAGCATTCATATCGTTTTAATTCTTCCAAAAGAAAATATCTATACATGTATGCAAAGCTTCATCTCACCAAATTCCTAGAAAAATACAAAGTGCTACTTTGATAAATTATACTTAAGGACAGGCATTATTAACTGACTTGAGAAGATAGGAACAGAAGAAATGTGAATTTTCTAAGCTAAAAATGTAGCAAAACTTTTAGATAAATTATCAAAAAGTGTCTTAGCATAAATGGTAGAAACCCCCTATTAAAATATTGTGATTTATTTGCTATGTAAATTCTGGAGCTACATTAAAGTCTAAAACTGTTTCTCACAATGAACTGACATTCAATTTTAAAAGAAGTTATGTGTATGTGAAAATGTTTTCCAAATTATTTCATAATCATCTTACTTTTTAAGAGCACAGAGACATTCATTTGACTGAGTTTCCAAAAATGAATCACAAAAAGGACTAAGTTCATTAGATTTATTAGCAAATAAAAACTTTAATTTTAGAGCAAAATAGCAAGGGAACAAATTTTAACTAGCTACAATTTTCAATGTATAGGACTCTCACCAACACACAGCGGTTTTAAGGGACAGTTATTTTTTAAGTGATGTACACGATATATTCTGTGGTTAATACATAGTCAGCTTCTTCCATAGAAATATGTACAGCATTATAATAGTATAATACTATTTAATGGCATAATAGTATACTACTATAACACTGTACATATTTATATACTGTATGTATTTTTTGAGAAGCCACTTATCTTTTCATATGAGATACACTTTACTTACTATGGCATAAAAGTAAACTAACTGATGTTATTTTATTTTTTTAAAAATCATAAAGAGTTGATGTTCTAAACAGTATACATGGAAATTTAAGCTATCAGTTCTACCCTACATAGCACTATGGCTTACTGAATTTGAATTAGAATTCAAATGACACAATTACATGTTTCCAGTATTGACAGACTAGCTTATTTGTACTACCCTTAAGGCTGTAAATAATGAACAGTAACTAGATTTAAAACAAAACCATAACATCTTAAAATCATCCAATAGCCAGTGAGATAACTAAAGAATTACCAGCCCAAAATTTGGAGCAAATGGAATCCAGAGTGTAACCATGTATGGAAGCTGCCTTTGTTCTGAAAGCAATTACTGACTGAGAAAAATATAAACTGCCCTCTCAGTGTCTCATGGGTCAAAGGAATAGCAATCAATGCTCAGAGCCCCTTAAAAGTAAGGATTCTAACAAAAACTCTACCCACACAAAAAGGGTTGTACCTTCAGGGAAGGAAAAAGTGGATGTGAACCACCCCTAGTACAGACCCATTAACTCTGTAGGGAAACTGTAGGTGTCCAAGCTATATGAAGCCTTGAATTTGATTTAAGGTAGTTCCAATAGGCAGTAACACCAGTGCATTTGGCAGACACATATGCTCATCTTCTCAGGGGAAGGTACCCTTACCAAAGGCCAAAAAATAATTTCTATAAATAAATATATAGTAAAATGTCCAGCAGAGAGCCAAGATAACCAGGCACACAGGTAATCTAAAATGCAGAAGCAACAACTAGCATCAAGAGGGAACACAAAAACAGACCTAAGAAAATTAACTACCAGAATTAGCACACAGATTATAAAAAGAACCATGTTATTGTGTTTAATGAAATAAAAGGCAAGCTGAAAGATCTAAGTTTGAGGAAACTATTAAAAGTGGTAAGGCAAATTTGTAAAAGAACTAAAAAGAACCTCTGGAAACAAAAATATAATAACTGACATTAAAAATGAGGGCTTCAGTTTCCAGATTGATGGAGTAACTAGTATTAAGCTAGCCCTCCCTCCTTGATATAAACAATTATAAAAGTGGACAAAACATATAAAGCAACTAATTGAAGGCAGTAGTCAATAGCAGGGCAAAACTGTGATCTTTTAAAGAAAGGAGACTCAAAAGATAGATACCATAATCACTCAACTCTCTACCTGAGACAATGTGCCAACCCTGTGCACACTACTGGAATCAGAGCGTTCTACTGGAACAAAGTGTTCATGGTGAGCCAAGAAGACAGATGTGAATTCAGAGTAGATGAGCTGGCTGGATTCTGCAGGGTGGGAAACTGGAAAGGAGGAACCTGTGCAGAAAGCAGGCCTCAGATGTCTACATAGACGTCGTCTGTGATAACACGCTATGGGCTGCCCTGTGTACATGTGAGATGACACCGCCTGAGGCTTATTAACATGTAGTAGCTGCTATGGGTTGAGAGCATAACACAGGAGAGATCAAGAATTGCTACGGGAGGGAGTAGAGCTGAGGGAAAACTGGAATTCTGGCCTTAGGCAAGTAAAGAAATCTTTAAAAAACCACCTCATTAACACACTTGGTGTAGAGCTCAGAAAACAGAAAAGCATCTAGTTATGAATAAGTACCATGCCCTGGAGCAAAGAGCTGCGGTCTACAATGTAAAACTATTTTCACAGTAACATTACAACATAATTTCTGTCACTGCATTAACATTTGTTTGCTCCGATGGTGCAACAGCAACGAGAATAAAACTGCTAGTAATTTAGCACAAGTCAAGGCAGTGGCACCACACAGTCCTCGTGATCATGACATTCTCCACCACCGTGCATTTGCAGCAGAAGACAAATAAAAAGGTAGTTCCATATAAGAATGTCCTTGATGACACACTGCAATTATTAATTTTATTAAATCATAACCCTTGCAAACATCTTTCAATTATCTGTGAAGAATTGGAAAGAATAAATAAAGAGATTCTGCTGCAGATCAAATAACAATGGTTGTCTCCACTGGGAAAAGATGTGTGATTATTAGAGTTGCAAGCTGAACTAGCCACTTTTTGTCATAAAGCCTCATTTTTAATTAAAAGAAAACCTGACAGAAATACCATGGTTATTCAGATGTTGGAAGGAGATGTGATTTCAAACTGCCAATGATAAAATTTAAGCTTTCAGGCAGAAAATAGAATTTTTAAATTTTTTTATCTGCCTTCATGACCTTGAACTTCTGACTAGACTTTTCTACTGATATCAGTGTAATTATAACAAATTATAACATGTAATTTTTTGATACAGTATAAAAATAGTGTCAATATTTTGAAATATCTGCCTATCTCAGTGAACCAGTATTTTCAAAATGACCAAAGGAAACCATTACATCATGCTTGGGTACAAGATCCTTTCAAAGTAAAAGGCAGACCAACTGATTGTGTTGTTAAGGAGTACAGAGTTTTCTAATATGGTTTCGGTTTCCACATTGCAATTTACCATTAAGAAACTCCCACTTGTCAAGTTTGGATGGGATATCAAAAGTGAATATCCACAATGCTTGAAAATGTTAGGAAATATACTTCCCTCTTCCAACTTTAAATTTAGATCTTCTTATCAGACCACACACACAGAAGCAGATGAGAATCAAGCTGGCTTTGACTAAAACAGATAGTGAAGTCACAGGATTCAAGATGGTGGTGTGAGCAGTGAGGCAAAGAACTCCTCCCAAAACTACAGATAGTGCAAAAATATAGGTAATACAACGAACCCTAAAACAGCAACAGGAAAGAAGGCTGAACTAGACTGCATACAGACATCACGAACAGAGCAGACCTCATGAAATGGTAACGTACCAAAGCCTTGATCCCGCGTGACCCAGGCCCCTTCCCCACCCCAGCTCATTGGCTGGAGGAAGAGAAACGGAGCTGGGAGGGGGTGGAATCCTGGGACAGCTGAACACCTAGCCCTGGAGATCTACTTTGCGAACAGAAACGTACATTGCGTGGTGCTCTGGAGGATGGGGGGATGGGACAGGCGGAGCGCTTGAGAGACAGATTCCAGCCATTTGTGGAGGACAGGATCCACACCTGGCGGCTCTGGGACAAGGGAAAGGCAGGCAGTGTGAGAGGCTTCCTAGCAGTGAGAGGGCTGATGAAGGGGTGGGGTTTACACGGAGCTTGTTGCGTGGGAGAAGGGATAGGGAGACAAGGTTGTCTGGGTGCGCTTTGCCCTGCACATTGGGAACTTTGGGGAGCTTCAGGCGCTCCACCCGCCTGGCTGGTAACTCAGCTACAAGGTCCCCAAATGTCATATGCAGCCTGCCGAGCCTTCCTCCTGGCCTGACGACACTGGCTCACAAACCGGCAGTCACTGCCCTGGCATCAGGCCACGCCTACAACAGCTAGAGACGCAAAGCACAGAGGCTTACACCTGTGTGCTCAGTCCACTGGCTCTGATACAGGAGACAAGCACGGCAGGTGGGAATCGGGAAACAGATCTTTCCTCCCCCCAGGCGCCAGCTCTGCTCCCCTACGATGCCCAACCTTAGGGGGCTGAGGAGCTCCAGAGACTGCGGGTTCTGGGCACTAGAGGGCACCACACAGAAATATGAAACGTCAAAAGAACATGGTTCAGACCAAAAATCTCACAAACCCCAGAAAAAGGGCCAAATGAAACTGAACTCACCAATCTTCCTGAAAGAGAGTTCAAGATAAAAATCATAAACATGCTTATGGAGGTACACAAAAATATTCAAGAACTCAGGAAAGAATTTAAGTTGGAGATTCAATTATTAAGAAATTCCTTATCTAAAATAAAACACACAATGGAGAGATTTAAAGGCAGATTAGATGTAGTAGAAGAGAGAGTAAATGGAATAAAAATTAGAGAAGAGGAATACAAAGAAACTGAGGCACAGAGAGAAAAAAGAATCTCTAAGAATGAAAGAATATTGAGATAACTGTGTGACCAATCCAAACAGAACAATATTTGCATAATAGGGGTACCAGAAGAAGAAGAGAGAGAAAAAGGGATAGAAAGTGTCATTGAGGAGGTAATTGCTGAAAACTTCCCCAGTCTGGGGAAGGAGATAGTCTCTCAAGCCATGGAGATGCACAGATCTCCCAATACAAGGGACCCAAGGAAACCAACATCAAGACATATACTAATTAAAATGGCAAAGATCAAGGAAAAAGATAGACTTTTAAAAGCAGCTAGAGAGAGAACAAAGATCACATACAAAGGAAAACCCATCAAGCTATCATCAGATTTCTCAACAGAAGCCTTACAGGCCAGAAGGGAATAGCACAATATATTTACTGCAATGAAGCAGAAGGGCCTCGAACCAAGAATACTCAACTGGGCAAGGTTATGCTTTAAATTTGAAGGAGGGATTAAACAATTTTCAGATAAGCAAAAACTGAGAGAATTTACCTCCCACAAACCACCTCTACAGTGCATTTTGGAGGGACTCCTATACATGGAGGTATTCCTAAGATGAAACAGATGTCACCCCAGGGATAGACAAAGAGTACAGAATATGATTCATAACATACAAATAATGGAGGAGGAAGAAAAAGGAGGAAAAAAAAAAGAATCTTAAGGTTGTCTTTGTAATAGCATATGAAGTGAGTTAAATTAGACTGTTAGATAGTAAGGGAATTACCCTTGAAACTTTGATAGCCACAAATCTAAAGCCTGCAATGCCAGTAAGTACATACCTACCCATAATCACCCTAATTGTAAATGGTCTGAATACACCAATCAAAAGATGTAGATTCACTGAATAGAAAAAAACAATACCCATCTGTATGCTGCCTACAAGAGACTCACTTCAAACCCAAAGACATACACAGACTGAAAGTAAAGGGATGGAAAAAGATATTTCATGCAACGAATAGGGAGAAAAAAGCAGGAGTTGTAGTACTTGCATCAGACAAAATAGACTTTAAAACAAGAAAGTCACAAGAGACAAAGAAGAACATTACATAATGATAAAGGGGTCAGTCCAACAATTATAATAGTTACATTATGAATATCTATGCGCGCAACACAGTAACACATATGTGAAACACATACTAACAGAATTAAAGGGGGAAATAGAATGCCATGTATTCATTTTGGGAGACTTCAACACACCACTCACTCCAAAGGACAGATCAACCAGACAGAAAATCAAGAGACAGAGGCACTGAACAACATATTAGAACAGATGGACCTAACAGACATCTACAGAACACTCCATCCAAAAGCAACAGGATACACAGTCTTCCAACTGCACATGGACATTTTCAAGAATAGATCACATACTAGGTCACAAAAAGAGCCTCAGTAAATTCAAAAAGACTGAAATTGTACCAACCAGCTTCTCTGGTCACATAGGTATGAAACTAGAAATAAATTACTCATAGAAAATGAAAAATCCCCCAAACACATGGCAGCTTAATAACATGCTCCTAAATGATCAATGACCAAATAAAAACACAGATCGAGCAATATATGGAGGCAAATGACAACAATAATTCAACACCACAAAATCTGTGGGAGGCAGTGAAGGCTGTGCTAAGGAAATATATTGCAATACAGGCCTACCTCAGGAAAGAACAATCCCAAATGAACAGTCTAAATGCACAATTAATGAAACTAGAAAAGGAAGAACAAATGAGGCCCAAAGTCAGTAGAAGGAAGAACATAATAAAGATTAAAAGAGAAATAAATAAAATTGAGAATAACACAATAGAAAGAATCAATGAAAGCAGGAGGTGTTTCCTCAAGAAAATAAACAAAATAAATAAACCCCTAGTCAGACTTATCAAGAAAAAAAGAGAGTCTACACACATAAACAGAATCAGAAATGAGAAAGGAAAAATCACTACAGACACCACATAAATACAAAGAATTATGAGAGAATACTATGAAAAATTATAGACTAACAAACTGGATAACCTAGAAGAAATGGACAACTTTCTAGAAAAATACAACCTTCCAAGGCTGACCCAGGAATAAACAGAAAACCTGAATAGAACAATTACCGGCAAAGAAATTGAATTGCTAATCAAAAAATTACCTAAGAACAAAACTGGACCAGATGGTTTCACTGCCGAATTTTATCAAACATTTAGTGAAGACCTAATACCCATCCTCATTAAAGTTTTCCAAAAAGTAGAAGAGGAGGGAATACTTCCAAACTTATTCTACGAAGCCAACATCACTCTAATACCAAAACCAGGCAAAGACACCACAAAAAAGACAATTACAGACCAATATACTTGATGAACACAGATGTAAAAATACTCAACAAAATATTAGCAAACCGAATTCAAAAATACATCAAAAAGATCATCCACCATGATCAAGTGGGATTCATCCCAGGGATGCAAGGATGGTATGACATTCGAAAATCCATCAACATCATCCACTACATCAACAAAAAGAAGAACAAAAACCATATGATCATATCCATAGATGCTGAAAAAGCATTCAACAAAATTCAACATCCATTCATGATAAAAACTCTCAACAAAATGGGCATAGAGGGCAAGTACCTCAACATAATAAAGGCCATATATCATAAATCCACAGCCAACATTAGACTTGACAACAAGAAGCTGAAAGCTTTTCCTTTAAAATCAGGAACAAGACAGAGATGCCCACTCTCCCCACTTTTATTCAACATAGCTCTAGAGGTCCTAGCCATGGCAGTCAGACAACACAAAGAAATAAAAGGCATCCAGATCGGTAAAGAAGAGGTCAACTGGTCTCTGTTTGCAGATGACATGATATTGTACGTAAAAAATCCGAAAGAATCCACTCCAAAACTACTAGATCTAATATCTGAATTAAGCAAAGTTGCGAGATACAAAATTAATACACAGAAATCTGTGGCATTCCTATATGTTAACGATGAACTAGCAGAAAGAGAAATCAGGAAAACAACTCCATTCACAAT
This sequence comes from Phataginus tricuspis, assembly GCA_029783875.1. Lineage (NCBI taxonomy): Eukaryota > Metazoa > Chordata > Mammalia > Pholidota > Manidae > Phataginus > Phataginus tricuspis. Next base: position 12,975,958 of record JAQQAC010008525.1, read on the forward strand.
TGTATCAAAAAGAATAAAATACCTAGGAATAAACCTAACCAAGGAAGTGAAAGACTTATACTCTGAAAACTGCAACATACTCATGAGGGAAATTAAAGAAGATACCAATAAATGGAAACACATCCCATGCTCATGGATATGAAGAATTAATATTGTCAAAATGGCCATCCTGCCTAAAGCAATTTACAGATTCAATGTAGTCCCTATCAAAATACCAACAGCATTCTTCAATGAACTAGAGCAAATAGTTCTAAAATTCATACGGAACCACAAAAGACCCCAAATAGCCAAAGCAATCCTGAGAAGGAAGAATAAAGTGGGGGGAATTATGCTTCGTGACTTCAAGCTCTACTACAAAGCTTCAGTAATCAAGGCAATTTGGTGCTGGCAGAAGAACAGGCCCATAGACCAATGGAACAGACCAGAGAGCCCTGATATAAACCCAAGCATATATGGTCAATTAATATATGATAAAGGAGCCATGGATATACAATAGGGAAATGACAGCCTCTTCAACAGCTGGTGTTGGCAAAACTGGACAGCTCCATGGAAGAGAATGAAACTGGATTATTGTCTAACTCCATACACAAATGTAAACTCAAAATGGATCAAAGATCTGAATGTAAGTCAAGAAACCATAATACTCTTAGAAAAGAACATAGGCAAAAATCTCTTGGACATAAACATGAGCAGTATCTTCATGAATATATCTCCTGGGCAAAGGAAACAAAAGCAAAAATGAACAAGTGGGACTATATCTAACTGAAAAGCTTCTGCACAGCAAAGGACAACATCAGTAGAACAAAAATCATCCTACTGTATGGGAGAATATATTCACAAACGACATATCCAATAAGGGGTTGACATCCAAATTGTATAAAGAGCTCATGCACCTCAGCAAACAAAAAGCAAATAAGCCAATTAAAAAATGGGCAGAGGAGCTGAACACACATTTCTCCAAAGAAGAAATTCAGATGGCCAACAGACACATGAAAAGATGCTCCACATCGCTAATCATCAGAGAAATGCAAATTAAAACCACAATGAGATATCACTTCACATCAGTAAGGATGGCCAACATCCAAAACACAAACAACAACAAATGTTGGTGAGGATGTGGAGAAAGGCGAACCCTCCTACACTGCTGGTGGGAATGTAAATTAGTTCAACCATTGTGGAAAGCAGTATGGAGGTTTCTCAAAAAACTCAAAACAGAAATAACATTTGACCCAGGAATTCCACTCCTAGGAATTTACCTAAGAATGCAGCAGCCCAGTTTGAAAAGGACATATGCACCCCTATGTTTATCACAGCACTATGTACAATAGCCAAGAAATGGAAGCAACCTAAGTGTCCATCTGTAGATGAATGGATAAAGAAGAGGTGGTACATATACACAATGGAGTATTATTCAGCCATAAGAAGAAAAGAAATCCTACCATTTGCAACAACATGGATGGAGCTAGAGGGTATTATGCTCAGTGAAATAAGCCAGGAGGAGAAAGACAAGTATCAAATGATTTCACTCATCTGTGGAGTTTAAGAACAAAGAAAAAACTGAAGGAACAAAACAGCAGCAGACTCACAGAACACAAGAATGGACTAACAGTTAAGAAAGGGAAACGGACTGGGGAAGATGGGTGGGAAGGGAGGGATAAGGGGGAGAAAGGGGTATTACGATTAGCATGCATAATATAGTGGGGAGGGGGGATATGGAGAAGGCAGTATAACACAAAGAAGACAAGTAGTGATTCTATAGCATCTTACTGCCCTGATGAAGACAAGTAGTGATTCTATAGCATCTTACTGCCCTGATGGACAGTGATTGTAATGGGGTATGTGATAGGGACTTGATAATAGAGGGAGTCTAGTAACTATAATGTTGCTCATGTAATTGTACATTAATAATAGCAAAAATAAAATAGTGAAGATGTTTGCATTAATGTAAAGAATGACAATATTCTCTCTCTAACTTCTTTGTTTGGAAAATATAGTTACTTTTCATAAAAATATTATTTCTATTAACATAGAATTTGCTAAATAAATTAGTAACATTTTAAGTTTATAGTTTTGATTTCTAATATGTTATATATGACCAACATAAACAAAGGCTCTGCAAAATAGTCAAAAATGTTGAAGAATGCAGAGACCAAAACACTTGAAAACTTGTGTCCTAGGATAAGCCCTAATCTAGACACACCCAAATAAACTCTAAAACAGATGGGACATTCTCGAAACTGAGTCCTACCACAATAAAGAAATTTGGAAAACACTTTGTGCTTTCCGCAGAAATGCACTACAAACCATGAAACCAAAGTTTTCTAGTAGTTCAGGGTGATCTGAGAGCAACTGAGTTCTCTGCTAAAATAAGAATTAAAATTTTTCAGAGAAAGATAAGTGAGAAAAACACTGCAGAGTCTTTAGAATGTTTGCTACTGAATTGAAGATTATTAGACATACTTTAAAAAGGAAAATGTGATCCACAGCCAAGAACCACAACAAAAAGCTTTCAAAGAAATCACTTCTGAGATGGCACAGATGTTGGAATTAGTAGATAAAGACTTTGAAGCAACTATTACAAATAAATTCGAAGAATTAAAGGAAAATATGGCTTGAAGAAGTAAACAGAGATTCTTTAAGAACCAAGCAGGAAATTCTAGTCCTGAAAAGTTGAAGGAATCACACTATCTAATTTCAAGATTTATTTCAAAGAGCTATAGTAATTAAGACAGTGTATTATTGGAGTAAGAATAGATATTTAGATCAATGGAACAGAGAACAGACCAGCACATGAATGGATAAATGATTTTTCTACAAAGAAGACAAAGTAATTCAATGTGGAAAATACAGCCTTTTTGAGAAATCATACTAGAACACAAAACCACAAAACTTGACTATTGCCTCACACTGTACAAACAAATTAGTGGCAAATGAGACATAAATATAAAAGTTAAAACAATAAAATCTGTGAAACAAAACATGGAAGAATATCTTCATGAATTTGAGATAGAAAAGATTTCTCAGGATAAAAAGAGCTTAAGCCATAAGAGAAATGATTGACAAACTGTACTTCATCAACATTAAGAATTTCTGCTCTTCAAAAGACACCATTTAAGAACACAAAAAGGTAAATCACAGACCAGAACAAAATGTTAGTAACAAATATTTGTGGTAAAGAATTCAGATCCAGATTGTATAATGAACTCCTACAAATCAATAATCAAAAGACAAACAACCCTATTTGGAAAATGGGCAAAAAAGTAGGACACTTCACAAAAGATACACAAGTTACTAATACATGAAAAGATGCTCAATATCATTAGTCAACATATAAATTGGCATTTAAAAAACAGGTAATATCAAGTGTTAATGAGGATATACTCAACTGGAACTCTTACATATTGGTGGGGGGCACAGAAAATGGTGTAACCATTTTGGAAATCAGTTTGGCAGGTTTTTATAAAGATGAATATATATTACTATATGTCCTATTCTACTTGTAGGTAATAATCCAAGAGGAAAAGAAATGCATTCACACAAAAGACTTGTACATGAATATTCATATTTTCCTTATTAGAGTAAAAATTAGGAATGATCTCAATATCCATAAACAGGCAAAAGAATAAGCAAATTGTGGTATATTCATATAACAGAAAACTACTCAACATTAAAAAAAAATGAACTACAGACTCAGAGAAGAGAGATGAAATGCCTAAAACATTATGGTGAGCAAAAAAAACCAGGCAGCAAAGAACATTTCTGGAAGTGACAGAAAACAGATTATTGCCTGGGGATGATAGAGGGGAAGAGAAAACTGACTACAAATGGGCACCAGAGAACAGAGTGATTAGAATGTTCTATTAAATTGACTGCTGTAGCAATTACATGGGTGTATACATTTGTCAAAACTCAACAGTAAGTACACTAAAAATGGATGCACCTTATTTCATTATCTCAAACACATTTTATATTACAATTCAATAAAGTTGAGTTTTTAAAAGCTCAATTGAGGTGTTTAACTGCAGATTAATAACACCCGAAGAGAAAACTACTCAACTGCAATATACTCAATAGATGTTTCAAAGAATGCTGCATGGAGAGATAATCATGAACACAGGATGGAGTGAGAAGGTCTAACATGCTGTAATCAGTCTAAAAGAAAAAAAAAATACATATATATATTTGAAAAGATAATGCCTAAGATTTTCCCAGAACTAATAAAAGACACAGGTTCAAGAAGCCCAAACAGGATAAACTCAGTAATGCAGGAAAAAAAAAAGTAATACACTTATAAAACAGGAACACATACTACTAAAACTCGAGTTGTGTTCACTTGGCCCTTTTTCGTGTATAGAATGAGGACCACAGGGAGCTGGCACCCTTGGTTTACCCTTCTTTTCACTGTCAATTTAAGTAATAAACTGCCCGAGATCTAATAGTACCTTGCTGCATCTTTACTAGTCAAGTAAGTCAGGCCCCACATTTGGCCTTAGCTTGGCATGTAGCATGTACTCAACCAGTGGGGAGCCGCCTTGTGCACTGTTGAGATGTTTAACAGCTCCCCTGACCACCACCCACCAGATGTCAACAGCACTGCCCCACGGTGACAACCAAAAATGTCTCTAGACATTGCTAAATATCTCCTCGATGGGCGAAATTGCTCCTGGTTGAAATCAGTGCTCCTTAGGTTCACAGGGAGTCACACCCACTCCCCCCACCACAAACATTTATGCAAGATGGGACACACAAAGGCTCCCGCTGCTTCCCTCTCTCTTAACACGTTCACATATTGGGTTGCTGCAGATGATTTCATTTGAAGAAAGATTTCTATGGCTTAAAAACATAATAGGAAATAAGTAAATAGTAAATCAGTAAAATAGTAACTAGCAATTAAAACAAATGTAATCATAAAATGTAAATAGTAAAAAATAAAAATGACCTCTAAGGATTTAAGTTTAAGATGCTCTATGGTCTATGAATGTATCTTTAAGTATTGACTTAATCAATTAGTAGGTTTTTTTTAAATATAAGGGAATAAAAACTACTTTACTAGCTTAAACAGGAAAAATTATTAAAGAACAGAGGTATTTCATTAAAATCAAAAGCAGAAATGTCTAAATATTTATCTTGCTGCCACCTATTACTATCTTCCAGCACTACCAGTATTATCCTCAGATGCAGACAATACATACAACCTGTATTGTCTGAATCTTAATTCCAAACTCTCACTAAAGAGAGTTGGTCCAACTCCTCTCAGTATTTGGTTCTGGGCTTCCTAAGTTTGGACAGAGAACCAGGAAGTAGCAATAAACAATGGTGATGAGGAAAAGGTATTAGTTTCGAGAGAAGAGTACTTGGGCAGATACCTCAGTGGGCACTTATCACAGTAACAGATCTAAAGCTTAAAAGATTATGTAGATATATTTATACAAGGCAATTGACTAAGCTTACAAAAAATATATCTCTACAAGAATGAAATAATCGAGACTTCCACCTTCTATTTTACACATTTCTATTATTGTTTTAATGTTTATTATAAATACATGATTTTTTATAATGTGACATGTTTCTCAGACAAAAGTTATCTTTATGCATGCTTATGTTTGCCAAAATAATACTTCTCTTAGAGCTGTTTAAAGTAATTAATATGTAATTACTTTTTTTTGGAATGCAGATACTTATTCTTGTTGGGTGGACATTAAATATGGTGAAAACATTTGATAAATAAGGGCAATATAAAATAAATCCATTAATTTAGAATCTGTGCTAATGCTGAGACTATAGAAGCTCTAAGTAAAAGTCAAGAGCTATCATATAAAAGTCCACATTTAATCACAGTTTCTTTAATCTTTGCCTTTACATACAAAAGTCACCAAAAATTCAGAATTCTGTCAACATGTGGGACTGGCATACTTGTGACATGTTACTTAGTTTGACCTCAATGAACTACCTGCCTTCATGTGCTTCATTAGATAGATACCAATTTATAACTTTTTTCCATGTACTTCACTGGAAGAAATCAGAATGCATTTCTTTTTTTGAAGTTCAAAAAAAACACAAATTCTCTTCTAAGTCTGCTTCACTTCCTCGTGGCAAAACACTACAGGCAAGGTTAAGAACACAGCTCTGGTCAAGAGCTGGACCTCTCGAACCACATTGCATGGGTCAGAATCCAGTTCTGCCACCTCCTACTTCTGGTACCCTAGGAAGCTACTTCACCTCTGCCCTGCCATTTGCTCATCTGTAAGTCAGGAGATAATAACAGTACCTACCTCATGGGGTTATTAGGAGGACAAAACAAATATCCGAGGAGCTCTAAGAAGAGTGCCCGGCATATAGTAAGCATGTGCATAAAAAAGTAAAGGGGATTTAGAGGTATAAACCTCGAGTTACAAAATAATTAAGTCATGGGGATGTACAGCATAGGGAATATAGATAAAAATAGTGTAATAGCTTTGTATGGTGACAGGTGGTAACCAAACTTATCACAGGGTTCATTTCAAAATGTATAAAAATATCAAATCACTATAATGTATACCTGAAATAAGACACTTTATTTCACCTATACTTCAATTTTTTAAAAGAAGAACTTAGAAAATATTTAATTGCTCATTCAAAAAATTAACCAAAGTAAATAATTTTTACTAATTTACATAGGAGAGTAGTTCTTTGTGATCCAACTTTGGCATGAAATTGTATAATAATAAAAGAATCCTCCAATTAGGTTTTGCTCCTATTATGAAGTTCTCCTTCATAATACAGAAAATCAAGAATGTTTTAAATGCCCATTACATCTGGAATAACTTAGAAATGGATTGTTCTGTATATTTATGTATAGCAGATTTTTATATCTACATCAATTACATCCTTTTTTGCAATAAAGAGTTAAGCCAGGCCACAACACATTGGGAAATCAGCACAATCTACTTACACAAACCACAACCTTACTATACGGTATGGCAAGCATGGGCATAAATATAAGAATGATTATAGCAAAGCATATCTCTTTCTACCTAGAAATTCCAGAAAATCAAGTCTAAGAAAAAGTTCTGCCCAGGAGTCAGACCAACCTGTGCTTTAGACTACTGCTCTGTACAGAGCAGTTGTCTGACCTTCGTCAAGTTCCTTCACCTTTGTCAATCTCAATTTCCTCTTTCATAAAACACTACCTTCCTTAGAGGACTGCAGTTAAAATTAAGTGAGACAGTATATATAAAACCTACTTTGGTTCTCGGCACATAGCAGGGACTCAATAACACCCTGTCCCTTCAATCAGCATCTTACATCTGCCTTTCAAAAACAGAATCATGTAAACAGAAAGTGCTAAAAACTGTACATTGGAATAAATAAAGGCAAACTAGTAACTACAGCCCTAGGAGCAATGAATTCATTTGTGCCAAATCCATTTTTTTTAGCCTTCCTTTTATTTGGGGAAGATTACTATTTCCAAAACTTGACTAGACTCAGCTAAAAGAAACACTAATAAGGAATAAAGCAGATAACTTTACAGTCTAACTATGTAAGTTTATAACATGATCACAGAATTTTTACAGTTCTAAAGGACAATGACCACATGCAAAAGGTGCTTCCCAATCTGCCTCTGGAAGAGAAGAGCAGACCCTTTGCCTGTCTTTCTGAATCCTTCCCTAAATTGTTCACCCCACATTCCTTCTTTCAAGGCCTCAAGGACTTACTAGAATTCCAAGTAAACTCCCCATTAGGATAAAACATGAAGACCCAATAAAATCTGTTTTAGTGTTACTAGATAAAAGGTTTAAAGTTACACATTTATAGTCATTTTCCACAAGGGACACAGGATCGGACCTATATATCCCAGCTCTGTTTTGAACTTCAGTGTCTTTAGAAATTATATCACTACTATTATTTTCCTGTACCTCTGAAAATTGATTCTACAGACTGAAAACTCAATATACTGTTGTACTTTCAATCTGAAGGAGACAAAGAATATAACTCAACTTTTAATTCTTTGGAAAATATATCAAATAATTTTTTTTAAACTAAGTTTTTGTTCTTCTTTTGGTTTCAATAAATATCCTATTGACAATATTCTTAATGATGGTATTCAATCATATTTTCACATCCCAACTAAGCTCCCTTCCCCCATGTTGAGGAGGAAAAGTGCCTTTTCTGTCAATGTAATTCTTCCTTGCCCTTTCCTTTCTCAATTCCTAGTGGGTTGCAATTTTCAGAAACAGCAACTTACGATGCCCTCTGGCAGCTTGAGAGATTATTTACTCCTAATTAATTTGCTTTAAAAAATATCATTGTTATGGGAAAATATATTCATAAATGATGTATCTGATAAGGGGTTGACATCCAAAATATACAAAGAACTCACGCACCTTAACAAACAAAAAGCAAATAACCCAATTAAGAAATGGGCACAGGACATGAATAGACACTTCTCTAAAGAAGAAATTCAGATGGCCAACAAGCACATGAAAAAGTGCTCCACATCGCTAATCATTAGAGAAATGCAGATTAAAACCACAATGAGATATCACCTCACACCAGTGAGGATGGCCAACATCCAAAACACAAACAACAACAAATGTTGGCGAGGATGTGGAGAGAGGGGAACCCTCCTACACTGCTGGTGGGAATGCAAATTAGTTCAACCATTGTGGAAAGCAGTATGGAGGTTCCTCAAAAAACTCAAAATAGAAATACCATTTGACCCAGGAATCCCACTCCTAGGAATTTACCCCAAGAATGCAGCAGCCCAGTTTCAAAAAGACAGATGCAACCCTATGTTTATTGCAGCACTATTTACAATAGCCAAGAAATGGAAGCAACCTAAGTGCCCATCAGTAGATGAATGGATTAAGAAGATGTGGTACATATACACAATGGAATATTACGCAGCCATAAGAAAAAAACAAATCCTACCATTTGCAACAACATGGATGGAGCTGGAGGATATTATGCTCAGTGAAATAAGCCAGGCTGAAAAAGACAAGTACCAAATGATCTCACTCATATGTGGAGTATAAGAACAAAGAAAAAAAAAAAATGAAGGAACAAAACAGCAGCAGACTCACAGAACCCAAGAATGGACTAACAGTTACCAAAGGGAAAGGGACTGGGGGGATGGGTGGGAAGGGAGGGATAAGAGGGTAAAAGGGGCATTACGATTGGCAGACATAGGGTGGGGGGGCACGGGTGGGACTGTACAGCTCAGAGAAGACAAGTAGTGATTCTCATCTCACTACACTGATGGACAGTGACTGTAATAGGGTTGGTGGGGGGGACCTGATGAAGGGGGTAGTTTAATCATCACAATATTGCTCATGTAATTGTAGGTTAATGATACTAAAATAAAATAAATTGTAAAAAAAATATATATATATATATCATTGTTCACACCTCTTCACTTGTTAAGCTTTCATACACTTTATATTTAGTCAGAGCATCACTAAAACTTTATACTCCTGCTACTGAAACATTTATGGGAAAAATGTTTAAGTTACCTTAATGATTTTCCATTATCTTATGTGCAATGTCTCCAACTAAGTTAAAAAACCTAAAGTGCAATGGAAAAATACAACTGATTTTATGTCTTATCAAATCATAATTCAAGTATACAAAATTACAAAAGATATGAAACAAAGGACATAAACTAATTCATATTGATGATAATAAAGAGCAGCATATGGTAATTGCCACCCAGTCCACCATTAAGCTTTTACTGAGTGTCAGAATAAAAATGACCTATGAGAACACCTTACCATTGCCACTCCAGGGAAAAGAAAATGGAAAGAAAGGCATTTTATGAGGCTGGACCTGGATTATTATTTCATTTAACTTCCCATAACAACCTGCTGCAGTGGAAAGGATGCCCATTTTATAAATGAGAAATTGAGGCTCAAAGCAACTAAATTATTTGTACAAGATCAGTTTTTCAGTGGCAAAGTGGAATCCTTCCCTAATTCTAAAGCCAGGCATTTATTTTCTACCTTATCATTCTACACAAGTAGAAACTAAGATCATCCCAGAGCTTTAACTCAGGCTTGCTTTCCCTTATGTGAATCTGAAAGGCACATCTACACATTTGTCTTAAATACCTTACCTCCCATAGACAATGTCCTCTTCCAAATCCCATCAAACAATTTCCCTATGAGAAAGCATGAAACCATAATTCTGAAATAATACATATGACAGCTAGGGTTCCATTTTAAGAATATCCACTAGAATATTTCCTGTTCTTGTTCCCTCAGTCCTCATTGGTCAAGCATATACTTTCAAAGATCAACACTCAATACTGTGCCTCAAAAGGCAAAATAAAATATATGCCCTCTATTTCTAACCATGATTATTTGTAGCACAGCAAATCTAGACATTTTCAGGCTTGATACAGAATAACATGTATTTGGACACATTGTTGGATTTTTTTAATGTCTGATTTTTACTGTCACGTGTGAGGGCAGAATATGAAAAAACTAAGATTTGCATTTTTAACCTTGGATTCTGTTTAAAGATGAAAGATTTAACCCCCATTCCATTTTACAAAGAGAATTAACAGATTCCAATAATTCGAGAACTAAAACAATCAGAGTACATAACATTTTTTAAAGCCTGAAACTGCAATTATCATACTTAACAACTCCCTAGTTTGGTCAGTGAAAATGAGGAGTGCAAAGGACTGCACAAATCTTTTTCTCCCACATGGATCTGCCTCTTAAAATCTCAGTTACTGTACAACTGCGCCACACAAGGACACAGTTCTAATATGCACAAGTTTCAGATAACACAATAGCTATGTAAGGCAAGAGCTGAGTGATGATTACAGGAGCCATTTGCCTCAAATTCCATTTTTGTACAACCCCATACTTAAGCCATGCATCTCAATGGAACCCACAGATTGTTTTGGACCACCATGGTTCATCTAAAAGTAAATGCAGATGTAGCATTAACTCATGTAACAGAGTAATAAGCAAAGCCTTGCATCATTTTTTAAAACTATGAGGGTTTTTTTTGTTCTTGTGTTTTAAACTTTTTTCCTCTAATTTAAATATCTTTCATATATTTCTTGAGTCCTTAGTAGAATGAAGGCATTCATTCCGGAAATTCTACTAGAGGGCAATGAACGAATATATAAATACATGTAGTCCCAAATTTATCAGGTAAATGCATAAATACTCTAACCTTGAAAGCAGCTGAATGTAAATGGGCAAGTCATCAAGACAGCGCGCTCTTTGTCAGTAGGGACTATTTTAGAAGGAAAAACTACTACCATTCTCAGCTCTTCTCCTTTTTAAGGATATAAGAATGGAATTTTGCCAACTTTAACTTTTTATGAAAATGCTACATTGGGACTTGTTTAGAAAGATCCCAATTCAGTTTTTATATGGAAAACTGATGTTAAGAAAGCCAAAGGAAGGTATTGTGGCAGGAAAAGCAAAAGAGACAATAATTAAACAAAAGCAAGTGAAATCAAATTCTCACTGAATTTTCAGTGAATTTTTGCAGAGAGAAAGTAAGGTGTGGGAAATGACTTTTCTTAACCTTGCTCATTTATGGAGGACTCAGAATTAAGATAATGTGAGAGACTAAATAAAGAGTCCTAGCAGACTACTCTGGCAGCTACAATTTCTTTGGTTCTTATTAAGAAGCTGTGTTTCCAGGAATTTATCCTAATGTAATTAAGGTTTACATATATATTTAATGAGGATATTCTCTATAATACTGTTATAAAGCAATAGTGAAAAAATCAGAGATATTCTAAATGGCCTACCTAACTAACATACATCACTGAATTAAAAAGTAATGCTTGTTTTATATAATTCTTCATAGCCTTTAAAATGAGATTAGATAAAATATCACTGATAATGATAAAGTCCTATATCAAGTCCTTTATTTCAAAACAACCTAGACAGGAGATTAAACGTGGTGGCATGAGAGGTGAGACAGAGACTGCCTCCTAAAACCCCATATAATACGAAAATATAACTGATATAACTACTCCTGAAAGAGCAACAGGAAAGAGGACTGCACCAAACTGCCTACACCTGGAAACAAGAGCAGACCTCACAGAACAGGGTAACTACTAAAGCTGTGGCCCAGCAGGACCTAAGCCCTTCCCCCACCCCAGCTCAGGGGTGGGAAGAAGAGAAACAGAGCAGGGAGGGAGTGGAGACCTTGGATTGCTGAATATCTAACTCCGGAGATCCACTCTGGAAGCACAAACCTACATTTCTTTTTTTTTTCTTATAATTTATTTTGGTATCATTAACCTACAATTACATGTGCAATATTATGGTTATTAAACTACCCCCTTCATCAGGTCCCCCCCCCCAACCCCATTACAGTCACTGTCCATCAGCGTAGTGAGATGCTATAGAATCACTACTTATCTTCTCTTCACAGCCCTCCCCATGCCCCCCCTACCTTACGTCTGCTAATCATAATGCCCCTTTTACCCTCTTATCCCTCCCTTCCCGCCCTTCTTCCCCAGTCCCTTTCCCTTTGGTAACTATTAGTCCGTTCTTGGGTTCTGTGAGTCTGCTGCTGTTTTGTTCCTTCAGTCTTTTTCTTTGTTCTTATACTCCACATATGAGTGAAATCATTTGATACTTGTCTTTTTCCGCTTGGCTTATTTCACTGAGCATAATACTCTCTAACTCCATCCATGTTGTTGTAAATGGTAGGATTTGTTTTCTTCTTATGGCTGAATAATATTCCATTGTGTATATGTACCACATCTTCTTTATCCATTCATCTACTCATGGACACTTAGGTTGCTTCCATTTCTTGGCTATTGTAAATAGTGCTGCAATAAACATAGGGGTGCATCTGTCTTTTTGAAACTGGGCTGCTGCATTCTTGGGGTAAATTCCTAGGAGTGGGATTCCTGGGTCAAATGGTATTTCTATTTTGAGTTTTTTGAGGAACCTCCATACTTCTTTCCACAATGGTTGAACTAATTTGCATTCCCACCAGCAGTGTAGGAGGGTTCCCTTTTTTCCACATCCTCACCAACATTTGTTGTTGTTTGTGACAAACCTACATTTCATGGTGCTTCCATGATAGTCTCGTAATTAGAGGGCTAGAAAGCTAAGACAGGCAGAATTCCTGGAGAGACTGAGATTCCAGCTCCTTGTGGAAAGCAGGGATCCATATCTGGCTGCTCTGGGACAAAAGAAAGGCAGGAAGTTTGAGAGACTTCCTAACAAGGAAGCCCTTTGCAAGAGGGCTGCTAAAGGGGCAAGGATTGCACAGAGCTTTTACTGCTCAGGATAAAGGACAGGTAGACAAAACTGTCCAGGTGCACTCTGCCCAGCAGGTTGGGAGCGTTCATGATCTTTAGATGCTCCAGCTCCTTGGCTGCCTACACAGTGCCAAGAACCATCTCCATCATAGGCAGCCTACTGCGCCTTTCTCCTGGCCAGCCCCACCTGGCTCGCAACCGGCAAACCCTACCCTGGCGTTAGACCAACCAGAGGGAAGATCTGTCTACAGCAACTACAAACGCAAAGCATCAAGGCTTACACCTGTGTGCTCGGCCTACTGGTTCAGGCAGTGGAGACAGGCATAGCAGCCGGAAAGCAGGAAACAGCTCTTTCCTCCCCCCAGGCACCAATACCACTCCCCTGCGACCCCCAACATTGCTTCAGGGGCTGAGCAGCTCCAGAGAGTAGAGTTTCTGGGCACTAGAGGGCGCTATACTCAAATATGAAATGCCAAAGGAACCTGGTTCAGAGTAAAATTATTAATACAACACCTGAGATTTAAATGATATCAACCTCATAACTCTCCCTGAAAGGGAGTTCAAAATAAAAATCATTAACATGCTCATGGAGGTACAGAAAGATATTCAAGAACTCAGGAATGAACTCAGGTCAGAGATCCAATTGTTGAAGAGCACAATGGAGAGTATTAAAAGCAGATTGGATACGGTGGAGGAGATGATAAATGAAATAGAAACTAGAGAAGAGGAATACAAAGAAGCTGAGGCACAAGAGAAAAAAGAATCTCTAAGAATGAAAGAATATTTAGAGAACTGTGTGACCAATTCAAACAGAACAATATTTGCATTAGAGGGGTACCAGAAGAAGAGAGAGAAAAAGGGATAGAAAGTGTCTTTGAGGAGGTGATTGCTGAAAACTTCCCCAGTCTGGGGAAGGAGATAGTCTCTTAGGCAATGGAGGTGCACAGATTTCCCAACACAAGGGACCCAAGGAAGACAACACCAAGACATATAGGAATTAAAATGGCAAAGATCAAGGATAAGGACTGACTATTAAAAGCAGCCAGAGAGAGAAATAAGATCCCAAACAAAGGAAAGCCCATCAGGCTATCATCAGACTTCTCAGCAGAAACCTTACAGGCCAGAAGGGAATGGCATGATGTATTTAATGCAATGAAGCAGAAGGGCCTTGAACCAAGATTACTTTATCTGGCAAGATTATCATTTAAATTTGAAGGAGGGATTAAACAATTCCCAGATAAGCAAAAGCTGAGAGAATTTACCTCCCACAAACCATTTCTACAGTGTATTTTGGAGGGACTGCTATAGATGGAAGTGTTCCTACGGGGTACTGGCTGTCACCAGAAGTAATAAAACCACAGTAAAGAAAGTAGAACAGCTAATTACTAAGCAAATGCAAAATTAAATGAACTATCCCGAAAGTCAATCAAGTGATAGACAAAGAGTACAGAATATGATACCTAATATATAAAGAATGGAGGAGGAAGAAAAAGGAGGAGAAAAAAAAAAGAACCTTTAGATTATGTTTGTCATAGCATATTAAGTGAGTTAAGATAGACTCTAAAACAGTAAGGAAGTTAACCTTGAACCTTTGGTAACCATGAATCTAAAGCCTGCAATGGCAATAAGTACATACCTACTGATAATCACCCTAAATGTAAATGGACTGAATATACCAATCAAAAGTCATAGAGTCACTGAATGGATAAAAAAAAAAAGACCCATCTATATGCTGACTACAAGACACTCACTTTAAACCCAAGGACAAACGCAGACTAAAAGTGAAGGGATGGAAAAAGACATTTCATGCAACTAATGGGTAGAAAAAAGTAGGAGGTGCAGTTCTTGTATCAGACAAAATAGACTTCAAAACAAAGAAAGTACAAGAGACAAAGAAGGACATTACATAATGATAAAGGGGTCAGTTCAACAATTATAATAGTTATATTATAAATATCTATGCACCCAACACAGGAGCACCTACATATGTGAAACAAATACTAACAGAATTAAAAGGGGAAATATGCACTGCATTCATTCTAGGAGATTTCAACACTCCACTCACTCCAAAGGACAGATCAACCAGACAGGAAATAAGTAAGGAGACATAAGCACTGAAAAACACATTAGAACAGATGGACCTAACAGACATCTACAGAATTCTACACCCAAAAGCAGCAGAATACACATTCTTCTCAAGTGCACATGGAACATTTTCAAGTATAGATCATATACTAGGCACAAAAAGAGCCTTGGTAAATTCAAAAAGATTGAAATTGTACCAACCAGTTTCTCAGACCACAAAGGTATGAAACTATCCCACAAACACATGGAGGCTTCATAACATGCTCCTAAATAACCAATGGATCAATGACCAAATAAAAACAGAGATCAAGCAATATATGGAGAAAAATGACAACAATAATTGAACACTGCAAAATCTGTGGGACACAGCAAAGGCCGTGCTAAGAGGAAAGTATATTGCAATACAGGCTTACCTCAGGAAAGAAGAACAACCCCATATGAGCAGTCTAAACTCACAATTAACAAAACGAGAAAAAGAAGAACAAATGAGATCCACAGTCAGTGGAAGGAGGGACATAATAAAGATTAAAGCATAAATAAATAAAATTAAGAAGAATAAAACAATAGAAAAGATCTATGAAAGCAAGAGCTGGTTCTTCGAGAAAATAAACAAAATAGATAAACCCCTAGCCAGACTTATCAAGAAAAAAAGAAAGTCTACTCACAGAAACAGAATCAGAAATGAGAAAGGAAAAATTACTACAGATACCACAGAAATACAAAGGACTATTAAAGAATACTATGAAAAATTATATGCTAACAAACAGGATAACCTAGAAAAATTGGGCAACTTTCTAGAAAAATACAACCTTCCAAGGCTGACCCAGAAAGAAACAGAAAATCTCAACAGACCAATTACCAGCAATGAAATTAAACTGGTAATCAAAAACCTAACTAAGAACGAAACTCCTGGACCAGATGGCTTCACTGCTAAATTTTACCAAACACTTAGTGAAGACCTAATACCCATCCTCCTTAAAGTTTTCCAAGGAGTAGAAAAAAAGGCAATACTTCCAAACTCATTCTATGAGGCCAGCATCACTCTAATATCAAAACTGGGCAAAGACACCACAAAAAAAGAAAATTACAGACCACTATCCCTGATGAACATAGATGTAAAAATACTCAACAAAATATTAGCAAACCAAATTAAAAAATACATCAAAAGGATCATCCGTCATGAATGATCAAGTAGCATTTATTCCAGGGATGCAAGGATGGTACAACATTTGAAAATCCATCAACATCATCCACCACATCAACAAAAAGGAGGACAAAAACCACATGATAATATCCATAGATGCTGAAAAAGCATTTGAAAAAATTCAACATCCTTTCATGATAAAAACTCTCAACAAAATGGGTACAGAGGGCAAGTACCTCAACATAATAAAGGCCATATATGACAAACCCACAGCCAACATTAGACTTAACTGTGAGAAGCTGAAAGCTTTTCCTTTAAGATTGGGAACAAGACAAGGATGCCCACTCTCCCCACTTCTATTCAACATAGTAACTGGAGGTCCTAGCCACGGCAATCAGACAACACAAAGAAATAAAAGTCATCCAGATTGGTAAGGAAGAAGTTAAACTGTCCCTATTTGCAGACGACACGATATTGTACATAAAAACCCTAAAGAATCCACTCCAAAACTACTAGATTTAATATCAGAATTCAACAAAGCTACAGGATACAAAATTAACACCCAGAAATCTGTGGCATTCCTATACACTAACAATGAACTAGCAGAGAGAGAAATCAGGAAACCAATTCCATTCACAGTTGCATCAAAAAGAATAAAATACTTAGGAATAAACCTAACCAACAAGTGAAAGACCTATACTCTGAAAACCACAAGACACTCATGAGAGAAATTAAAGAAGATACCAATAAATGGAAACACATCCCGTGCTCATGGATAGGAAGAATTAATATTGTCAAAATGGCCATCCTGCCTAAAGCAATCTACAGATGCAATGCAATTCCTATCAAAATACCAACAGCATTCTTCAACAAACTAGAGCAAATAGTTCTAAAATTCATATGGAACCACAAAAGACCCCAAATAGCCAAAGCAATCCTGAGAAGGAAGAATAAAGCTGGGGGAATTATGCTCCCCAACTTCCATTTCTACTACAAAGCCACAGTAATCTAGACAATTTGGTACTAGCACAAGAACAAACTCATAGAGCAATGGAACAGACTAGAGAACCCTGATATAAACCCAAGTATATATGGTCAATTAATATATGATAAAGGAGCCATGGATCTACAATGGGGCAATGACAGCCTCTTCAACAGCTGGTGTTCTCAAAACTGGACAGCTACATGCAAGAGAATGAAACTGGATTATTGTTTAACCCCATACACAAAAGTAAACTCGAAATGGATCAAAGACATGAATGTAAGTCATGAAACCATAAAACTCTTAGAAGACAACATAGGCAAAAATCTTCTGAATATAAGCATGTGCAACTTCTTCCTGAACGCATTTCCTCAGGCAAGGGAAACAAAAGCAAAAATGAACTCATGGGACTACATCAAACTAAAAAGTTTCTGTACAGCAAAGGACACCATCAACAGAACAAAAAGGCATCCTACAGTATGGGAGAATATATTTGTAAATGACATATCCGACAAGGGGTTAACATCTAAACTATATAAAGAACTTACACGCCTCAACACCCAAAAAACAAATAACCCGATTAAAAAATGGGCAGAGGATATGAAGAGACACTTCTCCAAAGAAGAAATTCAGATGGCCAACAGACACATGAAAAGATGCTCCACATCACTAATCATCAGGGAAATGCAAATTAAAACCACAATGAGATATCACCTCACACCAGTAAGGACGGCCAGTATCAAAAAGACTAAGAACAACAAATGCTGGCAAGCATGCAGAGAAAGGAAAACCCTCCTACACTGCTGGTGGGAATGTAAGTTAGTTCAACCAATGTGGAAAGCATGGAGTTTTTTGGAGGTTCCTCAAAAAACTAAAAATAGAAATACCATTTGACCCGGAATCCCAATCCTTGGAATTTACCCAAATAATACAACTTCTCAGATTCAAAAAGACGTATGCACCCCTATGTTTATCGCAGCACTTTTTACAATAGCCAAGATATGGAAGCAACCTAAGTGTCCATCAGTAGATGAGTGGGTAAAGAGGTGGTACATATACACAATGGAATACTATTCAGCCATAAGAAAGAAACAAATCCTACCATTTGCAACAACATGGATGGAGCTGGAGGATATTATGCTTGGTGAAATAAGCCAGGCGGAGAAAGACAAGTGCCAAATGATTTCCCTCATTTGTGGAGTATAACAACGAAGCAAAACTGAAGGAACAAAATAGCAGCAGACTCGGAGACTCCAAGAAGGAACTAGTGGTTACCAAAGGTGAGGGTGGGTGGGGAGGGAGGGAGAAGGGCATTGAGGGGTATTATGTTTAGTACACATGTTGTGGGGGGTCACAGGGAAAATAGTGTAGCACAGAGAAGGCAAACAGTGAATCTGTGTCATCTTACTACACTGATGGACAGTGACTGCATTGGGGTATGGGTGGGGACTTGATAATATGGGTAAATGTAGTAACCACATTGTTTTTCATGTGAAACCTTCACATGAGTGTATATCAATAATACCTTAATTAAAAAAAGGAGAAAAAAAGGGTATTCAAAAGGTCATGGCAATGGACGTTGAAGAAACAAAGGACAATGACAGAGAATGTGCTGAAGAAGTGATATCAGGGATTGAAACAATTTGAGGAAAACTGAAACATATGTTGGAGGCCTAAGTAGATGGCTACAAAGAGGGAGAAAATCTTAATAATGACACTGCCATGCTATCTTTTAAAATGACATATATATTTGAGTATTATCATAAAGATAGTAAGTTTATCATAAAACTGAAATGGATGTCATCCAGGAAGGCAGCAGTTAAGCAAACCAACCTGCCATGGGCTAAACAAACATCCACCATCTTGAGTATCAAGAAACTATGTTTAAGA
Organism: Phataginus tricuspis; assembly: GCA_029783875.1. NCBI lineage: Eukaryota > Metazoa > Chordata > Mammalia > Pholidota > Manidae > Phataginus > Phataginus tricuspis. Next base: position 12,995,287 of record JAQQAC010008525.1, read on the forward strand.
GAAACTATGCTTAAGAGAAACTATGTCCTCCAGAAGCTTGTTTTAGATTTCAAGATGAAACTTTTTTTCACATAATAAAACAAAATCTAAAATGTATGTGTGTATATGTGGATATATATATATATAAAAGAGAAAGAAATGCTGACTGAATTCAATTTCATATAATCTCAACACTTAAAATGGTTGAAAAGTTTTATTTTGTTAGAAATGGCTTTTCTCTCCAGACTATGGCACATGTTGAAAATATTAAACTTTACTGTATTCAAACCACTCACTCAAAGCTTCCCAGTACTATTAAAATAGCTGGGGTTTAATTTTAGTAACATAAAGAAAAATAGCTTTGCCTTAGTACTACGTGACCTTCCCTGAATCAACCCAGAGCATCCAAATATGTCATCCAATTCAGTAAGAACTTGTAGTTTACAACAGCTCTCATTTGATGCTAAGATGGAAAGTTTGCAGTCTTTTAAAGAGACTGTAAATTAACTACATTTGATAACGGTAATCCATCAAAATTTAGTTCCACATCAGTTGGCATCTGACTTGCATTTTGAGAGTTAATGTCATGAATCTTGTTCTTCACCAACTTTAATACCATCATTCCACTTGCCTTTTGAAGGAAAATAACTGATTCAGAGATAAGAAGTAATAAAGCCTTGTTTTCTTACTCTAAGGGAACACAATTTCCACCACAATAAAAAACGAGAGAATAGTAAACCTTTCCTTACAGTTGTGTAACTGTCAGGTTGATTTTACAATTTAAAGATCATCAAATACTACTCACCAATGCAGACATCGATTTTCCCTTTAATAGCAGCTTCATGCAGAGGGGTATAGTTCCAGTTATCCCGAGCATTTGGGTCAGCTCCCTGGCACAGTAAGAGGCTCACAACCTCCGCATGGCCGAAAGAACAGGCGTTATGAAGCGGGATGAGACCTCCGTCATCGCGAGCATGGACATTAGCACCCATCTGCAGTAAGTGTTCTACAACATCCTTTCTTCCAAAACCTAAAACAAAGCAGGGAAAATATTTTACACAATCAAGCAATTGTGTAACACAAACCATTAGAATTCCTTTAACATGATCAACAAATACAAACAACTGCACTACCGTGTCTTATAGTAAAAAGGATAAAAAATTGGCTGCCATTAAATGGATCTCTCTTCTCACAAGACTCAGAACCAAGAAAGCTCTTCTTTTGTTTTTTGGGCAAGTCATTCAAAAAACATTTCTTCAAAACCTATTTTGTGCTAGGCAACTGTGCTAGAAAAATGAACGAGACGAGATGCCTGTCCAAGGCATTTGCTTTCCCCTCCTGCTTCAGGAGACAAAAATATGTAAAAATTTTTAATAAAGAATATTTAAATACACTAACAACCAAACCTAAGAAGAATCACTTTACATTAGGGAAATTGAAGAGGAATGTCTGGATACCAGAAATATGTGTTGATAGTTTGGTAACAAGAGTTTGAAAGGGAAGAACGAAAACTAAAAGAACTGAAAGATCTAAAAACAATGCCAAAATACCTACTCTTGAGACTGGCGGCCAAACTAAATGAAACTGGTATTGATGTGAAACCATTCAAGTTGGGATTTACTGAGTCTGAGGAAATGATATAACAAACAAGTCAGACTATAGAGAACCAGAAGACTGGTAAGAAGTTTCACAATTTTCATATGGGGGCGGGGTGGAGAAAGGATCTAAAAGCAGTCTAAGGACTAGGCAGCACGGAGAAAGGTAAGAATTACCAAAAAGTATATCTTGGAAGTCAAAGGGCAGTAACAGTAGGCAAAGTCTGGCATGAAGAGGACTTAGCAAGATCAATGGAGAAGGCAAAAAAGCCATTGGCAATTTTAAAGTAATTATAGCAGTGATGAAATTACAAGCTACACTGCAATGGAATAACAACAGAAAAAGGAACCTGCAAATATTACCATTTTTATCTTTACAAGCCAATACCTTTATTCACTATTCTTCCTTTCCTACTTTAAATTGTATTAGGTCTTATTGGCTAATCTCTACCTCCCTAGTACTTACTATGTAATGTTAGAAAATGGTATCTTAAATAAAACTAAAAGGCAACTGAAAGAGTCGTATCTTCCCCCTTTATGCATATATAAACTAAGTACATGAGGAGTATATAGAAAATAGAAAGAAAGACTTCATTTCAAGATATGTCCTCCACAATATTTGTAGAAATCCACTTATTCAAGGAAAGCAGGGTCTAAGAAGAACTCTCCCAAGTAAAAGATATTTTTCCAGATACGTGTCACAAAGTCAGATTAGGTTCCAATAGAAAATACCCTTCATATAAAGCTAAAAGTCTGGGGTGAATAGAGGTCAATTTTGTATTATTACTAAGTGGAACACCAAAAGTACAGGTTATTTACTAGTGTTATTATCACTACCTTATTGTTTGTTTAGTATCTGCAGAACATTATAGATGTTAGGGTCTGTTTAATTCTCTAAACTTCAGCGTCCTTCTTCCTCCTCCTATCACAACCCTATTCTTCCTTCAACTGGGCCATAGCGCTTTCCTTACCCATGAAGATTTAATGGTTTTCCTGCTCTCTAGATTTGACTAAAGCCTGAATGCAAACTCACATTTCCCTAATCAGTGCATTAACAATATTTAAGAACTAATTTCCTTTCTTCACTAATAAAGTTAAAATAAGATACTTTTTAACTTAGTTGGAATTTTTAAAAAATACTCATTTTAACTTTGAAGCAAAATAGCAAAGTGTGTGTTCACTCTTTACTAACAATTTTAGATCTGAGATATAACAAAAAAGAATGCTTGATACCAGTGAGAACGTGGTGAAATGGAATCATGCTCACACATTGATAATTTGAGTATAAACTGGCACTACATTTTAGAAAAAAAGGTAGTATTATCTAAACAGAGATTCTGCATCATAGCATTATTTATAGAAAATCATAGAAGGAATTTAGATGTCCAACAATAAAGACTCTGTTAAATAAATGATGGTTTTTAATAAAACACCATACTGTGTTAAAAGGATGTTATAGAATATTGTGAATGTACTTTACACTACTGAATTATACACTAAAAAAAGGCTAAAATAGTAAATTGTGCTAAAATTTTACAAATTTTAAACAATTTTTCAACAACTTAAACAATTTTGAAAAATGTTAAACTTGCATATTTTACCACACCAAAGACATTACCAAAGAAAGCATAAACCATATATACAAGAAAAACAGGCTATAATAAAAAAATCCAATAACATGGAAAGGCGTTTTAGATAGTTGACCTTTTAGATAAAAAAATACAGAAAACAAAATATAGGAGAATACGTATGTTTGAAATATAGATGTATAGAAAAAATTAAACCACTAGGATTATAGAATTTTTTTGTTTATCCATTTTCTTAATTATCATATAAAAATACAATTTTGTATAAAATATATGTATGTGTGTATACCCAGATGTTTATAAAAGGAGATGGAGGTGAACAGTCAGAATCAGTGAAGACACATTTAATGTGGCAATTCTGAAGTCATCTCTTCTAATTTTATTTTGAATAATTAAAAATATATTATTAAATCAGAGGTTTTGCTATCTATAAATTAGTCCCCTATTTTAACTGTTATTTAGAAAACCATACATAAAATTTACTCAAAACATATACTCTTGACTGTTCTACTGAGTAGAAATTATAATTGGTCATTCACCAATCTAGTAATGTAAAATATATTTATGCATTATTTTTCACAAATAAGAATTCATTATCTGATGGTTATATATAGCCTTTGTTTCTTAACCAAGATTTATAGTCATAATTATCCCTATAACTGATTTGCTTATTTGGGTCTAAAGAACCAAAATAAAAACAATAATTAGGGTCAGTTCAAACAACTACACAGAATTTGGAGGAACTTCTCACTGACTCTTAGGGAAACAGTCCCTCAGTTATAGATATTATAGATGTACTGCTGACAAGATTTTTAGTGTCCCAGTCCATCAAGCTAGCTTATGTTAAAAAAATAGCTATGTCACAATTTTTTAAAGGAAAAAATGTCGCTACTTATACAATAGTTACTACTTAGATATGTAATATATATGGCTCAATATTATGAAGTACAAAAGGTAAACCCATGTACCCTCTCTCTCTGGTCTAGGAAGGTCACTAAAAACTAAGACAGCGTAAGACTGATTTTTACCAATATACAATATGTTCCACAACAGACTTCCAATCTGAGGGTAATATAAGAGGTCTAATTTAACCTTTACAGAAAAATCCTTTTTACTCAAAGTACATGCCTCTTCTTGGCAATGATAAAAATAACAAATTGGCAATAGTTAACAATAATGGTAATAATCGTAAAATAACAGTAACACTAAGTAGCTGCCATTTGGTAAGCTCTTACATGTGTCAAAAAGTATGTCAAATGCTCCTTGTAATACCATCCTGTGAGAGATACAATTATCTTCATTTTATTGTTGAGGAATTCTTTCTTTCAGTTCTGATATTCATGAACTGTACTTCCAAATACAGATGTTCAATCTATCTACTCCATAGCCCTATCAGCTCAGTTTCTAGTCCCCTAATCTCTTGTCTAGACTCCAGCATGTTGCCTTCCAACTGGTCTCTCTGCTGCATACCTGCTGCCCCTGCAATTCATCCTTAACATAGCATACATCAGATTAGGTCATTTCCCCACTTAAAATCCTGCAATGGGTTCCCACAACACATACAATAAACTACTACCACAAACTCCTTATGACCTACAAGGCTTTAAATGAGCTGGCCCCTCTGACTTTCCCCTTTCACTGAGTTTTACTCACCCTTCACTTTCTTTCCCCTAAATATGACCATCTCACTTCAGCAGAGGGGACTTTGCACTTGCTGTGTGCTCTGCCTAGACCTTGGACCCAGATCTGCACCAAACTTCTTTTGTCATCCAACTCTCAGTCCAAAAATGAGCAACTCAGAGATAGTTTACCCACTACCTGTAAAGTCACCCGCATATGCACACATGCTCTTCCATAAGTTTCCCATTTCACTTGGTTTTTCCTTCCTTCTGCACTTGATCACTGCCTGAGAGCCCTGTTCATTTGTTTACTGGCCTTTATGTAGCTCTCCTGCCAAGATGTTCCATGAAACGAGGTGCCCTGACTGTCTTGTGAGCTGTCTGTATCTCCAGCACCTAGAATAGTGCCTGACATGGCCTCAATAAAATATTAGTTGACTACATGAATCTACAAATGTTTACTTAACTCATAGTAATTGACCAAGCCAAGTAAGCAGCTTTAATTACATATTTTAAATTTACAAAAAAGAAAGCATTGAGAGGCTTTTCCAGCTCCAAAAATATCATAAATATTTTTAAATATCTAAACAAAATGTAAGTTTTCACAAGGAAGATCACCTGTAATGCCAACCACCCAGAGATAACCACCATGAACATTTTGATGATTAAACCTCCAGATTTCTATTTTTGCAAAGTGTGTGTGTGTGTGTGTAAATGTCTTTTTTCCTGCCTTCCCACCTTCCAAATATGACAGATATTTTTGCAGGTAAAAACTTAAAATGTATCATTTTCTTGAATGGTTTCACCATTATACAAAGGAGATTTTTGCCATTATAGAAAAAAAGGTCAAAATAAGTTTCCTTGTATATGTATCCTTGTACGTCTGTGTATTCTTTTTTAAGATAAATTCCTCAAAGTGAAAGTACTAGGTCAAAGTATAAACATTTAAAATTTTATATGTTGCTAAACTGTCCTCTAATCCATTTGATCAATTTTCATTTTCAACCAAAATGCTTGAGAATACTCATTTCCCTATAGTGTGAACATGAACATAATTTATAGACTTTATAAGCAAGAGGCAAAATTTTTAAATGCATTGTTTAATTTACAGTTTTTGGTTCAGGTATTTGCTTTTTTCTTTTGAAAATTAGATATATACAGTTGAAATCTCTCTCAATCCTACTTTTCTCCTTTCTTCTCCAGAGATACCATTACATAAACTCAATGCTTGTTATATCCACACATATTTTTACGCTTTTCATGTATGTTATTAAAGTGTATTTTAAAATTAAATTTATATACTATGTTTATATATATTACATATTTAATATAAATGTATTTATATATATTTCACATTACATATTATTAGATTATGTATATTCATACCCTACTGTCAAAATATATGGCTGAACCTATATTAGTGAGAGGTTGGTAGTTGTGGCAACTATCCCCTCCCCTTGTTGGCCAAGAGAAATTCAGTTTTGCTCAGGAACTGGAAAGAAAGTAATATGCTAAAAGTAGGTAAAACTATCCCTGGTCCAGAGAGTAAATCATGGTTACTCTAGGCCAGAAAGGAGATTTCATTCCTCTTTGTCAATGCCTGGGAATAAGACATAGTAGAAAATTTAGAAGCTTCTGGAAAGGTTTTTCTCTCTACTAAGAGAAGGTGTATGCCAGAAGAAGGAGCCTTCCTCTCTCCCTTCCTCTCTACTTCCAGGAAATTCTCATATAAGATTGTGACATTTGGAACTGCTGATACCATGATGGGAAGGAAGACCAAGAGAATTGTGAAAACACTGGCATAGCAACCTACTGTGCTCATAGAATATTGAACTTGCTCCCTTTAGCCTGGTCAAGCAGGAAATCAATGTCCTAGACTTCCAAGTTTCTGTTAGTGGGATTACGGACTATTTGTAGTTGAACCAATGCAAATTGATGCAAACATCTGTTCATATGTTTACTAACCATTCAAATTTCATTTGTCAAGTGGTCATTTCATTGTACTGACCCATTCTCCTGTTTGTCTTTTTCTTACTGTTTTGTAGTTCTTTATATATTCTGAACATGAATTATGTGTTGGTTATATGAATTATAAATATATTCTCTCCATTTATGGTTTGCCCTTAAACTCTGTTTATAAGTGTGTTTGCTTTCAAACAAATTTTAAACTTTTGCATAATAAAATTTAATCAAACTTTCCCTACATGGTTTGTACTTTCTACATAATCTTTAAGAAATTTCTTTTATTTCTCAACTGTTCCTACACTTTCTTCTAGATTACTTTTATAATTCTGCTTTTCAAATTGAGCTCTTTAATCTACATGTAAGTATAGTGTGAGTTAGAGCGCTAATTGTATTTATTCCTATCTCTTCTCTTTGGTCAGCCGGTTTTTCTGTTAATAATATTAACTTCAAAATAAGTCTAGTTATTAGGAAGGGCAGTGTCAACCCACCTTGTTCCTCTTAAAAAATTCTCTTGGCTCTTACTGTTTTTTGATGTTCAATATGAATATCTTCAAGTTCCATGAAGAAACCTGTTAGAAATTTTTTTTTAAGCTTGTTAATTAGAATTCTGGAAGGTTGCGATGCTGAGTCTACTAATCCATGTATATGAGATCTCTCTCCTTCACAAAGGGCCTCTTACTATGTGTTTTATATTTATTAATATTTTGCACATATTAAACAAGGATTATTGGGCATTTTAAGTTTTTTGTTTTTATTGGAATGGAGAGGACAGAAGTATATTAGGGGAGGTCAGTAAAACCAGATCACATGGAGCCTTTGAGTCATAAGGAGTTTGGATTTGAGCATAAGTTTGTCAAATGGCCAAGATGTGTCCACTGGTTAATAGAGCACATTTAGCAGTGGGAATGATAAAATGAGGTCAGAAAGACAGGCAAGGGCTAGATCATGTAGGGCCTTTATATCAACGAGGAACACATACAGTTGTGAATAAGACTACTTAACTAGAGAAGGCTTAAAGGAAATGTGGAGATTCACAAGTTTCATATAACTTGTCCGGTTACAGGCAATTCAGGCTCACACAACAGTTTAACAATGGTATTAAAGGCTCTTTAAAAATTGTTCCACTCTGGCATCCTCGGCATCTGTCAGCTCTCTTCCACTTGCTTGTCACATCATGGTCACAAAAGAGTGCTACACCTCTAACCTGGTCTTCAGGTTCCCATATAAGAAAGGAGAGAGAACAAAAAAAGAAAAAGGCTTTCTCTTAGCCTTTATTATCACAGAAGCTTCTCCAGACACTTTCAGCTATATCTCAGCCCAAAATGGGTCATCTGTCCAGGTACCCAAGAACACTGGAAAATGAAACCTTTTATAGTTGGATACACTGCTGCCTTGAACAAAATCTAAGATTTGTGAAGGAAGATTAAGGAGAAAATGAATTTTGGACAGATAACCACAAAGCCACAGCTTTGTAAGTCATGGGTAGAAAGTCTGGATTTTATTTTAAGTATGAGGAAAACCATTTATAAGGTAAAGTACTTGATTCTACTCAGGTCTTAAAAGTATTACCAGTCGTCAGCTAAGTGAAAAATGGATAGGAGAGGATCAAAACAAAATCAGAGAAATAGGCTAAGAAAAATGTGCCATAGTCTGGGCAAGAATTGGCTGTGGCTTAGAATAGGATGGTGGCCAGGTAGATGCGTCAACAGGGAAAGATTTTAAATCAAGAATGGCTGGCTCCCAAGTTTCTAGCTTAAGAAACTCAATTTTGGAGATGCCTTTTGGGGTAGGGTTAGAGCAAACAGATAGCAATTAAAAGTTCTCCTTAATTAATTGTTCTTCTCCAACTACTAAACCAAGCATCATGAATCAATTTTATAAATTTTAACACATGCTTTCTCTTAAACAGTGTGTAAGAAACAATCACATTATCTTACGTATTCAAAGAAATTTTAAAATATACTATTTGTAAAGTACTGTGCTGGCCCAATGAAGAATACATTAATTTATAACACAAAGCCTAACACAATATACTTAACAATTTTCCTTATTCTAAGATTAGAGTTCATTTAAGTCATTCAACAATGTTTCAATATCAACTGTATGATCACTGGTATCTATTTACCAGGTCTGTGTTTAGAGATAGAAAATTGTTTCCCTTATGTTCAGTATTTTTAACCTGCCACAAAGTAAAGCATCAAAGGAATAATCCTGGCCAATATTAAATCTTGTAACTAACAACTATGACTTCTAAAATTTAATAAAAGGAGAAGAATCTAAGGTGTTCTGAGTATTTAAAGTAATGTTTTTCTCTATGTAGCAAAGTCACAGATTAAAGAGAGGTTTTGCTCTGACTGGACTGTCAGCAAAGCCATAACCACTGTACATCATTTGAACAGCTAAATTGACTGACGTACACTTATATACCTAATAAGAAAATTTATATTACATCTCCCATATTTTTTTTCCTTTGTGTAAAAAGATACAATTATATTCAAAAAGATACTCAAGGTAAAATAAAGTAAGTTTGGGTTGTCTAGGAAAATAACGCAGAAATCTCATATGTATTGTATAATATTTCCTGACATAAAGGAAATCACAGAAGGAATGCTGGGAAGATAAAAAAGCACTTGGTGACAGATGTGATCTGTTCATTATGTTCTTTAAAAACATTAGGAAAAAAACTAGACTCTAAAATATTAGCATGGTGGGAAAATGGAGGCGTGAGCAGGATGGCGGAAATCTCCTCTCAAAACCAAATATATTTATGAAAATACAGCAAATACAACTATTCCTAAAAGAGAGACCAGAAGATACAGGAAGACACCAGACTGCAGCTACACCTGAGAGTACTCGGCACGCCGCAAGGCGGGTAAGATACAGAGCCGTGACCCGGTGGGACCCAAGCACTCCCCCACCCCAGCGCACCCCGGGGGAGGAAAGTATTCAGAGCAGGGAGGGAGTGGAAGCACAGGCCCGCTGAATAACCAGTCCAGGTGATCTGCACCAGGAGCACTGACACACTTTGCGCGGTGTATCGGAGATTGGAGAGACAGAGGTGCAGATTCCAAGACAGCAGGACCACCCAGCCGGTTCCCCGGAACAAAAGAAAACCGCGTGCTTTTTTAGGGGTCTTAAAGTGACAGGGGCCCAACGGAGGGGCAGGATCGTCCCAGCGGACTCAGCCTAGCAGGCTGGGAGTCCTGGGGAATTTTGGAACCCTTGGACTGTGGCTGGGAAAAGCAGGCACACGGAGACATCCCACAGAAATCAGCAGCCTCCCATTCATTCCCTCCCCAGCCAGAGTCACAAAGGGCCCGGCGGAGGCCATGGCGGTGGAACAGTGGGGCAGCAGCGCCACTTACAGGATTCTCACAGAAACTAAACCTGGCAGGCTTTTTCTTTTTCTCTATTTTCCCTTTCTTCTTTTTTCTTTTTCTGACCACTTCTATCACCATGAAAAGACACAGAAATATAGTACAAAGAAAACTTACCCGGAAAACCCCAGACCAGACTACCCGAAAGAGGGAGTCTGAAGGGATGGACATGCGCCTGAAAAAAAAATTCAGAATAAAAGTCATAACCATACTGATAGATCTATAGAGAAATATACAAGAGCTGAGGGAGGAAGTGAGGGAAGTGAGGAAAGACAATGCAGAAATGAGACAAGCATTGACGGGTTTAGCAGCAGACTGGATGAGATGCAAGAGACTGTTAATGGAATAGAAATCAGAGAACAGGAATACACAGAGGCTGAGTCAAAGAGATAAAAGGATCTCTAGGAATGAAAGAATATTAAGAGAACTGTGTGACCAATCCAAACGGAACAATATTCGCATTATAGGAGTACCAGAAGAAGAAGAAGAGAGAAAAAGGGATAGAAAGTGTCTTTGAAGAAATAATTGCTGAAAACTTCCCTAAGCTGGGGAAGGAAATAGTTTCTCAGACCATGGAAGCCCACAGATCGCCCAACACAAGGGACCCAAGGAAGAAAACACCAAGACACATAATAACTAAAATGGCAAAGATCAAAGACAAGGACAAGAGTATTAAAGGCAGCTAGAGAGAGAAAAAAGATCACCTACAAAGGAAAACCCATCAGACTATCATCAGACTTCTCAACAGAAACCTTACAGGCCAGAAGAGAATGGCATGATATATTTAACGTAATGAAACAGAAGGACCTCGAACCAAGAATATTGTATCCAACACGATTATCATTTAAATATGACAGAGGGATTAAACAATTTTCAGACAAAGGAAAGTTGAAAGAGTTTGCCTCTCATAAACCACCACTACAGGATATCTTAAATGGACTGCTCTAGAGGGAAGCACACCTAAGGCTAAAGAGATGTCACCAGAGAAAATAAAATAATAGCAAAGAAAGCAGACCATCCAAATACTAACTAAAGGCAAAGAATAAAACACCCAATATATAAAGAATGGAGGAGGAAGAATAGGAAGGGAGAAACAGAGAAACATCAGATGGCGTTCACAATAACTTAACAAGAAAGTTAAGTTAGATTCTTAGATAGTAAAGAAGCAACCCTTGAACCTTTGGTAACCACAAATCTAAAGCCAGCAATGGCAATACGTACATATCTATCAATAATCACCCTAAATGTAAATGGACAGAATGCACCAATCAAAAGACACAGAGTTACTGAATGGATAAAAAAGCAAGACCCATCTATATGCTGCTTACAGGAGACTCACCTCAAACCTAAAGATATCCACAGACTAAAGGTGAAGGGATGGAAAAAGATATTTCATGCAAACAACAAGGAGAAAAAAGCAGATGTTGCAGTACTTGTATCAGACAAAATACTTCAAAACGAAGAAAGTAGCAAGAGATAATGAAGGACATTACATAATGATAAAGGGGTCAGTCCAACAAGAGGATATAACCATTTTAAATATATATGCACCCAACACAGGAGTGCCAGCATATGTGAGACAAATACTAACAGAATTAAAGGAGGAAATAGAAAGCAATGCATTCATTTTAGGAGACTTCAACACACCACTCACTCCAAAGGACAGATCAACCAGACAGAAAATAAGTAAAGACACAGAGGCACTGAACAATACACTAGAATAGATGAACCTAACAGACATCTGCAGAACTCTACACCCAAAAGCAGCAGGATACACATTCTTCTCAAGTGCACATGGAATATTTTCCAGAATAGAACACATAGTAGGCCACAAAAAGAACCTCAGTAAATTCAAAAAGATTGAAATCCTACCAACCAACTTCTCAGATCACAAAGGTATAAAACTAGAAATAAATTTTAGAAAGAAATCAAAAAGGCTCACAAATACATGGAGCCTTAACAACATTCTCCTAATTAATCAATGGGTTAATGATCAAATCAAAACAGAAATCAAAGAATATATGGAGACTAATGACAACAACAACACAAAGCCACAACTTCTATGGGACGCAGCAAAGGCAGTTCTAAGAGGAAAGTATATTGCAATCCAGGCCTATTTAAAGAAGGAAGAACATTCCCAAATGAATAGTCTAAAGACACAATTACTGAAATTGGAAAAGGAAGAACAAATGAGGCCCAAAGTCACCAGAAGGAGGGACATAATAAAGATCAGAGAAGAAATAAATAAAATTGAGAAGAATAAAAAAATAGAAAAAAATCAATGAAACCAAGAGTTGGTTCTTTGAAAACATAAACAAAATAGATAAACCCCTAGCCAGACTCATTAGGAGAAAAAGAGAATCTACACACATAAACAGAATCAGAAATGAGAAAGGAAAAATAACGATGGACCTGGCAGAAATACAAAGAATTGTAAGAGAATATTATGAGAATCTATATGCTAACAAGCTGGAAAACCTAGAAGAAATGGACAACTTCTTAGAAAAATACAACCTTCCAAGACTGACCAAGCAAGAAACAGAAAAATTAAACAGACCAATCACCAGCAACGAAATTAAAGCAGTAATCAAAAAACTACCCAAGAACAAAACCCCCGGACCTGATGGATTCACCTCTGAATTCTACCAGACATATAGAGAAGAAATAACATCCATTCTCCTTAAAGTTTTCCAAAAAATAAAAGAGGAGGGAATACTTCCAAACTCACTCTATGAAGCCAGCATCACTCTGATACCAAAACTGGGCAATGACCTCACCAAAAAAGAAAATTACAAACCAATATCCCTGATGAACATAGATGCAAAAATACTCAACAAAATACTAGCAAACCGAATTCAAAAATACATCAAGAGGATCATACACCATGATCAAGTGGGATTCATCTCAGGGATGCAAGGATGGTAAAACATTCGAATATCCTTCAACATCATCCACCACATCAACAAAAAGAAGAACAAAAACCACATGATCATCTCCATAGATGCTGAAAAAGCATTTGACAAAATTCAGCATCCATTCATGATTAAAACTCTCAACAAAATGGGTATAGACGGCAAGTACCTCAACATCATAAAGGCCATACATGACGAACGCACAGCTAACATCATACTTAACAGCGAGAAGCTGAAAGCTTTTCATCTAGGATCAGGAACAAGACAGGGGTGCCCACTCTCTCCACTCTCTTTTCAACATAGTACTGGAGGTCCTAGCCACGGCAATCAGACAAAACAAAGAAATACAAGGCATCCAAATTGGTAAAGAATAAGTCACATTGTCACTATTTGCAGATGACATGATATTGTACATAAAAAACCCTAAGGACTCCATCCACTCCAAAACTACTAGAACTAATATCTGAATTCAGCAAAGTTGCAGGATATAAAATTAACACACAGAAATCTGTTGCTTTCCTATACATTAACGATGAACTAACAGAAAGAGAAATCAGAAAAACAATTCTATTCACAATTGCATCAAAAAGAATAAAATACCTAGGAATAAACCTAACGAAGGAAGTGAAAGACCTGTACTCTGAAAACTACAAGACACTCCTAGGAGAAATTAAGGAAGACACTAACAAATGGAAATGCATCCCATGCTCTTGGCTAGGAAGAATAAATATTGTCAAAATGGCTATACTACCTAAAGCAATCTACAGATTCAATGCAATCCCTATCAAAATACCAACAGCCTTCTTCAATGAACTGGAACAAATAATTCTAAAATTCATATGGAACCACAAAAGACCCCGAATAGCCAAAGCAATCCTGAGAAGGAGGAATCAAACAGGGGGAACTATGCTCCCTGACTTCAAGCTCTACTCCAAAGCCATAGTAATCAAGACAATTTGCTACTGGCACAAAAACAGACCCACAGACCAGTGGAACAGAATAGAAAATCCAAACATTAACCCAAACATATACAGTCAATTAATATATGATAAAGGAGCCTTAGATATACAATGGGGAGATGACAGCCTCTTCAGCAGCCGGTGTTGGCAAAACTGGACAGCTACATGGAAGAGAATGAAACTGGACTACTGTCTAACCCCATACCCAAAAGTAAACTCAAAATGGATCAAAGACCTGAATGTAAGTCATGAAACCATAAACTCTTACAAAAAAACATACGCAAAATTCTCTTGGACATAAACATGAGCGACTTCTTCATGAACATATCTCCCCGGGCAAGGGAAACAAAAGCAAAAATGAACAAGTGGGACTATATCAAGCTGAAAAGCTTCTGTACAGCAAAGGACACCATCAGTAGAACAAAAAGACATCCTACAGTATCAGAGAATATATTCATAAATGACATATCTGATAAGGGGTTGACATCCAAAATATGTAAAGAACTCACGCACCTCAACAAACAAAAAGCAAATAATCCAATTAAGAAATGGGCAGAGGACATGAATAGACACTTCTCTAAAGAAGAAATTCAGATGGCCAACAGACACATGAAAAGATGCTCCACATCACTAATCATCAGAGAAATGCAATTTAAAACCATAATGAGATGTCACCTCACACCAGTAAGGATGGGCAACATCCAAAACACAAACAACAACAAATGTTGGCGAGGATGTGGAGAAAGGGGAACCCTCCTACACTGCTGGTGGGAATGCAAATTAGTTCAACCATTGTGGATGACAGTATGGAAGTTTCTCAAAAAACTCAAAATAGAAATACCATTTGACCCAGGAATCCCACTCCTAGGAATTTACCCTAAGAATGCAGCAGCCCAGTTTCAAAAAGACAGATGCACCACTATGTTTATTGCAGCACTATTTACAATAGCCAAGAAATGGAAGCAACCTAAGTGTCCATCAGTAGATGAATGGACAAAGAAGATGTGGTACATATACACAATGGAATATTATTCAGTCATAAGAAGAAAACAAACCCTACCATTTGCAACAACATGGATGGAGCTAGAGGGTATTATGCTCAGTGAAATAAGCCAAGCGGAAAAAGACAAATATCAAATGATCTCACTCATATGTGGAGTATAAGAACAAAGAAAAAAACTGAAGGAACAAAACAGCAGCAAACTTACAGAACCCAAGAATGGACTAATAGTTACCAAAGGGAAAGGAACTGAGGAGGATGGGTGGGAAAGGATGGACAAGGGGGAAAAGGGGGCAGTACGATTAGCAGAGGTAATGTTGGGAGGAGCGTGGGGAGGGCAGTACAACTCAGAGAAGACAAGTAATGATTCTATAGCATCTCACTACGCTGATGGACAGTGACTGTAATGGGGTTGGTGGGGGGGACCCGATGAAGGGGGTAGTTTAATAAGTATAATATTGCACATGTAACTGTAGATTTATGATACCAAAATAAATTTTATAAATAAATAAATAAAAATTAATTAATTAATAAAATATTAGTATGATCTCCTTACTGACTAAAGCATTATCAATCCACTTTCACCCCCCAAAAAAACTCTTAATAATGACAATAAAATTACATCCAACTAAATAAAATTCAGCTATGATGCATTTATGTGATAGCTATAGGGTTTTTAAAGTAACTCTTCTTTTCTGGCCAACAGACTCATCATTTACCAATTTAACACTGGTAGTTCCAGATATCTGGGAGCACCTCTAAAGGTCCATTAAACACAGTAATTTATATTTTGCTGAAAAAAACCTGAATCACAGATGTATCTTGACTGATATGCAAGAGGCAGCCTCAGAATTAAAGAGGGGTACCTAGTGGACCAGCCCCATTTCAACATGATATTCCAATTCTACTCACTTCTTGTATAGGCCTACCTTCTAAAGTCTTAAAGTTTTCAGTTTTACTGTATTTTATGGAGGATATTACATACTATAATGGTATTCTTAAATCTGCTGATCAGGAAAAGTCTTGTGATGTATTTTTTTTTTTAAGTCAAGGGTTTTCTATACCTGAGTTAAGTTTATACACAGGACCATAGATACCTAGTAATAGATTCCTTCTTATAATAAATTCTATGACAAAGAAATACCCATTTTATATTTAATATTCAAGTCATTATTGCTGCTTCTTCTAATTTAAACTCTAATGATATCAGTCTTTAAATAAAGAACTATTTTACACTTCATTAGATCAGATATCACCGCTAAGCAACAGGGAGTATATTCCCTGTTGTTTCCAAAATAAAAATTTAGGAAACAAACTACAAAAGTGACTTCTATGTCAATGAAGCTGTATCTTTTTCATTTGTCACAGGCAGACTTTGACCGATTAAATTTTCAATCTTATTTAGAAAGGAGAACATTTGTGCTTAGATAAAAGAAATATTTAATTAACAAGTATAATCAAGAATGTGTGCCTTGCCCAAGCCCAATCAAGAAATAACCGGAAGCAAAAGTGTTAAGAGACGAATCCCAGATTCCAGCTTAAAAACACAAAACAAGACAAAACCACACTACAAAACAACCACCACAACAAAACACTGTAAGAAATCATTCCTGCAGAAGGGAAGGAAAAAAAAGACTGTGTGCCCCTGTGAGAAGAAACATCAGTTTATGAGCTGACAGGAATCCCAGACAGAGGAGAGGCCTGAGGAAAGTGTGTTCTAACTGTGTGGTTTTCACTCAACACTGTCACATCATCCCCTAATGCTTCTGTGGAATAAGAAAGCAGTATCTCCAGTCCAGCTTCAGTCAAAAAGAAGAGATGTAACATCAGGGAAAACATGGGAATTCGGCTGGGCTGGGAAGCCATGTACAGGGAGACTCCAAATTAGGCACTACAATGAAAGTGACAGCACTTAGAAAAGAAAATGGTCAGAGAAATTCTGAGCGACCAGAGTTAAGTGAGCACAAATCACCATCCAGAACCTCTCTACCTTGAGGCATATCTCTATTTGCCTCAAACCACCTGCAGGGCCCAAAATTTAGAACACAAGCTTTCACCACCCCTACACCAGGCCCTTATCAACACCCATCCACCCACACACACGCAATAGAAGCCGAAAGAGCTGTTAGTGCCAAGGGACTATAAGCTCACAGCAGAAAATAACAAGATGTCAAAGGAGTGCAAGCACCATGAATGGAGAGTAAAATGAAAGCAGAATTAATAGATTATAAAAAAAGACATTCAAAATCGGCAAATTAAAAGTTGGCAGTGAAGAAATAGAGAATACTGAAAACATGACATGAGAGCAAAAATCTATCAAGTAAAAGCAACTGGAAATATTGTCATGAAAAATATAATAAGAGAAATAAAAAATACAATGAACTGATTGAGTAGTAATGGAAACAAAGAATAAATTCCTGAAAAAATCAAGTTGAACAACTGTACCTGAGGAAAGCACCTGAAAGGGGTAAATGGAAGGAAAGAATGACACAGAGAGTAGTAACAGAGAATGGGAGCACAGGAAATACATGTAGAAATTATGACAGAACTTATATAATTAAAGGACAATATAAAGTTTCAGATTAGTAAGAGTCCATGAAGTGTCAAATAGAATGGATAGATACCCTAGAGTGAAGCCTAACAATAATAAGGTCACAAAATTTCTGAGTCCTTCAGAAAGAAAACACAGATCACCCAAAAAAAAAAAAAAACAGCAATCATTTGACTTCAGACTAAAGTCAACCTCCTGAATTTTAAGGAAAAGCTTTTTGATGCTTTATTTCATGTCTACTACCTTTTTATGTACATGTAGGAGAAAAAATAAAATAATCCTAAATATGTAAAATCTCAAAGCTGAACACACAAAGATCCCAGTTGAAAGTACTCTGGTAAGAAGACTTCAGCATGATGAAAACTGGGCTGGGTGGTTTGTTGCTGTGTGTCTATCTCTCTATCAAGAATTACCTCATAAAAGTCTGTTGCCATCTCAAGAAACATTGAACAATAAACATTCCAACAAAGAATTACACTGTGCAGGTTATAAGGTTTACAGAGCAATGCAAACTTGACTGATCCTGGGACAGGAGAGCTTCTCTAATAAAGTGGTATTTTTTACCTAAGATCTAAAGAATAAGCAGTTAACCAGAGAAAGGACAGGGACAGTCCCAAGGAGGACAAGGTACAGCATATACAAAGGTAAAAAGGGGTGAGAAACACATTATATGTTCAAGTACCTAGAAGCAGTTCAGAATGTTTCAAAATGACACTAATAGATGCTGAAAGAGGCAACAACATGGAAGCAACTAAGTTTGTCACAAATCATGAAGAGAAGCAAGATCACCCTTCAAAACCAATATATCAGAACTAAAACTCCTTTAAATTACATATGTCAGTGGGAAGACTACAAATGCTTCTTATCAAAGTGGTATATATAATTCAAAAATTTTCTATGTGAACTCAGTCACCAGTAGAGAAGACTGCAAAACGTAGATATCTATACAGACAAAACACCTGTATAGATACCAATATTAGAAGCTGGAAAAAAAGCTAAAAGGACCCTCAAAATTCTACTGACAGTTTTCAGTCCACCTCCCTTTATACTTCAATAGATAATTTCTTTCAGAAGTTACTTTTACTTCAGACGTAGAGAGGGAAGGTTAAACACAGTGTAATGAATTAATCACAATACATAACCAGAAGTTAAAGGAAAAAGAAGCAAAATGTTCCCTAATAAATACTGTTGTTTTCAGCTATAACAATTTAAAAAATACTACACTTCATTTTTTTTCCTTTTTAACCTGTTTTTTTTTTAATTTATTTTGGTATCATTAATCTACAATTACATGTGCAATATTATGGTTATTAAACTACCTCCTTCATCAGGTTCCCCCCCCCACCAACTCCATTACAGTCACTGTCCATCAGCATAGTGACATGCTATAGAATCACTACTTGTCTTCTCTGAGTTGTACAGCCCTCCCTGCGTCCCCCCCAACATTACGTCTGCTAATCGTAATGCCCCTTTTTCCCCTTTGTCCCTCCCTTCCCGCCTATCCTCCCCAGTCCCTTTCCCTTTGGTAACTATTAGTCCATTCTTGGGTTCTGTGAGTCTGCTGCTGTTTTGTTCTTTCAGTTTTTTTCTTTGCTCTTATGCTCCACATATGAGTGAAATCGTTTGATACTTGTCTTTTTCCGCTTGGCTTATTTCACTGAGCATAATACCCTCTAGCTCCATCCATGTTGTTGCAAATGTCTGGATTTGTTTTCTTCTTATGGCTGAATAATAATTCCATTGTGTATATGCACCACATCTTCTTTATCCATTCATCTACTGATGGACACTTAGGTTGCTTCCATTTCTTGGCTATTGTAAATAGTGCTGTGATAAACATAGGGGTGCATCTGTCTTTTTCAAACTGGGCTGCTGCATTCTTAGGGTAAATTCCTAGGAGTGGGATTCCTGGGTCAAATGGTATTTCTATTTTGAGTTTTTTGAGGAACCTCCATACTGCTTTCCACAATGGTTGAACTAATTTGGATTCCCACTAGCAGTGTAGGAGGGTTCCCCTTTCTCCACATCCTCGCCAACATTTGTTGTTGTTTGTGTTTTGGATGTTAGCCATTCTAACTGGTGTGAGGTGATATCTCATTGTGGTTTTAATTTGCATTTCTCTGATGATTAGCGATGTGGAGCATCTTTTCATGTGCCTGTTGGCCATCTGAATTTCCTCCTTGGAGAAGTGTCTATTCATGTCCTCTGCCCATTTCTTAATTGGATTATTTGCTTTTTGTTTGTTGAGGTGCGTGAGTTCTTTATATATTTTAGATGTCAACCTCTTACGGATATGTCATTTATGAATATATTCTCCCATACTGTAGGATGTCCCACTTCATTTTTAATGGTTGTATTTATTTTTCAATAAATTGAGGCAACTGGCTGCCTGCTTAGGAAAACAACAATTTTTAAATCCTTATTTCTCAGTATATAGCAAAATTAATTCAAAATAGATTAAGATATAAAATGTCAAAATGAAACCATAAAAAAAATTTTAGGTGAGTATTTGCATGACCTCAGTGTGGACAAAACTTTCTAAACATAAATAGAACAAGGAGAAAAACTTTAAAGGCAACAGATTTGAAAAGTTTATAGATGAAATTAAAAAAACAAACCAGGAAAACATTTCCAATGCTAAATAAGAAAAACATCAGAAGGCAAAAGAAAAAATGTATATAGAAAAAAATTTCACAAAATAGTTAATACCAATTATTTTAAAAAGTAAAATCCGTTACTACAGATATAACCAAAGAAATGCATATTAAAACATGAATACTGAAGGTTTTTTAATCAAAAAGTTAAGAAATATTTTTTAAATGATGACGTTTGGAGACATGTATAACTGTGCTCACAGAAGCACTATTTGTAATAGCCAACATAAGGAAACTATTCAAAAATTCATCAGTGGAATGGGTAAGTAGTGGTATAGTCACACGATATAATTACATATAGTAATGAAAAGGAACTGACTACAGCTACACAAGATAAAATGAATTGCACCCAAAATGGTATATACTATACATAATATGATTTATATCAAGTTCAAGAACAGACACAACTATAATCTATGGATGATAGAGGCATAGTGACTCAAATGACACAAGACAGGTTTCTGGTTCACTAATAATGATCTGACTCAATCTGGGCACTCATTAGATGTATTCATGAACATTCACCTTGCTATTATACACTTTTGATTTGTGCATGTTTGGGCTGTATGCTGTATTTCAAAAAAGAAAGTATGGTAATAGCCGGCGTTGCCAAGGACGTGGTAGAATAAGTTAGTAGAACCTTCTAATAAAGCAAGTTTAGTAACACATATATCTAACATACAAAATTCTCTAGGAATATATGTACTGCACCATCTTAGAAACTCTCAGCAATCACACTTTTAGCTCATTTCATAGGCTCAACCGACAGTATTTGTTCCAATGATAAAATCTGAGCTTTCAAACAAAAACGAGAATTTTGTAAAACTTCATCTGCCACCATGAACTTAACAACTTACCAATATTTAAATACTTTTCTGATGAGATTGGCTGTAGTAATAACAAATGTGTTTATTTTTACAGTGAAATGTGTCAACATTTGGAAGATCTGCATAGCTCAGTGAACTAATATTTTCTAAATGACCACCAAATGTATAGATGTAAGATTCATGCAAGGTAAACCAATGGAATTTAACATAACAGAGTATGAAAAACTTACTGATAGAGTTTTAGATTCCACATTGCAACTAACCTTTAGGAAACTATTATTTATTACATTTGCATGTAGTTTCGAAGAAAAAAAATCTAGGATTATCTGAAAAGGCTACTAAAATAGTCATTTCTTTAAAAATCACATACCTTTCTTCATATACTTCAATCCAAATAATATAACACAACAAATGGCATGCAGAAGCGGATGAAAATTCACCTTTCTTCTATTAAGGCAGACATTAAAATGACTTGCAAAATGTAGAATAGTGCTTGCCTTCTCACTGATTCCAAAACAAATCCTTGTTTTGGAAAAGTTACATTTAAATACTTACTTACTCGACTCAAGATGGTGGCGTGAGCAGGGCAGCAGAAATCTCCTCTCAAAACCATATCAATTCTTGAAAATACAACAAATACAACTATTCCTAAAAGACAGACCAGAAGATACAGTACAACAGCCAGGCTACGTCTACATCTGCAAGAACTCAGCACCTCATGAAAAGGGTAAGATACAAAGCCGTGACTGGGTGGGACGGAGCACTCCCCCCACCCCAGCTCATCGGCGGGAGGAAAAGAATCAGAGTGGGGAGGGAGTGGAAGCACAGGACTGCTAAATAACCAGTCCTAGTATTCTGCACTGGGAACACAGACACACATGGCATGGTGTAGTGGATATTAGAGAAACAGAAAAGCAAAACCCCAGACAGAGACTGGGAGCAGGTCTCCACAGCCGGCTCCCCTGGGACAAAAGAAAAGCGGGCGCTTTTTAAAAGTCTTAAAGGGACAAGGGATTGGTCCCAACAGCTGAACAAAATCATCCCAGTACACTCAGCCCAGCAGGCTTTGAATCTCGAGGAATTTCGGGCCTCCTAACCCCCTGCCGGGTAAAACAGCCCCAAAGCGCCTCACAGCGATAAGCAGCCTGCCATTCGTTTCCCCCTGCTGGTGCTGGCTGAACCCGCCACAGCTGTGGAGCAGCCGGAGAGCTGCCCCGCCCACGGCAACCACACAGAGTCTCCTCCCAGTGCACAGCTAACCCAGAACGACAGCGGAAGCTGGAGCAAGGTCCGGAGGCGCGAAAGGGCTGCCATGCCCCCGCAGTGTTCTAGGCTAGCCTGACGGCGGCCCCGCCCACGGCAGCTGAGGGGATTATCCCAGAGACTGCCTCCGGGTGTGCGGGTAACCAGCAAAGGCTGCGGAAGCCAGAGCAAGGTCCTGAAGGTTAAAAAGGGCCCAACCTTGCAGTAGAATGCACCGGGCGTGGTTGCCGATGATACAGTATTGGACATAAAAAACCCTAAAGAATCCACTCCAAAACTAATAGAACTATATCTGAATTCAGCAAAGTTGCAGGATACAAAATTAACACACAGAAATCTGTTACTTTCCTACACACTAACGATGAGCTAACAGAAAGAGAAATCAGGAAAACAATGCCATTCACAATTGCATCAAAAAGAATAAAATACCTAGGAATAAACCTAACAAAGGAAGTGAAAGACCTATACCCTGTAAAATACAAGACATTCCTAAGAGAAATTAAAGAGGACACTAAAAAATGGAAATCCATTCCATGCTCTTGGCTAGGAAGAATAAATATTGTCAAAATGGCTATATCACCTAAAGCAATCTACAGATTCAACACAATCCCTATCAAAATACTAACAGCATTCTTCAATGAACTGAAACAAATAGTTCTAAAATTCAAATGGAACCACAAAAGACCCCGAATAGCCAAAGCAATCCTGAGAAGGAAGAATAAAATGGGGAATTACGCTCCCTGACTTCAACCTCTACTACAAAGCCACAGTAATCAAGACAATTTGGTATTGGCACAAGAACAGACCCAGAGACCAGTGGAATAGAATAGAGAGTCCAGACATTAACCCAAACCTATACAGTCAATTAATACACGATAAAGGAGCCATGGATATACAATGGGGCAATGACAGCCTCTTCAACAGCTGGTGTTGGCAAAACCGGACAGCTATATGTAAGAGAATGAAACTGGATTACTGTCTAACCACATACACAAAAGTAAGCTCAAAATGGATCAAAGACCTGAATGTAAGTCATGAAACCATAAAACTCTTAGAAAATAACATAGGCAAAAATCTCTTGGACATAAATATGAGCAACTTCTTCATGAACATATCCCCCCAGGCAAGGGAAACAAAAGCAAAAATGAACAAGTGGGACTATATCAAGCTGAAAAGCTTCTGCACAGCAAAGGACACCATCAATAAAACAAAAAGACTTCCTACAGTATGGGACAATATATTCATAAATGACATTACCTGATAAGGGGTTGACATCCAAAATATATAAAGTGCTCACCCACCTCAACAAACAAAAAGCAAATAATCCAATTAAAAAATGGCAGAGGATCTGAATAGACACTTCTCCAAAGAAGAAATTCAGATGGCCAACAGGCACATGAAAAAATGCTCCACATCACTAATCATCAGAGAAATGCAAATTAAAACCATAATGAGATGTCACCTCACACCAGTAAGGATGGCCGCCATCCAAAAGACAAACAACAACTAATGTTGGCAAGGATGTGGAGAAAAGGGAACCCTCCTACACTGCTGGTGGGAATGCAAATTAGTTCAACCATTGTGGAAAGCAGTATGGAGGTTCCTCAAAAAACTCAAAATAGAAATACCATTTGACCCAGGAATCCCACTCCTAGGAATTTACCCTAAGAATGCAGCAGCCCAGTTTCAAAAAGACAGATGCACCCCTATGTTTATCACAGCACTATTTACAATAGCCAAGAAAAGGAAGCAACCTAAGTGTCCATCAGTAGATGAATGGATAAAGAAGATGTGGTACATATACACAATGGAATATTATTCAGCCATAAGAAGAAAACAACATGGATGGAGCTAGAGGGTATTATGCTCAGTGAAATAAGCCAAGCCGAAAAAGACAAGTATCAAATGATTTCACTCATATGTGGAGTATAAGAACAAAGAAAAAAACTGAAGGAACAAAACAGCAGCAGACTCACAGAACCCAAGAATGGACTAACAGTTACCAAAGGGAAAGGTACTGGGGAGGATGGGTGGGAAGAGAGGGACAAGGGGGAAAAAGGGGCCTTACGATTAGCACACATAATGTGGAGGGGTGGGCACGGGGAAGGCAGTACAATACAGAGAAGACAAGTAGTGATTCTATAGCATCTTACTAAGTTGATGGACAGTGACTGTAATGGTGTATGTGGTGGGGACTTGATTATGGGGGGAATCTAGTAACCATAATATTGCTCACGTGACTGTATATTAATGATACCATAATAATAATAAAAATAAATAAATAAAAGTTCTCTGTGAACTTTTATTTTTTAAATGGTGCCTCCGGCAAAGCACATGGTTTTAAGAAAACTCTAAAAGATAATCCAGCTTGTAGCCAACAAGTTTAAGTCTAGGAAGATACTTATGAAACTAATTCCTTTTCTTCTATTACCAAATTATATCCTTTTTAAACCCTGAGGCAGGGCATTTGCTTGAAAGTATAATCTCGGAGCATGCCAGACAATGAAAAGTACAAACACAGTCCCACACCAGGAAGGAAAATTCTTACTCATTTTCTTACCTGCTGTGGGCAATGTTTTATAGAGAATACAGTGTTTTTGTACTAGGAACTACATCTGTACAGTGGTGAAGGAAAACAAGGCAAGCATGGTCATGCTGAAAAATAGGATTAGAGCCAGCAATGAGTCAGGCAGCCTCTATATTGTTACATGTGTGGTAGATACTATCTAGATCAAAAGAAAGCATAAAACATAGTTTGCTGTCTTTGATACTTAAGTACCTTACATTACATATCCTAATCCAAGTCATATGTCAGTTAACTACCAGGAAGCCTGTTCCAAAATTTCTTCAATTGAAAGTAAATACTACGAAATCTCAGAATTCAATGCTTTCTTAAAGCTTTTTTAAAAAGACCTCATCTGACCTTTTCTATAAAAAGAGACCTCATGAGAATATTCTGGTCCTTTAACAAAAATATGTTACTACTAGGAACTGAACTAGGAGATAATATCACTCTAAACTGATACTACTTATAAAGCTTTGACTGTTGTCCTTTGAACAATAGAAAACCAGGGTCATGGATATTATCTTTATAAGAGTCTTACATAAACTCTAGTCAACAAAAAGAGACTGGATCATTTTGATATGGCCATCTTAAGGACTTAGAAATAGTATTTTGAGAAACTGTATCAACAATGCTAACTGGAGATTATGTTTCTAACTGTGGATAGAGTGATTCCATTACTAATATTGTCTCTAGGCCATATTTTAAACAAATAAATGATCAAAGTCCAAAAATGGGACAGAAAGAATTTCTCAACTGTGCTGCTGGAATTATGGTTACCCTTATGGTAATATTCAAAAAGTCAAAAGGATTTAAATATGACTTAATACCACTCTTGAGATCTTTAAAAATGGTTTAATTCCATCCTGTAAACTCATCTCTAAATGGAAATAAAGGGATGAATTAATATTCTCACTCCCCATCTTTGCTTGGCTAGCTTGGACTCATCCTTTAAAGCCCCACCTAAAAAAATATCTTTATCCTAGAAAGACTTCCTTAAAAGCTCTAAAACCAGTACAAGAGTCCCCAGTGCCTTTTCCAATATACTTTCCTGTCACTCCGGGTTACACACTTCCTGGGGTTTTGTTATTGCTACTGTTTTGTTTAGTGTTCCCCACTAGACTGTGAGCTCCATAGGGGTAAGGACTATCTGCCACTTCAAAACTGCATTGGTATTTAACACCTGACTCATGATAAGTAATAAAATATCTGTGGGACAAATGAACTACAGTTTTTAAACTTTCCCATCCAAGGGATTGTACCAATTACCTTCCTTTAAAAGTTATTCCATAACAATTCAATCACTAGCATCCCAACCAACTAATAGTCAACTGAGAATTACTTTTAACTACTAGACTTACCCTAATGCTGTGCACACAAATATGAAAGTATGACAAATTGACTACAGGCTGTTTGATTTTATACCTTGGAGAGTTTTGCTGTTTTTTTTCTTTCTTTCTTAGTTTTGTCTGTTTTCTACAAAGGAACTAAAAAAAATTTTTTTTTCTAAAAAGCCAGTTTCAGGCTAGCGTCTCATAACTGTAATATAATCATTGTACTGTTGCGCTGTTTGTTTTCCAGCTTATCTGGGTACACATAAAACTCTAAAACAGAATAAAAAGTAACTGTTCTGGGAAACAGAAGAGGTTGATTTATGAGACACACACTATTTTATGGGTGATCAATCCTAAGTACATTATTACACAAATAAATATAACTATCATCTGCTAGTGACTATTTATAATGTACTAAGGTGAAAAACGACAAGATCTGCGAAGCAACGTATTAAAACAGACAAATTTGGAATGAGGTATGCAGAAGTAAACAACCTCAGTTGATTCACTGAAATACTCATTATTTCATTTGGCCTAAGGAAAAAGAAACACTATTTCATCTAAGATAAGCAACACTCTTGAGCAAATATCTAGTTAGATGGAAGCCTGTTTATGATTCAAACCACTAGACTCCTAATAGTAGGGCGTATATATCAAGAATGGATCCAGTGATCTATAATGATTTTCTGTGATTCTCATATTGCTGACCACTACCCATTAATGGATCACAAATAGCATTTGTAAAAAAATGAAATGGAATAATATATACAATATCAGAGTACAGCACATGTAGTAAGGCAAAGTACTGTCTCCTGAAACTTTTGATTCAGTTTGTGTGTGTGACAGTGTAAAATATATTTCTAAGTATGGGCTGCAATAAAAAAATGTAGGAACGCTACTGTTGGTGTATATGTTGATTTCTTCTTCCTCCCAATACTGCAAAAGTAGAAACTCTCCATCACAATTACTCATAAACATTAAAAGTGACCTTAGCCCATGTATAGGTTATAATAGTTTAAGCCTTGTTTCACAAGCTCTGAAATCAAACTGATTCAAATCCAGGTTCCATTACCACCTGTGTGAATTTGGACTTATTTAAACAGCATGTGCTTCACTTTCGTCAACTGTAAAATGGGTATAATAATATCCTTCAAGTTGTGGCAAAGTGAAGTAATACATACAGTAAGTTCTTACCATATGCTTTACCATTAAGAGAACAAATTTAAAGAGTGATTACATATTGGAAATACAGCAAGAAACTTAACGGCGTATCTTCAGCGTGTCACCTTTGATGTTTGTGTTTTGAGGGAGGGTGCTTTTTCATTTTGTATATTTCTGTTCTAAATGAATTTTATGATGTATATATTACACGTTTTTAATGTATATAACATCACCTTTGTTTTAAAAAATATCAGGTACGTGAGCAGTGACATAATGGTCCTCTGTTTTTGTTTTAAATTTCTCTGTATTTTGTAAAAATAGATTAGGTGTTTCTAAAATTAAATAGTCAAGTACTTGCCCGAAAAGAAAAAGAAAAACAAAGTATGTGGACAAGAGTTCAGGAATTAGAACACTTTTTGGAGAACTTATGTGCCAGATGCTTCTCACTCAATCCTCACACAACCTTAGTGTATCTCTGCCCTTGAAAAAACTGAGGCAACAGAGATAACTGTTAGACAACTAACAACTAGCAACGTTCACAACTTCAAAGTCTCTATTCCTTCTACCATCACATTATACATCCAATCTTCTCCAGTTGTTTCATATAGCCGTATTTTGATCTATCCAAATTACGACTGTAAACTCCTTGAGAAAGGAGGACAGTTTCACAAACTTCACTTATGTCTCTCATGGCTTACTAAGAGTTTTCGATCTTAACATCTTTAAACACTTGCCGAGCTACATTAAATTTCTTTTGGTCGAGACTGTCCTCACGGGATATACCTGTTGTAAAATCGAAATAAACTAGCAAACAACAAAACTACTCTAAGATTACCCAAATCTAACTATATTTATACACACTAGGAACTGACGAAGTTTAAATATACCCTTACCCAGCAACCACCACTAGAAAGCTTAGGAATGAGTGCAAGTATCACTGTGCAAACACGAGAAAGAATGGATTCGTACCTTCCCTACCACGCCCCCGCCACCCAGGTGCTACGGAACAAAATGAACCTCTAGCGTTCCGGTGAGGTGCTGAAGAACCATAGCCACACCCCCATTTTGTTCCATCGCAACAACTTTTCCTTCCCTCCCCGGACCCCTGTCCCCAAGACCAAACCCTTAATAAACAAGAGCCTCTGACCTGCCGCGAAGTGCAGGGGAGACGACTTCCGGCCGGCCATGTCCTTAGCATTCACGTTGGCCGCGTCCACCAGCCTCTTCACCCGGGACACGTCCCCATTGCGACAGGCCTCCAACAGTTCCCGTAGGGCGCCGCTCACGGCCGGGACCCCCGGCCCAGGTCCCGCTGCCCCGGGCCCTAATGCCGCGGTGCTAACTCCGGGCGCCTCGGGGCTCTCCGCCAAGCTCGATCCCGGGGAGGATGGAGAGGAAGAAGAAGAAGACGTCGGGGAAGAAGAGGACGACGGTGAGTTGTTACTGCCGCCGCCGGCTGGGCTGGGAGCGACACCGACGGCAGATGAAGCGGAAACCGCCGGAACCACGGGAGCGGCGGGGACGGTACAGACTGTGCTGGTGGTGTTGCCACAGCTGGTACTGTCAACCGGGTCCGGGGATCGGGGCCTGTCGGGCGGCTCCCTACTGCCATCGCCCTCCGGCAGCGCTAGGCCGTGCCGCGGGGAGGCGAAGGGGGCCAGGCCGCCCGCCGTGGGGGAAGCTGGGGTGGTCCCCGGGGCCAGGCCGGGGCTGAGTGGAGGGGGAGGAGGCGGCGGCGGCGCCGAAGCCCCTGGGGCGGGCTGGAGCTGTTGTTGATGATGGTGGTGATGATGCTGAGAGCGACGCGACGCCGCCATCTTCAGACTCCCCCAGCTCTGTCACTGCGGCAACGGCCCCACCGCCCGCCCTCACTTCCGACCTCAGGGCCAATTAGCATCCAGCGCACAGGAAATGATGCTGGGAGGAGTGGGAGGAGTCCAAGAGAAGGAGGGAGATATTGGGAGCTCCGAGTTGGCCGCGGAAGGCGGCGTGGCCTTGTGGCTGAGGGGCGGGCTTTGTGACGCGTGGCGGGCCGGCTGCGGAGGTTTGAAACCAAGAGCCAGCCTCGGCCTAAATGGGAAACTTTTCCTGCATTTCTGGCTTTCAGTTTGCTTATCTTGCCCTGCTCCGTTCTGTTGCTAAGTCTCTGTTTCAGTCTTCCTTATCTTGCTCCACAGCTTGCTACTGAAGCGTAACTCAGTGCAAGACGAGAATGTGTCATTTATCATCTATCAGATGGCTTCCTGAAAATGCAACTAATAGTACCTACCCGACAGAACTGTTAGCAGAATTAAAAGAGCTGATATATATAAAGCACTTTCTGACTGTTAATAAAACATAGCCATATTTAGTCTATTGATCATTTTCTAAATGCAGTCCTCCTCCCCTCTACCCCCAGTTATTCTCTTGGTCTTTACGTCCCTTTATAAGTTTTCTCACTCTATGTACTTTGTTAATATTCTATTTTAAAATAGTGGTTCAGATTGCCAGGACTGGAGTTCAAGCTCTGTGCCATTTGCTAGCTGTGTAAATTTGGGCAAATTATTTAACCATTTTATGTCTCAGCTTCCCTTCGGCAAAATCGAGTAAATAGTTCAATAATGGTTAACTATTAAAATTCTTTTCTCTATTCTATTATCCCTGTCCTTTTATTTCTTGCCTTAAGATCCAAATAATTCTGATGGTGTTCCTTTCTTTTGAATTATTTTTAGCTGAACCTCCCTTCTCCTCCATTCTTACTACCCCTCACTTCCCCTCCTCCCAAACTAAGACAAAGACCTGACTTGTTTCCATCACTCACCCTCAGATGCCATTCTTCAGCAACTACTTTTTCTCTCTTTTCTCT
The DNA here is from genome assembly GCA_029783875.1 of Phataginus tricuspis. NCBI lineage: Eukaryota > Metazoa > Chordata > Mammalia > Pholidota > Manidae > Phataginus > Phataginus tricuspis. The sequence goes on from JAQQAC010008525.1 coordinate 13,025,477, forward strand.
GCCTATACCTACTTTTTATGTCTGCCATGAAAAGAAACATATCAGTGTATGGGATAATCTCAGTGAGGTCTCCTGTTCAATAGTAAACTAGGCATTGTGGAAGTTCACACAAAGAGCATTATCCCAATAGAGTGGACACAGATAGATATTATGTGTCTTAGGAAAAAACAAGATTTAGATTGGTTAAGTAGAAATTTAGCATTGCAGAATATTAAACCAGGTGATAAAGTGTTGTTTTACATGTTCATTATTAAATATGATTAGCGTAACGTTAATATTCCCACCTAAATAAATAGGTAAATTTACTTAGGACCACAATCTAAAACAGTAAGGTCAGGAACATAATTTATATCATGAGTGACATTTATTACCATCTACTTGGGGTTACAGATCCTAACTCTAACAGCATCCACTGTTTTATAAATGCATGCCATTGTTCACAAATTGACAAGTGTGTGGCTAGATAGGAAAAACCCCATCGGCGCAACTAAAATCTCCCCGCAACACACATTCTCTTGGTTTTGAATCTTAAATTAATGCAGAGAACAGGGCAGCATTAGGAGCAGGGGTAAATCAGCATAATACATTAGATGTCCATAACTCACCTTGCACCCCCATGACTATGGCCTTCTTCCTGAATAGGAGGCATAAAGAGTATCTCATCTGATCCCCTGATAATCAATTATTCATAGATTGTGAGTAGTAGTAATGTTCACCCTAATTCAAAATGCAACTGTTGTGTCTGCTTATTAGTACAAAAAAAGTAAGAAAATTTTTGCTGGATAGCAACAACAAGGCTAAATGACCTGAAACTACTCTACTGGAAATTGCTTTTCTCTCCTCCAGTACAAAGTAGTAAAAGTACTTAACATTAAATATTTATAAGGTTTAGGTTTATATGGACTAATGTTGGCTCTAAACATGAAAGGGCAGATATCATGACCTAATCTTTTGCAGTTAAACACAATTCCATGAGGGATGCACTGTGCCCTAGTGAAAGGAGTTAAATCTGGGCTTGAATTACCTCTGAGGCTTAGCAGTTGGCTCATCTTGGTGGATGTGCATCAGCTCTGTCATTCTAAAATTCTCATTTTAGTGTAGCACTGTCATGAGGATTAAAAGATCTAGATGTTTCCTTAAGCACTCCTCGAGTGTTAGTTTCGTTCTCTTTTGTGGCATAGGAATTCACAGCCATTATTGATGTTATCTCCTCACAATGTCCTTTATGACAAAGATAGTGACTGAAAATAAGTATCCAACATTCTACATATAAGAAGAATATTAAGCAAAGAAAGATCAGGTTTGTTTCCTCATCTGAAAATTCAAGATTCTACACTATCTCCAAGAATCGTTAAAGATCATTGTTTTGTAGGATCTTATCATTTTCAAAGGTGTTTTCGAAAATATCATGGTCAAGTGGTATAAAAATGTGGGCACACAGTGAAATAAGCCAGGCAGAGAAAGACAAGTACCAAATGAGTTCCCTCGTTTGTGGAGTGTAACAATGAAGCCAAATTGAAGGAACAAATCAGCAGCAGACTCACAGATTCCAAGAAGGAACTAGCAGTTACCAAAGGGGAGGGGCGGGGGAGGGTAGGTGGGGAGGGAGGGAGAAGGGGATTGAGGGGTATTATGATTGGTACACATGGTGTGTGTGGGGGTCATGTGGAAGACAGGGTAGCGCAGAGAAGGCAGGTAGTGACTCTGTGGCATCTTACTACACCGATGGACAGTGACTGCAATGGGGCATGGGGGGGACTTGATAATATGGGTGAATGTAGTAACCACATTGTTTTTCATGGAAAAACTTCATAAGAGTGTATATCAATGATACCTTAATAAAACAAAACAAAACAAAACAAAAATGTGAGCACAGAACATTCTCTTAGGCCACTTTCTTAGTTGCCACAAAGAGCGAGTCACAATTCAAAGGGCACTCACCCTCCAGCCTCTGTTGTGATGTTTGTTTTTCCCCCCAGGGGGGTCATATGGACATGCTGTGTAAGTTACACAATCATCAAATCGCGCAGCCTTCATATTTCAACATACTTCAATATACCATTGCTATACTTCTAATTATCCTGCCCCAGATCCAAGTTCATGGGTAGCATCTCTTATCCATTAAGTGCCCTTATTCTTCAACACTCCTGCAGTGCCTCCTCTGCAAATTCATAAGCACAAGATCACAAGGTAGAGCTCCGTCTTGGCTAAGGCAGTGCCATTTCCTCACTTTGGCCGCAGGAGATAATAAGTTATTCTTATGTCAGAAATGCCCATGGTTCCGAGGATCCAGATTTCTCTATGAAGGTATTACAAAACTACGAGAAATTTTGAAACCCAGGAGAATCTTTTCTTGTAAGCCATAGGTGGGCAACAATTCCAATAGTTGGAATCATGCTGATCGCATTGTATCGGAGGAAGTTTTATTAAAAGAAAAAGCAAAGTAACTTATTCCAAAACAGGAAAATTACAGAAACAATCCCCTATATATTAGTTTATCATCATCCCCCCATTGACATTTTCAGTTGTTTATAAGATCGCTCTTACATACCAAGGTCCTCTGGATGTGCTCCCAAGACATCGTAGTCCATCCTCTGATAACTCGGATCTTCTCCTGGTAAGGTCTGTACCCTTGAGGGCAGTCCCACCTGAAGCATTAGCTTTAGGCAGAGACGAGATATAACACAGTCTTTAAGAATGTAGGTTCTGCATTTAGACCACTTGGATATGAATATTAGCTTTGTCACTAGCAGTGTGTGTTTAAAGGATGCCATATCCTACCTTCTGACAGGGATAAAAATCTATTTCCTGCGCATAAAAAAATGGCAAGCAGGCTTTCCCACCAAAAAAGTTTTTTTTCCTTCTAAGAATTTTCTCCAGAAATAATTAAAATCATACGATATACTCCGTTAATATTAGCATATGGCTTCCTAACGCAAAACAAATGAACACCTGCTATCCCCTAAAGTCATAAACAAGTTTAGAGAAGTTCACAGAAGTTCTGGAATGTATCGGTAAGGAGTGGATCAACTAGCCAACAATCATACGTAATGATGTAATGATCTACGTAACTGTGTGTGTAGCCAATCAGAATAGAGCTGATGCACCGGCCGAGGCACTGGGCGTGCTCAGGCTCCCTACTCAGAAGTGGGAGGGCGGTTGCGCTGACCCCTGACGAAGATTGGCGCGAAGACCTCACCAGCACTCCAAAGGGAAATCTCATAAGCATTAGCAGTCACTTAAGAGAAGGGTTTTTAAGATGGGGGAAAGAAAACAATTTTATTCTGCTGAGGAGAATCTGGTAGACGCGGAAATTTGTGATGCAGGAGATTGGAAATTCCTGGGCGATGTTTCCGCAGGAAGGCAAGAGGAATGAGACCTAGAGGACAAGCGTTGGCAGTGCATCCTTAGTAGCAAGGGGAAGGCACCGTGTACGGGTATTGATACGATAAATGGCTACGTATGGTGGTGGGAGATGTGAGAGAGACTTGATTGCTTCTGCTTTCTCAGTGAAATAGAAAGCGGAAAAAGACTATTTCTTTGTTTCTCCCTGCATCTCATTCCCAAGTTGGGGCACATGCCTGTTTCTAAAATAATTCCTGCTCCCAGGAGAACTCCATGCTCTGCTAGTCTACAAGTCTTAGTTCCATGGCAAGGAATGCTTCCACGGGAAGATGCCACATTAGTGACTTCACTGAACTGGGAGTTAAGACTGCCATCTGCCACTCTGGGCTCCAGTGGCAAAGAAGGGGATTGGTTGGAGTGGTGGATCCTGATTACCGAAAGGAAACTGGGCTGCTTCTATAAAATGGAGATAAGGAATAGCGTATCTTGAGTACATAAGATCCATTAGAGAATCTCTTAGTACTACCTGTGGTTAAAATCAATGGAAAAATATAACGGCCCAATGTGTGCAAGACTACAAATGGTCCACACCTTTCATGAATAAAAGTTTGGGTCACCCTACCAGGTAAAGAACCACGACCAGCTGAGGTGCTTGCTGTAAGTAATGGAAATATAGAGTACATGACACAAGAAGGTAGTTATAAATACTAGCTATAATCGCTTGGCCAGTTGTAGAAACTAGAACTGTAAATGTTAAGAATATTCTTCCATATTTTGTCATGCATGTATATATATATACATATATATATATTTGTCTTACATAAGAAATATTTTTTCTTCCCTCTTTTATGCTCTTATCATATAACAGGATTTATTAATAATAGTAAACTATATTTAAGTTACACTTTAAGTTATCAAGGAGAAGGATAAATTATCTAAGATAATTCAGTACACTCTACTTTTATCTAAGGACTTTGCATCTTCTTCTGAGGAAAGCGTTAGCACATGTTCAGCTGTACACAGTATAGGCTGACAAATGACTTTCTTGTTGTCTGTATTTGGAGATTAAGTGTGGTTTGAGGAGACATGTATAGGTGCCAAGTCGATGACGTAGACCGTGATGGTTAGTTTTATGTGTCAACTTGGCTAGGCTACCCAGTTATTTGGTCAAACAGCCATCTAGTGTTGCTATGAAGATATTTTGTAAACGTTTTTAACACCTACCCTCAGTTGACTTTAAGTAAAGGAGGAGATTCTCTTCTATAATGTGGGTTACATCCCATCAGCTGAAAGTCTTCAAAAGCATCTCAAGCTGGGGAGGGGGCAGTTTTAACTTTCCAACAAGTTCAAACAATTATTTTACTGTTTTGTTCATGTGCACTATGAAAAGGAGAATATTGTTATTTTACTAATACTCTAAAAAGACATCATTGTTTATTAATAGCATCTTTTTAAGAAATAAAAAGAGGAAAGGTCTTTGCATATTATCCCCGTTATACATTTGTACCCCTATAATCTGTGGGAGGAGGGGCTATTTAATCTTATCTGTCCTTGTATTTTTGAGAAGGTGGGACCTAAGTCTTGTCCAGATGGATCTCTTACCACTGCCTCTGTTACACTTCTCACTCTAGGCTTTTCCAATTTGTCTAGGTAAGCCTCTGCACTGGATGGCATTCCAGAATGGATGAGCAGTCCACTCATTCTTTCAAGAGACTTAGGACCTCAAGATGATTTGGTCTTCTCATTTGTGTACTGGGGTTGGCAATCAGTTTATAGTAGATCTATAATGCACCCAAATTTGAAACAGTCCAACATAAGCAGGGCTGATGTTCAGCTGTTAAAAGCAGAAGTAGGGCTGCATTGATTGTTGTTGGCTGACATCTATCAGACTGGCTGGTGGCTGGGCCATACAGGTTGTTAAATAGTTTGAATACCACCCCTGCATATGGGTACTCACATGCAGAGGGTTGCAAATATATACACTCTCCTATGCTGAAAGCTTCTTGGAATCACACCTTCAATAATAATAGTTGTGTTATTTTGAACAACACTGAGAACACCACAGATGTCCAATAAATACTAATCAGCCAGTTAGGTGCAATCTTATTCAAGAAGTACCATCATTGACCACCACTGTCTCGTTACAAATGATAAGTGGTATCAATGGCCTTATAGCCAATCTGTAATGACTGCGGATCTGCCCCCTGGGTGCCCAGGGACCCTGTGCTTCTACAGACAGATGGAATTCAGCATACTTGGTTGCACTCTGTAAGCAGTGGCCAGAATCATGCCATAATGTCCCTTGAGAGAGCTCCTACCAATCCAAGGGCACCCAAGGAGAAATTCTTAGGAACACCAGTGATCTGTGTCTCTAGAGAAGAGTATCATCTCAGCACCTAACCTGGACAGAATATTTGAACACCAGGTGCAGTGACACCATTGTCATTTGGACTTACATCTCAAGTGCACTTACACTTCATACAGGGATCTGTTCCATTATCACAGAAATTTTTATTGGATTCCCTTTCTAGTTTTTCAGAGAAAAAAAATGGATAGAATGTGACTGATGTGGGTAATTATCTTTACAATTCTTGCCAGTACAGTACTCTCAAATTCTTTTTATCATTTCTCTTTTGACCCTCTGAGGAACAAATCTGAACTTAATGAAAATCTTTAGACTTCAGCCCACCTTTCTAAAGAACCAGAGCAACATTCTGGCTTTTCTCAAGCACAAAAAAGAGGTGCTTGGCTTTAGTTATACTGAGCTTTTATCCGTTTACCTGACATAGTATCTTGTCTTCATTAGCATTGGAAATTTATAATAATCCCTCTTCAGACCTGAAGAGGTGGAGGAGAACCAAAGAGGCCAGCTTCCAAGGGTGGCCATTGTTCCAGGAAAAGGACATTCCCAGGAGACAAAGACGTGAATTAAAATAGGGAACCTACTGGCTCTTAGCTATTGAGAGCAGTCAGGGTGCTTATTGATCATGCGGAATCAAAGCAGATGTAAACAATCAGAAAGTAAGAGTTCACTAAAAGAATTTCTTTCAGAGGTACACTGCAGTAATAGGAATGATATCAATAGCATCTATTTATCAAGTACATACTACAGTGTTTCTCAAAGTGTCCCTAACAAACTTACCCTGTGGAGCTGCCATGAAACACTGTTAGAACCCACTACCCACACTTTGTCTAACTCGAAAGTCTGTGTTCTTCCAATTTTACAAAATGGAAAAAATTAACATTTTTTTTATTTGTAAATAAGTGATGAACCTTTGGGTGATTTCCACTTTTTGGCTATTGGGAATAGCCATGAACACTGGTGTACAAGTATCTATTTGAGCTCCTGCTTTCAATTCTTTTGGATATGTACCTGGAAGTGGAATTGCTGGGTTTCGTGGTAATTCTGTGTAACTTTTTGAGGAACTGCCATATCATTTTCCCAAGGGCTGCCCCACGTTACATTCCAGTTTCTCCACATCCTCACCAATACTTGCAATTTTTTATTAAAAAAAAAATTCCATTCTAATATGTGTGAGGTGGTACATCTTTGTGGTTTTGATTTGCATTTCCCTAATGGCTAGTGTTCCTGGGTCTAAAGCCTGGGTAGTGCCCTCAGGTTAGGAATGCCTGTGGCTCTCACCCAGGCACACCACACTGATGGGGAACTACACACACATTTCCCCCATGGGGACTCTTATATAAAGCTGGGTGGGCTTTCCTGGTTTTTATTATGATCACAGGACACACTTCAGCAAAAACCATCAGGGGACTTTGAGGAACAGTGTTTACTGCTCATATTTCTAGGGAGGGTACATGGCATATCTGGGGGCTACCACAAGGTTGCAATAGAACGAGAGAGAGCAAGCTCGGGCATGGGGCTCTGGCTTTATCAGAGGCAAGGGTGGGGTGCAAGGGTTTTTGGGGCTTGCTCTGTTGGTGAATGCAAAGCCTAAGAGTGGGAATTAGGGTGCTGGAAGGGAGAAGCAGGGTCACTCAAGAAGTCAGCTGTCTAGGTCACCCAGGGCTTTCTAAAAGGGGACCTTTGTGGTTGAGGGTGTCCTGGTTTCATATCTGGTTGGCTTGCTAGGAGCTATGTTGTACCCCTGGCAATATGTTCATTTGAAATGGATGTCTTTGAAATGGGTGCCTCAGCAATCAAAACCTTAATGTCAGGTGCTTGCATTACAGTCAAAAAGCTTAGTGTCAGGCCCTTAAACTACAGCTGGTGATGTCAAATATCTTTTCATGGGTTTATTGCACATTTGTGAATATTTATATTTATGTGTGTGTATATATATATATATTTTTTTGAGAAATGTCTATTCAAGTCCTTTGCCCATTTTTGAATTGGGTTGTTTTTATTGTGGTTGAATAATTTGCATTCTTAGCAAATTCCCAGATGATGATGATTTGACAATCACAATTTGAGAACCACTGCTTCAGATTATATATGTCAAGTGATTGAATCTCAGCCTCATTTGTGATACACAAGTCTGATAAAATTTGCTTGGCATATGGTTTTTGGTTTTTTTTTTGCTATTATTAATATACAATTACATGAGCAACATTATGGTTACTAGACTCCCCCTATTATCATGGCGTATGGTTTTAATCACTCTGTAGATGTCAGGCTCTTGGTTTTTCATCTTCTGTGACTTTTCTGGGAGTTTTACACATTACTCTGTTCCCCATGCAGCGACAGAGAAAGTCAAGGCAGCCCTGATATTGGATGACCCCAGAACTATGTCACCCAACACCTTCAAACAGGAGACTGTGCCCGGGTGTGTTATAATGCCCTGGGAATACACATCTTATCAAAGCTGGACCGTAAAGGATCTTAATACTGACCTGAAGATTTAGGAAACTCTTGTTTACACATCATCATGGATCCTCAAAATTCCAGACCAGTAAGTCTTTTTATACATGTGGCTTTTAAAAAAAAAGAATAATCTTAAAAAACTCTTGCACATAGACCACAGTAGAATTATCACTGGCCATGTGAAGATATAATTACCATTTGTCAAGTACTGTGAACATAGGTAAATTTCCTACACTTCCATTGAATTTGAGAAGTTAATTAGTATGACTACTAAGCAAAATCCAGAGATCATTGTACATGAAATATTTCCTTATAATTCCAATAAACTGATTTCCAGTGAAATTTCACTCAGTAGTCCCCAAATCTTTTTCCCTTCAGTTAATGGATCTCTGTACTTAACCTTCCCACTAAAAATATTCTAGGTCTACTTAAAAGGCTTATAACCATTTTGCTGGACGTGCATAATTAGGTTTGTTTTCTGTGAAAAATCTGTGGAAATGTCCTTTGGAATTAATAGAATAGTATGATTTGTCTTATTATTGTTACTTAGTATGTGTGTAGCCCTTCCTGTCTCCAAAGTACTATATAATCACTAGTTCCTCCTGAGCTATTTTTATGTTATTCATATATCCTTCTGATAAAGTATGTGATGACTTGTGTTATGTCTTTCAATATATTTCAAGGGAAGAAGTGAATAAGATGAGCTCTTGTAATACCGTGTGTTGGGGGCCCCCAAGCTCCCCCGCAGGTCTGATGGCTCACGAGGAAGCCTCCCAGGACTCTGTATCCAGTCATGCTCACAACTGTGATTTATTACAGTGAAGGTCTGCACATCACAGTCAGCAGAGGGAAAAGGCACACAAGTTCACATCTGGGGGAAACCAGGTGGACGCTTCCCACGGCTGTCTCCCAGTGGAGCGCCACAGGACGCACTCAATTCCCCCAACAAGTTGTAACAACACTTAGGAAATGTTGTCTACTCTGGAAGCTCATTAGAGACTCAGTGTGCAAGGTTTTGGCTGGGAGCCAATCACAGAGGCAACCTCTGCCTGGGACGTACCATTCATCCAGACTTCCAGAAGGAAAGCAGGTGGTCAGCTCTGTGGTGTTTAATTTTATGTGTCAACTTGACTGGGCCACAGTGCCCGGATATTTAGCCAAACATCATTCTCATGATTCTGTGAGGGTATTTTTGGATGAGATTTACATTTTAAATTGGTAGACTTTGAATGAAGCAAATTATGCTCTGGACTGTGGGTGGGCCTTGTCCAATCAGTTGAAGGCCTGACTAGAACAAAAGACCGACCTCTTCCAAGCAAGAAAATTCTGCCAGAAGATAGCCTTTGGACTTGAAATGCAACAATGACTCTTCCTGTATCTCAAGCCTGCTGGTTTACCCTGCAAATTTTGGACTTTACCCCTTTTATAATGGTGTGAGCCAATTCCTTAAAATAAATCTTTTTCTTCTCTCTCTCTATCATTCTCTCAATAGATAGGTAGGTAGATAGACATAGAGTATAAAGTGGGTAAAAGAATCCATAGCTGTATCTTATTGCTTATGTTACTCTAATACAAGCATAAATTGCATTGCTTGCTTGTACAGTTGAGGCATGGTAAGCCACTCTGGTCAGTTAATGGGGGGAACACTCTGGAAATATAAATTCCAAGATGCCAGCCAAGGGCCAGTCTAGCAGCAGGCCTTTCCAAGGATAGCAGTTCCAGCCTGCCAGGCTAACTCTTTTCCACATATATGCCCATCTCATAGCCTACATATAGAAAGAGACAAAAGGAAAAAGAGGCAGGGGGGTTTTCTTGCATCTTTGCTGGATGTACATCTTGGGTATGTACTGCTTGTTCAGAAACCAGGGGGATTTCTTGTGTCCACAGGGCTGGAGAAGCATTCTTGTTACATATAAAGCCATAAACCAGCTAAGGCGTTCCCTGTACACTTTTTCCTTGTTACTGTTTAGTATTTCCAACCTATCTTAACATCAGACTCCCATTATCCAAGTAAAGAAGTCAGTGTCAAAAAATGTTGGCCCACCATTATCGTCCTCGGATCTGTGCTGCCTGCAGTTTGTCCTGTGCTGTTTCAACAGACAACATAACTTTTCTTTTAACTTCATAGGGAATTCCATGCTTGAATGAGCCCTGAGATATGAAGCATGACAAATAACTTGCACCCCGGTACTTGTCAGAATGAAAATGGCTTGACAGCAGTTTCTCCAGGGGCTCACTGCTCTCCTGCAAGTCATCAACAGTGGAGACTCTCTTGAATGGAGACATGGCAACTTCCCAGGCATACCCGTGCTTTGGGGATCCGTACTTGTTTACTCAACGGGTCCAGATAAAGGGGGAGGCCTGGGCGGGCACGTGGAAGACACATTTTAATTTTTTGCTATCTCACACTTTCATTGTTTTCTCATTCTTTTGATGATTTTTAAACTAGTTTCCCTGTGTCTTCTCTCCCCATTTTCAGTTTTTTTCATGTATTTCTCTAAAAGTTTTTCTATAAACATGAATCTGGTGATATTGCCTCACTCAACCCCCATCAACTCTCTATGGTCTACTGAATAAATTCTCAAGTCCTTGGTATTGTGTTGATAGAATGTCACAGTGTGGCCTCAATTTATCCTCCCAGGTATATTTCTAGTCACCTCCCTATCAAAGGTGAATCAGTCATCCACTTTGAACCCCAAATCTAAGAATCCATCAGATTTTAAAGTTCTGTGGTTTTGTCAGACCCACTATCAGTAGGATATGCATTTTTTTCAATTAAACTTTGTATAGAAATATATAAACAATTACATACACAAACCTTAAGTGTATAGCTTGTTGATTTCCCTAACAAACAGACTGGTGTAACCATCACCCAAATCAAGAACTAGACCATTACCCACGGGGATGGTAGTACAGCACGGAGAATATAGTCAGTGATTCTGTAACATCTTTCTACATTGATCGGTAGTGACCTCACTAGAGGGGGTGAGGATTTGACAATGTGGGTAACTGTTGAACCACTGTGTTGTACATTTGAAACCAACATAAGATTGTATACCAGTGATACCTCAATAAAAAAAAAAAAGAAATGGACCATTGCCAGCACCTCTATATGTCTCTTCAGACCCTCTCCCACTCACTTCTAGTACCCCATCTTCACTGTTTTTTCCTATGTTCAACCCTCTCTAAATGGAATCATATAATGAGTCCTCTTTTGTGTCTCACTTTCTTTGCTCAATATCTGTTTGTAAGGTGTATCTGCGTTAGTATATGTGTGTAACAGTAGTTGGCTTATTCTCATTGCTGTATTGTGTTCAGTTTATCCATTTTATTTGATGGGTATTAGGTGGTTTTCGTATTTTTGGTGATTCGAAATAGTGCTGCTACAAATGTTCTTATATATGATTTGGGTAATTGCATGTATTGCATTCTGTTGAATATATACCAAGGAGTGAAATTACTGGACCATCGGGTGTGTATCTCCTTTGCTCTAGAAGATACTGCCAAACAATATACTAATAGCCCAGCAGCAAAAAATGAGTGTTTCTCCACATCCTCACCAACACTGGGTATTGTAGTTCTTTTTCACATTAAAGATTTAAATTATGGGTAATGATATCTCATTGTGGTTTTAATTTGTGTTCCCTGGTGACTTTGGATGTTGAGAATCTTCTCACATGGCTATTTTGGCTTTTTTTTTGTTTTATGAAATGTTTATTCAAGTCCTTTGCTCATGTTTTTTTCTATTGATTTTAGGAATTATTTACATATCCTAGATATAAGAGATTTTATACACATCCATACGTATATTTATCCCATTCTGTGTCTTGCCTTTTCACTCTTAATGTTATTTTTTGATGGACACAAATTTTTAATTTTAATGAAATCCAGTATGTTCATATTTTTTTCTTTATGGTCAATGTTTTTAAGTGCTGTTGAGACATCTGTTTGCTCCAAGTTTATGAAGATATTCTCCCATCTAGAAGCATTATTGTTTTCCCTTTTACATTTAAATCTGAAATGCTGTAGACTTCATAGTATGTTTTTTTTCCATATGGATATCCAGTTGATCCAATTTATTGAAAACCCATCACTTCCCCCCATTGCACTGGAGTGTCAGCTTTATCATAAATCAAGTAGCTATATTTTTGGGGAGTCTATTTCTGGATTCTCCGTTCAGTGCCATTAGTCTGTTTATCTCTCCTTAAACTGAACCACATTGTTTTAATTGGTATTTAGCGGTGTTAAGTTGTCCAGCTCTGTTCTTCAAGGTTGTCTCTCCTATACGATATTATTTGAATTTTTATGTAAACTTTAGAGTCATTTTGTCAGTTTTCACAAAAGTAAACCTCCTGAGATTTTGACTGGTATTTCATTGAGTCTGTATATCTCTTTGTTGGAGAATTTACATTTTTCTAAGTCAAAGTTTCCAATCACTGCATATAGTTTATTCATGTATTTAAGAATCTTTTAGTTTTTGAAAAATGCTTCTAGTTTTCTGTGAAGAGGTCTTGGCTAACATTGTGTAGGATTTTAGCATCTATACTCATGAGAGATATCATCCTGTAATTTTCCTTTCTTATAATGTCATTGTTAGGTTATGCTGACCTAATAAAATGAGTTGGGAAGTGTTTCTGCTCTTGTATTCTGTGGAAGAATTTGTTGAGACTGGTATTACTCCATTCTTAAGGATGCTAGGATGAATTACTCAAGGCCTTCTAACCCTAAGTTTTCTCTTTGAAAGAGTTTTAAATTGCAGATTCGGTTTCTTTAATAGATGTATGTTTGAAATTTTAATTTATTTTTCTGTGAGTTTATTAAATTGTATTTTTCTTTGGTTGTGTACATCTTGTCTAAATTGTCAATCTGTGGGCATAATGTTCATAAAATATTACCAGCTTTTTAACATCTGTTTAATCTATAGTGAGGTCCCTTTTTTATTTCTTATATTCACAATTTGTGTCTTATTGCTGTCTTTCTGATAAGTTTTGCTAAATATCTATCACCTTTAAATGTCTTTTCAAAGAACTAACTTTTAATGTTGGTTGCTCCCCTCTTTGTTATTTCCTTTCTTCTACATATTTGATTTAATTTACTATGTTTTAAAAAATTGCTTGTGGATGGATACTAGTAAGATATGCATTTAAAATACTTTCTCTCTAGTGGTGATAGGTTGATCATTCCATACACCTTTTTCCTTCATGTGACCAAAAGCATGTGTTTTCAAGTGAGGGTTCCCTAACAAACTAGAAACATAGTTTCTGAAATATGAAAAACTTGGTTTTTGTTTTTTGATTTTAGCGGGCTGCTTCTATAGTGTAGAGCTGTGACCATAATTGTGATTTTTTTTATTTATAATTTATTTTGGTATCATTAATCTACAATTACATGTGCAATATTACGGTGATTAAACAACCCCCTTCATCAGGTCCCCCCCACCAACCCCATTACAGTCACTGTCCATCAGCGTAGTGAGATGCTATAGAATCACTACTTGTCTTCTCTGAGTTGTACAGCCCTCCCCGTGCCCCCCCAACATTATGTCTGCTAATCGTAATGCACCTTTTACCCTATTATCCCTCCCTTCCCACCCATCCTCCCCAGTCCCTTTCCCTTTGGTAACTATTAGTCCATTCTTGGGTTCTGTGAGTCTGCTGCTGTCTTGTTCCTTCAGTTTTTTTTCTTTGCTCTTATACTCCACATATGAGTGAAATCATTTGATACTTGTCTTTTTCGGCTTGGCTTATTTTACTGAGCATAATACCCTCTAGCTCCATCCATGTTGTTGCAAATGGTAGGATTTGTTTTCTTCTTGTGGCTGAATAATATTCCATTGTGTATATGTACCACATCTTCTTAATACATTCATCTACTGATGGACACTTAAGTTGCGTCCATTTCTTGGCTATTGTAAATAGTGCTACAATAAACATAGGGGTGCATCTGTCTTTTTCAAACTGGGCTGCTGCAGTCTTAGGGTAAATTCCTAGGAGTGGAATTCCTGGGTCAAATGGTATTTCTATTTTGAGTTTTTCGAGGAACCTCCATACTGCTTTCCACAATGGTTGAACTAATTTGCATTCCCACCAGCAGTGTAGGAGGGTTCCCTTTTCTCCACATCCTCGCCAACATTTGTTGTTGTTTGTGTTTTGGATGTTGGCCATCCTCACTGGTGTGAGGTGATATCTCATTGTGGTTTTAATCTGCATTTCTCTAATGATTAGCGATGTGGAGCATCTTTTCATGTACCTGTTGGCCATCTGAATTTCTTCTTTAGAGAAGTGTCTATTCATGTCCTCTGCCCATTTCTTAATTGGATTATTTGCTTTTTGTTTGTTAAGGTGTGTGAGTTCTTTATATATTTTGGATGTCAACCCCTTATCGGATATGTCATTTATGAATATATTCTCCCATACTGTAGGATGTCTTTTTGTTCTGATGGTGTCCTTTGCTGTACAGAAGCTTTTCAGCTTGATATAGTCCCACTTGTTCATTTTTGCTTTTGTTTCCCTTGCCCGGGAGATATGTTCATGAAGAAGTCGCTCATGTTTATGTCCAAGAGATTTTTGCCTATGTTTTTTTCTAAGAGTTTCATGGTTTCATGACTTACATTCAGGTCTTTGATCCACCTTGAGTTTACCTTTGTGTAAGGGGCTAGACAGTAGTCCAGTTTCATTCTCTTACATGTAGCTGTCCAGTTTTTTCAACACCAGCTGCTGAAGAGGCTGTCATCTCCCCATTGTATATCCAAGGCTCCTTTATCAAATATTAACTGACTGTAAATGTTTGGGTTAATGTTTGGTTTTTCTATTCTGTTCCACTGGTCTGTGGGTCTGTTTTTGTGCCAATACCAAATTGTCTTGATTACTGTGGCTTTGTAGTAGGGAGCGTAATTCCCCCTGTTTGATTCCTCCTTCTCAGGATTGCTTTGGCTATTCGGGGTCTTTTGTGGTTCCATATGAATTTTAGAATTATTTCTTCCAGTTCATTGAAGAAGGTTGTTTGTAGTTTGATAGGGATTGCGTTGAATCTGTAGATTGCTTTAGGTAGTATAGCCATTTTGACAATATTTATTCTTCCTAACCAAGAGCATGGGATGCATTTCCATTTGTTTGTGTCCTCTTTAATTTCTCTTAGGAGTGTCTTGTAGTTTTCAGAGTACAGGTCTTTCACTTCCTTCGTTAGGTTTATTCCTAGGTATTTTATTCTTTTTGATGCAATTGTGAATGGAATCTGATTTCTCTTTCTGTTAGTTCATCATTAGTATATAGGAAAGCAACAGATTTCTGTGTGTTAATTTTGTATCCTGCAACTTTGCTGAATTCAGATATTAGTTCTAGTAGTTTTGGAATGGAGTCTTTAGGGTTTTTTATGTACAGTATCATGTCATCCGCAAATAGTGACAATTTGACTTCTTCTTTACCAATCTTGATGCCTTGTATGTCTTTGTTTTGTCTGATTGCCATGGCTAGGACCTCCAGTACTATGTTGAATAACAATGGGGGGAGTGGGCATCCCTGTCTTGTTCCTGATCTTAGAAGAAAAGCTTTCAGCTTCTCGCTGTTAAGTATGATGTTAGCTGTGGGTTTGTCATATATAGCCTTTATGATGTTGAGGTACTTGCCATCTATACCCATTCTGTTGAGAGTTTTAATCATGAATGGATGCTGAATTTTGTCAAATGCTTTTTCAGCATCTATGGAGATGATCATGTGGTTTTTGTTCTTCTTTTTGTTGATGTGGTGGATGATGTTGATGGATTTTCGAATGTTGTACCACCCTTGCATCCCTGGGATGAATCCCACTTGATTATGGTGTATGATCCTCTTGATGTATTTTTGCATTTGGTTTGCTAATATTTTGTTGAGTATTTTTGCATCTATGTTCATCAGGGATATTGGTCTGTAATTTTCTTTTTTCATCATTGTGATTCTTAATGTAACAATTCAAAATGTTGCCCAGTGCCTTGGATGATGGGGCGCTTCTTTCCACACCCACATCGTTATATAGTAGGAAGTGACTTCACCCTGGGAAGAATTGAATACTGGGCAGTGGCCTTGGACATTGTGTCATTTTTCATCTCCTTTTGAGATTAACCTATTAATAGCATTGTGTTAGTTTCCTGGGCCTGCAGGGACCACGTACCACAAACTGGGTGGCTTATAAAACCAGAAACTTCTGGTCTTGTGTTTCTGGAGGCTGACATCAAGGGGTCAGCAGGGCCATGCTCCCTCTGGAACCTGAAGAGGAAGGATTCTTCCTCGCCTCTTCCCAGCTTCTGGTGGCTCCTTGGCTGGTAGATGGCATCACTCACATCTTCTGTCTTCGCATGGCCATCTCCTCTCTGTGCACATCCATCTCTGTATTCTAGTTTTCCCCTTTTTGTAAGGATGCCAGTCATGCTGGAGTAGGGCCCATCGTAATGACCTTGTTTTAACTTGATTACGTCTGCAAAGACCCTATTTCCAACTAAGCGTATATTCTGATATACTGGGGGTCAGGACTCCAACTTATCTGTTGTGAGTGACACATTTCAACCCATAACAAGGGCAATCTCAGTGCTGGTTGAGAAGGCTCTACAGGTGGACAAATGGAAAGCCAGATGATGGAGAAAGGGAGGAAAAACACCCTGTAGACAGGCAGTGAAAACACTCCCCTTGCATATGGAGACATACTGCCCCAGTGATTGAAGTGCTGCTCCACAAATTCACCAGCCTTCTTGGGTAGGCAATACTGTTTCCAGCATGTGATCACAGTTGTTTCAGTCCTTGAAGTGAATATCTAACCATAAGTAACTCCCATATGAACAAGGTAATTTGGTCATGGATTCAGATATATCACTAGTGAAACACCTGGCTCAGCATTGTGAAGCCACATTGTACACATTGCTTTCAGACTTATGCATATTAAACTAAATCCATATTTTCAAGGTGGCATTGCCTTAGGAGAGATGTCATTTTTAAAGAAAATGGACAGAAAGCTAATGGAGGCACTTCTAGAATACATCAAGGTGTCTCTCTGGCATCACTTACCTTTTGGAAATTTAGCGCCTATGCTGTTCCTGCGATTCTCTGTGTTTGTCTGTAATGTTTCTCTCGAAATTGCTCATTAGCAGTATCACTCTCTAGGCAGCATCAATAGAGTTTTAAGACCAGAAAGCAGAGGCGCAAATGAACTGCTAAGAATAGCTACGTCCCTAGGTCAATGAAATCCAACGTGACACCCTAGTGTATCTGTAATGTGATAATAATGATGATCTACTTTGTAGCGATGTTGTGAGAAATAACAAGTTAATGATTGTAAAAATTCTGAGACTAGAAAGGGCCCCATAAACGCTCGTAATTATTAACGGTGATCACCTGCAAGTGACCTAGAAATTACTGTTAAGTTACAGCATGATCTCATCATCCCTTTTCCTTTCATAATTTTAGAACTTCCAGCCCCAAACTCTGGGTTGAGAGAGATTATATGTGGCTATACAGCAGCCCCCAGGAGCCTTCTAAGGAGAAACTTAGGAGCAACACTGTCTCTATATCTTCTGCCTTTAAAATACTCTCTTTCTTCCCTGTAGTTGAAGCTGGAGATACATTCTTGATATTCATTCATCCGGCTGTTACTTACTGAACATCACGGTGCAGACTTGAGGTCTGGAGATGCAAAGAGGAAAAAATAGACATGCTACCTATTATTCTCTTGGAGTTTATAGTTTTTAGAGATAAGAATAACATAGTCCAGCAATTGTAAAAAATATACAAAGTATACTGAGAGGGTACTAGTGGAGGACACTAGGAAAGGGCCCATAACCCCCGCCGCCTCCCCCCTGGGGCAGGGCCGTCAGGCCGGGGCTGCGAGGACAGGGTTTGCTGAGCCGGAACTTCATGCCTCTCCCTTTCAGGTCCCTCTGCTCTCTTCTCTCACATGTTCCAAAAAGGCCTCTGCTTGTGGATAACCTGCCCCACTGCCTCATTTCTCCCTGTAGTGGTTCAATTCATCAATGTTCTTTGTCCCTCCTCTCTTTAAAAAACTGAACAGGAGAGGCAGATCTTTCACCAAACCAAGGAGGACATAACTTATCGCTCGGCCATTCAGGGTTCAGAATGAGTAAACTGGTCCTCAGCCACCAGAAAGGCTTGCAATGATCTGGTAGGTGCCACGCCTGCCATGCTCCGTGAAGAGTGTGGAGCCCCTCCTGAAGGTTCGGCTTTATCCCAGGACCGATGACGGGCCCAGGAAGGGGACTAACCTAGTCAGACGTTTGGGTAACAGTCACTGTCGCGGATGCCTCCGAGTCCTGTACCCTAGGCTCGCCTCCTTCCTATGTCTTGGTGATTACAGCCCCAAAATGACCTTTCCAGTTACTTGGAGACAGGATGTGTTCCTTGTCCTCCCTGCGCTTTCCGAGGATGGGGTCCTCAGCTGTAACCTGTTCCTGATGGTTGCCATTCCACAGCTGGGAGTTTGGTTCCGGTGTTTTCTGTCCCTTCCTAACACACAACCCTGGCCCCCAGACTTATTTTAAATGGTGTGTTAATGGTACTTGAATCTGGCCTATTCACTCCTTCCTTTCCTTCCTGCCTCCCACAATATTTTTGAGCCCCTCCTTTGATCTCAGCACAGTGCTTGATCCTGGGGACACAAAGGTTTAAACTAACATTCACACTTCCCTATCCAACTTTCTCTAAAATCACCAAACCCTGGCTGGATCCCTACGGGGCACCCACACAGCTTCTCAGCCTACAAGAGGGAAACTCATTAGGTCAGGTAGGGCCAGGGTTTGAAGCTATCACTTCAAAACGTGACTGCCTCCTGGGCAGTTGCCAGAGTAGCTGACTACTGACTCCGGCCAGCTCGGAGCTCTCTGTTCTACGCTGGATTCTGAGCTTCCTCCCAGCTTGGCTCAGCAATCATCTCCTACAAGCACGGTCTGACCCCACGAATGGCTGTTCTTTCTGCTCAACACATCCTGTAATTCCTGTAACTATTCCTGGACTCTGTAATGGGCTTTGACTGTAACCATGAATAGTTCTTCTGGGTTTGGCTTTCCCAAGACCCCAGAGGAAAGTACTTTACTGTTCAATTTCTATTTGACCTGTTGGGTCAGAGTTTTAGGAGCTTTGTCTAGCATGTGGCTCCCAGCACCCACTGATTCAGATCTGACTGCCTGGACTCCTCACCTGCTTCCCCAGCAGACGCAGCCTCCTGTTCCCAGGAGAGCATGCTTTTAGCAGAGGGAAGGATGCAATGATTGCTTACTTGTGAGTTGCATGAAACAGTGGAAATGATATATGCTCTGGGATATCAGTTTGGAATCTGGCTTCTCCACCTACGAGTTATGTGCTCTTGGGCAATTGATGGTATCGATGAACTTCAAATTCTACTCTGTAATTAAGACAGATGAAATCTATTTCAGCAGGTTGTTGTGAATATGAAATAAGATAGTAAATGTAAAGTACCAGCACAAAGCCTTCCCAACAGTAGGAACTCAAAAAAATGTTTGTTTCTTTGTAATGTTTAGAGTTGCCACTTTTAATCTATGGCATCAACTTGATTTCTCAAATCTCCATAAGGTTTGTACTTTGTTTACTTCAGTTGAACTTGTTTTTATCATTATTAAATATGTTTATGAACTAGATGCAGGAAAAAAGAGACAATGGGTTAAAATCAACCAAGATTAGCGAACTCAAGGGAAAGGTATGGCTGTGTATTTTCTCCAATTCATATCACTTAGAACAATGTCACTGAATAGTGCTTATAAATAAATATCTGTTAATCCCCAGCAGAATAGAACGCTCTGATGCATTACTCATGCAGTGTGGAAATCAACCTCAAAGTCTTAGGTCAGCTGTGTCCCTCACTGCCTGTTTTCTAAACACCAGGATTTGAAGAAAATCATATTTTTTTTAAAAAGTGATTGCTAAGGGAGGCTTGCTTGGCTATAGTTTAGTGCAATTATGAGGTTAGATGCCAGGGCTGCTAACCTGGCAGTCCTGTGACCCCCCCCCCAAGGACAAATTCATTTAAAGGGAGTGAAGAAGTACAGTTATTACCTTTGTGGGGCCAAGGAGTGCTTGTTAGGGACAAAGTGTGCGATGAGATGCTAATCATGGTTCTGCGGGCTGAGCATTTCTGAGTACTTCAGGTTTTGGTTGATGTAACTGTTTCTTGTGAAATTTGCTCCTCAGGGGACATGTAAAAGAAAAATGTAAGTCTTGCTTAGGTCTGCAACATAAGGAAAAATGGCATGGCTTTCCTACGATAAGGAATAAGGTAGGAGAGCATGATGCTCGTATCACGGGTATTTGTCTCCGTGTTGTCATTTGTGCTAAGGACAGCATAGGGCAGGTGCTTCTGAGTGTCATGATAGAACACCATTGCTATCAATCAAGGTCATTGCAATGGTTATTTTTGGAATATAAATCTTCAGATGACGTAGCAAAGATAGGGTGAGTTCCCTTTGAATTGTCACCAAAGGAAGATAAAACCCTAATTCCCCAACTGTTGTAGACAGAGCCAGGACTCTGTGCTCCTTTCAAACACCCTTGAGGTTAAGTAGCAAGATGTTCCATGGAAATGTAAGTAATGAAATATTGTAATAAAACAATAATTACACTCTGGATTTGTGAAATATTTCTATTTTAAATAGTTTAAGGGTTTTTTTGTGTGTTTTGTCTCCTTCTAAGAAAACCTGAAATATTTTCTGTATATGTCTCTCTATGTTTGAATAAAAAGTGTTTGGAGTTTATCGATCCTATGTTATGGGATGATTCACTCCGAGGTAGTCCTCTGGGGAGAAGGACAGACCTTTTGAATGCTTAGCCAGGACCTGGAATCTCTAATTCATAGGTTTTAGTAAACTCCCAGCCACTCTTTTCTTCAGGTGGATTTAGCAAGTACTTTCATCTCCCTGGGTTTTCTCTGTCTCTCTAGAAATGAAAATTAATGTGGAAAAAGCCATCCAGTTGCTTGGCAAGCACTGTTATCTGTGCAATGTGGCATCAGGGCCCTGGAAGTTATACACGGGCCTCCTCTTGGGCGGTGAGGTGGTGGTGGTGATGAGGGAATGAAAAAGATGCTGGTGGATACCCCCACCAAGATCTGCCCATCTTGCTTTGTACCTGCACAGAGGGTACCCCAGAGCCCCCCACATGCCTCTAGCCTACCACAGGAGGAGACATCTGGAGTCTCAGTTACATTGGCAGCAATTACCACTGAAGCAGCGTCCTGTAGACCTGGGCGTGCACTAAGTTGTTATGCCCCGTGCAGGTGTCCATGACATTCACTGGAAGGGCTCTGTTGCTCTGTCTTTAACACAGCAAGCTTCGTGGCCATGTGTGAGGCTGTGTTGCAAATTCAGGGCGAAGGCCAGTCACTCATGAGGTCTTGATGGATCTATTTTCCCAACCTCCTTCCTTCATTCTGTAGTTTCATTCTTGATTCCTTTGAAAGTGAGGCTTCAACAAAATGCTATCCTCAAAAAGTAATCAATGAACACACCTAAGAAGTTCACAATTTTACACCCCAAAAGCTACTCAATTGTGTGTGCTTTGGAAAGCCAGATCTTTATATTTGCACATGATAAAAAAAAATCAAACATACAGAATAAAATCTATATTTCCCATTCTTTCTCAACTCCTCCTGCCTTTTAGAATAACAAAACAAAGGATTTGAGGATAAAAAGGAATTTTCAGTACAGCCAAGAATAGACAATACCAATTCACATCTTAAATACCACGAATTTTCTTCTCTACCATTCTTCTATTTGTACTCACAGTATTTTAAGCTCTGAATTTCATCATCATACCACAGTATTACAGGTCTAATCCTTAACACCAGATCACAGTCCAGAACTAATTCAACACATTGAAGGGACTCAACACGGCTGGATTTGCTATTGAACTGGTTTCTTTGATCCCTCAAAGAGTCTGAAGTTAGCCTGCATGCCCTTGGGTTTCTGCCAGTCTTTTATTTGAGAAATCCAAGCAGAGATCACCCCACTTGACAGTGTATACATTAGGTAGGCCTCCAGACAGCATCTCAAAATACAAAGCTGCCAAGAGATAGTAAACAACATTCAATAAATAGAACCTGTTTTGGTGAATGCCTTCTGGTGTTGTATGTTTTGATGCAGTACTTGGAAATTTTCCCAGGCAGTTAGTAATTGATGGGCTATTTGAACATATTGAGGCACAAATATACAACTTTAAGTGGAAATACTCTTATTTGTCCTTATGCACCCCCATTCCTCCACAGTCATTCTAATGGTGTCCTTCAAAAGTTAATTCCAGAAGTAATTCTAAGACGACATTAAAAGATCATTTTTACGTCTTTGCTGGATACCACATATTCGCCAAAGAACTCCTCAGGGTTGATGATATCAGGCATTTTAAAGATAATCTACTTACAATAAAGGGGATGGCAACATTTTTAGAAAAATAATTAGACAGATAAAATTAAACAGATAGAAAAATAATTAGTCTGTCTAATTAGACAGACAAGTGAAAGGAGGAACGACCTGCCCTCTATAATCTATAATCTCAGAAGATAGGGAGCTTTTGCCAGTGTCCTGGAAAGCTCAGCCCAGATCTCTCCTTATTCTGGGATGGGTTGGTGGCAGCCATGGAAGCAACAGAGTTTCCCTTTGTTCCTGAGGCAGGACTTCAGCTGTGAGGGCGGACAGGCCTCCAGTGTTCCCATCAGGCATGACAAGGAAAAGCCTTGGGCAGAGCAGCCCTGGGGAGAAGAGCAGGAGAGCTGAGCTTTGATTAATCCACAAAGTAATTAGAAAGTGGCTCGCAAAGGCACATGGCGTACAACCATATGGAAAATAAGCAAGGAGATCTAGGAGGGTGATAGGTGAGGGGGAAAGGAAGCAGAGGGAAGGAGTAAAATGAAACTGGGGTGAATCGGGCACCAAAATCAGGGATAAGGCCCAGGACACACAATGAGGGCAGGATGACCAGTTCCGCTTCCGATCAGAACAGCCTGGTCTCCTGGGACAACCGCTGTCCTCCCCCTTCAGGCCACAGAGAAATTCCTCTTGCCCTTTTCATCTGGAGTATCTGCAACCTCATCCCTACATCAGACACAGTGATCAGATTTTCTGTGGTTATTTGGTTTAATTCCTTCAATGGAGGCAGAGGAGGGATCACATTCCTCGAATAGGTGTGGCAAGGCTCCTGCTCTGAGACTCACGATAATCAAGCTCTGTGTTCTTACTCTTCTTACCTGCTTCTCTCTGTAGCTTTGCGCAGGAAAGAGGACAAAGACAAGGAAACAAATACTCATTTTTTTCTAACTGCCTGGGAGGTGTTGGGCTTGGCGTTTTGCAAATATTATTTCATTTAGTCCTCACAATAAACCTACAAGAATGGTACTATCTTCCCCATTTTATAGATGAAGAAAGAGACCCCCAGAGGTTAATAAATGTACCCAGTGCTGATACGTGTCAGAGGCAGGGTTTTGACCTGCAGAGGGCTTAGATGATAAATCAAATATAGCTAGAATTTCTGCTTAAGTCAATCAATCAGCAGAATCTTTCTAAAATCTGCCAGCGCCAGAGTGTCCCATAACACCACCAGGATCCCCATCTATTTACTAACCCTCAGCATGGGGCAAAGGGCAAGGGAACATATCCATGGTTAAAAGTGGAGTGAGAGAGATTTGATCTTTTTCATGTTCCAGGGATGTTTCGTTTTTCTACTTTATTCCTTTTTTTCCTGATCATCCTCCCTTAATCAATATATTGGTCAGGATATTAAAAATGATCAGAAAACCATTTTTTCTCCAGCTACTTTTTATCTAAACAAGGCATAGCTAGCTGGAGGTAATTCCAATCCATTTTGGAGAAAAGACTGCCTGCCTTGGCATGTTTTCTCCATAATACTGTCAGCCTGTAGATGAATCCAGGACAAAGTATCTTCACTGTAGCATGCGGGAAAGAAACAGCGTCAAAGTCATCTTAACTTTGTAATGAATAGCATTTTGTCAGAGTGAATATTTGGCTCATGGGAGGTTAAAGGAGAAACGGGACTAAAATGCTTTAATAGCCCAGAGACTAGCTCAGTGAAATGAATTTATTGCTTTTAGTAGAGTCCCCAGGGGGCAGCACATAATGAAACTGGATATCTGATCAGGCCTCCTTGGCATGGGAGATGCACGGCCGTCAGGGGCAGCATACTGAGCACCGGGCTGTGGGGAACCTGAGGGGCCCCTCGCATTGAAGCAGAGGTGGCCAATCTCTCTCCTGTCTGGTATGGAGAATAAATGTATTGAGGGGTGCAGGGGTGGGGGTCACGGCCTATCAGTTGTGCCGCTCGAGGCCATCCACTCTCAGGGCTGGCTATCCAGATCTTAGACACACCGGACACAAACAGGACGCCAACGGCCCGGCTGTGCTTGGATTAGCTGTAAAATGAATCACACCAATTTGTTTCCGAAAGGGAGTGTTTTTAACAGGCCCAGAGGCCCAAGTAAGATTTCCAGATGCCGAATGACAAATTGATTGGACACCTCTGACCACCAAAAGCTATGCATAGGACAGAAGAAAAGGGACAGAGAGGGAAGGGCAAACAACTATTGGAAAAGGTGTGTAGGGGGCTAATGCATTTTTGTGCAGAAGAAAAGAACTGTAGGGAGCTTTCAGTTTTGCCAAGGAAGGAAAGGCTAAGACATTGCCACATCCTCCAAGATGAAGAGGAGCGCAAGAGTCACATAAGACAATTTCAAAACTAAGAAAACAGGAATGCAAGGAGAGAAACATAAACATCTCATTTAGATGAACTCCAGTGAATATCAATCAAGAGGGGGAGACAAATCCATTTACCACTTCCCCCACGTTGTAAAAGGGATTCTGCGCCATTATTCACCTCATTTATATATGTGTAATACTAAATCATTTCACTAGTTTTTCTTATATTCCACTGGATTGAATGTTATCTAAGGATAGAAACCAGGTTACTGAGGAATACAAATTGGCACAACCACTTTGGAAAACAGTTTGGCATTATCTCTTAAAGCTGAACCTTCATATACCGTAATACCTAGAAATTCCACTCCCAGCCCCATAGCCAAGGTATATTCTTGCACATATACAGTATAGGATCTACATAAGGATGAGCCTAATACTAAAACCTGGGAACAAATACCTATAGCTGAAGAGAACAAATAAATGTTATTCACACAGTGAAAAATTATACAGGAATCAAACAGATGAACCGCAGTGATATTGCAATAGTATGGGTCAGTGTCAGCAATATAATATTCAAGTGGACAAAGGACCAGTGGAAGTGAATATACCCTTGCTAGAAAGTAAAAAACAAAAGTACAGTTGGCCCTTGGACAACACAAGTTTTAACTGTGCAGGTTCACTCTTAAGTGGATTTTTTTCAATAAACATATTAGGAAATTCTTTAGAGATTTAGGATAATTTGAAAAAACATTTTCTTTTCTCTGGCTTACTTTTTTGTAAGAATACAGCATATAATACATATAATATACAAATGATGTGTTATCAACTATCTATATTACCAGTAAGGCTTCTGGTCAACAGTAGGCTATTAGTAGGTACATTCCAGGGGGACTCAAAAGTTATACACAGAGTTTCGACTGAGGGGAGTTAGCACTCCTAACCTCCACGTTGTTCAAGTGTCAACTGTATATACATTTAAAGGACTACATAGATATACAAAGAACACGCACACACGCACACACAAAAGCATGGGAAAGATGATGGTAGAATTCAGGATGGTTTGGGATGGGCTGGGGAGACCATGTGGTTGGATGTGGGTTGTTAAGGTCTTATTTTGGGTGGTGGGTTTTGCAGGTGCTTAATACAAATGACTAAATAATAAATAGAAGTGGGCCAAGCATGGCCAATGATGAGAGTGTGACTGGGATTATTATGATGAATCCAACCAATCCTGGCCACTGGAGCACCAAAGAGGAGTAGGGGGGGAAGAAAGAAAAGAATAAATCCTGCCTATCCAGAGCACTTCATTTAGCGCTTGGTGTTTAACAGGATTTCATGGCCATGAAGATGGAATAAAATACTTGAATCTAATCAGCTGCTTGGCAGTAACATTAGTTACCATTAGTACTGCAAATGGAGTGGCCCTCATAGGCTGGGCCAAGGTGTAGAGCCTTCAATAGAGCACTGACATAGTTCTTAGGAAAACATTTTTTCTGAATATTCCAACACTTATTTTTTTCAACATTTTATTATGAAATTGTCAAACACACCAGCAACGTGGAAAGAATTTTACAATGAACATTCATGTACTCACCACCGACAGTCTAACATTAACATTGTACTTTACTTATTTTATCACACATCCATCCATCGTTTTATCCATCTACCTCATTTTTTTTTGTACTTCAAAATAAATTGCAAGTATCAGTACACATCTCTGCAACTACTTCAGCATTCATCTCTTTCATTCCAACATTTATTTTCATTTCCAATTTACAGGGGGCTACAGACAAAAAAAAATCAAAGTATTTCTTGAGTGAGGAAGAAAAGTGAGTCTCAAGTAGATCTGAAACAGAAAGCAATAAAAAGAATGTGTTTTCAAACAACAACAAATGTTGGCGAGGATGTGGAGAAAAGGGAACCCTCCTACACTGCTGGTGGGAATGCAAATTAGTTCAACCATTGTGGAAAGCAGTATGGAGGTTCCTCAAAGAACTCAAAATAGAAATACCATTCGACCCAGGAATCCCACTCCTAGGAATTTACCCTAAGAACGCAGCAGCCCAGTTTGAAAAAGACAGATGCACCCCTATGTTTATCGCAGCACTATTTACAATAGCCAAGAAATGGAAGCAACCTAAGTGTCCATCAGTAGATGAATGGATAAAGAAGAAGTGGTACATATACACAATGGAATATTATTCAGCCATAAGAAGAAAACAAATCCTACCATTTGCAACAACATGGATGGAGCTAGAGGGTATTATGTTCAGTGAAATAAGCCAAGCCGAAAAAGACAAGTACCAAATGATTTCACTCATATGTGGAGTATAAGAACAAAGAAAAAAACTGAAGGAACAAAACAGTAGCAGACTCACAGAACCCAAGAACGGACTAATAGTTACCAAAGGGAAAGGGACTGGGGAAGAGGGGTGGGAAGGGAGGGATAAGAGGGTAAAAGGGGCATTACGATTGGC
>JAQQAC010008525.1:13052907-13237742 GCA_029783875.1 Phataginus tricuspis
AAATAAAAGAATGTGTTTTTTCAAAAATGCTCTTAAATAAGTGAGCTCCAGCATCTCAGGAGTAGCATGACCAGGGAACAGAGTGCCATTCCCTCAGCGGGGAAAACAAGTCGATCCTGAATGTGGCCCAAGAGAAACACAATCCAGAGCCAAGCAGGGTCAAGATAAATGCACCTGGGGAACTGTTGGGGTGCAAAATCATATCCCCAGACTTTGGACAGGCCCCATGTCTGTTTCTGTGGGCTGGACGTAGGGGTGCTCACCCCCTTCCTAGAGCCTGAGGCTCAGCTTCTGTCCTGAGCTGGACTGATTAAGACCCTTTAGCTTGGAGCATCTCCAGCACACAGACTCTCCCAAGCAAACTTTGGCAAGGCATGTTTTAGCCCAACACGACATCATGACTATCTGACCTAAGGGGCAAGATTATTACAGCTACTACTCGCCCACAGCCCTCCTGCCAAGGACTTCCAGTTGGCTGGAGGACTTCATTTCCATACTCATTAAACTCCAGTTCAGAACAAGAGACTGTTGACTGAGTTTCTGTCATCCCAGTTTAGCCCATTACATTGACCTTCTATCTCTCCCCAAATACCTACTCCCCAGATTGGTTCTACCAAGAGCCATCTAGGGAAACCAGTTCTTTTTTGTAGAAAAACCATCTTATTTTTATGGAAAAAGCTACATTAAGATTTGTAAGAGGTGCCAATATAATATTGCCCAGACAGAAAAAAAACTCAAATGCGAAAAGCAACAAATCAAAGTGACACATCGTCCTACTTAGCGGTGCAATTAATTCACATTGCAATAAAATTAAGTCAAGTATAACAAAAATCAAACAAGCGTAGGAAAACCAATTCTTGATATTACGGGCTATTGTCAGAGGGCTCCAGTTAACACCCACGTAACTTAATGAGCACAGATGTAACTTGGAAGTAAAACGTACATATATTTAGTTTGTATGATAAGCAATCAATCATGCAGAAGGGGGCAATGCTTTAAACTAGGGGTCAGCAAACTATGGTTGGCATATCAAATCCAGTCCACAGCCTACTATTGTTAATAAAGTTTTAATGGAACACAGCCATGCTCACCAATTTAGGTTTTGTCTCTGGCTGCTTTCATGCTCGAAAACAGTGTGGAGGAGCTGCAAGAGAGATCATACGGCTTGCAAAGCCTAAAATATTTATTTGCTGGCCCTTTACAGAAAAAGTTTGTGAAGCTCTGGGCTTCATGGAGGGGCTCTCAGGGAAGGTGCCTTTTGATGGAGTGGGGAGGTGACCGTGAACATAGAGCACTGGCTCTTTAGACAGTCCCATGGAGTTCCTTGCACATGTATGTTTTATTTCCACATTCACACTTCATCAACCAAAGAAATACTGTTCCATTTTTTTTTTTTGCACATTGCATTTCTGCCTAAGTGTTCATTTGATTGGAGTTCTATGGCTTTTAAAGTGAGAACCAAACAAACCACTGTCTACAGGGGTGATTCTCAGCCCTGACTGCACAATAGAATTCTCTGGGACCTTTTAAAAAACATACCAGCAGTCTGCCCTGGAATGAACTAAAAATAGACAAATAAAAACAAACTTCCCAGGTCACTCTACTGGACATCCAGGTTGGAAAATCACTGGTCTAGAGGGCAAGGAGGTCAGTCCCAGGTGAGGTGCCCCATGGAGACCTTGGATAGTAAAGGGTGTGGGTGAGAGCCCTGAAAAAATGACAAAAGGAACCCCAAGGGGTAAGAGAGACACAAAATACAAGAGTTGACTGAGGACTTTCATAGGCCAAATCTCTCAAAGTTGATGTATACTACTAACCCTTGTATCTCTGTTGCCTGTGGAAGTCAGCTTAATATACTCCCTCCAGATCACTTAAACCAGATGACTAGAGTTAAAAGGTGCAGTTCAGAGACAAATTTCAAGTTGGCCCTGGTTGAAAAGCATAACCTAGCCAGACTTCTGAAATGTGCAATGCTACCACACAGTTGTCCTGTATGTGGTCCCAGCCTCAGGGCCTTGCAGGAGGTCATTTCAAATACTGGAGGGAATGATAAAATGGTAGCAAGGAAGAAAAATAGGACAAAAGATAAAACCTTGGTTCCCACTGCTAGGAATTTAGGCTACATTCCTCATTCTCATGCGAGGTTCTAGCACGTTCCCTAGTGATACTCTGGAACTTTTTCCGGGATCTTTGGTTCTCAGCTGCACACAAGGGAGAGGGAGTGTGGACAGGCTGGGTTAGGACAGTCCTGTTGGGGGTGAGGTGGTGACCTCTCAAGGTTTCTTAATCAGAAGAATCTCTGATTCTACAAATAGCAACAAGAATGAGTCACTCAGGGACCCCACTTAAAGCTGAGGGGAAAGGTTTTCCTTTCCTTTTGAGAACAGTGCCTTAAGTGAGCTGACCCTCTAGAAGAGTTCCTGCCCCTGCCTCCTGGGACTGGATGTTCCCAAATACATGACAGGAAAGACAAATGACACCCTGAAATAGCTGTGGAGGGATTCTTTTTTTAAAATTTTTTTGGAGGTATAATTGATATACATTATGTTAGTTTCAGGATTGCAACATAATGGTTCAATATTGGTATATATTGCAAAAATGATCACCACAATAATCTAGTTAACTTATCCATCAGCACACAGTTACTACATTCTTTTGCGTGATGAGCACTTTTAAGATCTACTCTCTCAGCAGCTTTCACATATGCCACATAGTATTATTAACTATAGTTGTCATGTTGTACAATACATCCCTAGGACTTATTTATTTTATAACTGGAAGATTGTACCTTTTGACCCCCTTTGTCCATTTTGCCCACCCCCCAGCAGAAGAGATTCCTTGCAAAAGCCTACCAACTGTGAAAGAGGGAGGGAGGAGGGTGGGCACCCCTGCCAGTGGAGAGGGCAGGGCCCTAACTGTGCATTCTCCTTGGCCCTTTTAGAATGGGAATTTTTCTTTCAAAAGTTGTTCCTTTCCCCTGGAATGCCCTTCATCCCCCTATACCTGTTAAATTTTACCCATATTTCAAGACCACTTTAAAAAGTCATCCCCACTATAGAGTCTTCTTGTATTGCCCGTGGCAGAGTTGGTCACTCTCATAAAGTTTCTCTGGCACTCAGTTGAGTTCTCCTTTAGCATTTTAAGGATGTGTCTTCCCATCTGCTTCTCAGCAGGCTGTGAGCTCCTCAGGACACAGGCTCCATTTTCTTTGCTCCAACTTGCCCAGCCCTTACAAGATAGGTTTTATGAAGCAAATCCCCCCATTTTTTGTTTTGTTAATTTGTTACCTTAAAACTATGCTTAAATTGTCTCATAAAAAAACAGGTAAATTACCATTTTGAAGATACATTCAAGTACAAACATGTATTAAGAACCAACTCTGTACCAGGCACTGTGGTCTGTACTGGGGGTGCAAAGTTGAATGGAAAACAGTTCCTGGCCTCTGGGGTGTTACAGTTTAGTGGGGAGACTTAAGTAATCAGAGAGAAGTGAGCTGAGCTACTTTGGAAGCACACAAGGCAGTGTGGGAGCAAAGAAGGACATGTTTCCCCCTCCTCAATATTGCGAAGATCACCTAGAGAGGGTGTGGGGATCGAGGCAAACGCCTGGCAGTGAATCCATGCGTGTTTGGGGGGCAATGGGGTGGAGTTGGAGGACGGTAGGTAAAGGGCAGGTGGAGGGGGGCCACATTTTAGAGTGTTTAGGTCTGGAATCACGAGGCGGGGGGGAATAGAGAGTACAAAAATGTACTCTCAGCTGATTACTCTGAGGGGAACCTACCGTCTTTCCTTGGACCATGACGGCTCTGGAGATGATGACCACTCCTAAAAGAAAAAGGAAGAAAATGAGCACTCCTTCAGCCCACTAATTTGACCAAAAATTGGCAACCCCCATTTTAAGGGATCTTATGATAACAAAGCTTTCTCCTGTAAAAGCAGTTGGATTTTACACAACCCAGCAGGCAATAGCAAGGCTCCCACGTCATTTTGTCAGAGAGAGGCCAGTAATTTTAGGGTGGGAACAGATCCATTTACACAGAGCAAGAATCTGCCTCGTGCAGAAAGTGTTCCATAGCAATTTGTGGCCTCACAGGATGCTATTTATAGTCCTGCAGTGGCAAGAAAATTAGGGGGCGGAATGATTATTACTCTAATTGCAAAGCTGAAGGATGCATCGGTCATCCTGGTCTACTCGGCCTTTTATACTCTACTCGGCTTTCAACACTGAAGAAGCAAAGTGAAAAGGGCCAATCGGTTCCCCTCTTAGATATTATTTTACAGCTTAAAAGTCTGGCGTCAGCAGCTAACTACCGCCTAGGTCTGAAGTCATTACCCAAAATGATGCTTCATCTTCATTTAAAAAAATCTCTTCAATCCTTCCTCAGAGAGTCACCCTGGGCTCAGGAAGCGAGATCACAATGAAGATGAGATCCACAAAGAAGCCCTGAGTATATTGCATAGAGCCTCCCCATCATCATTTCTAAGCAGTTCATTTGAATGTTGTACTTTATTCTTGCTAAATACTTGGATAGCTGCCAATTTTCACTTTGAGAGGAAGGAATAAACACGATCTTCGTGTCTGGATTGTGTGGAGAGGTGTTCATGGAGGGCTCTCCCTTTGTTGTGCTCAGCTAATTGCTAATTATGTAGTGATGGATGTAAATTACCCAGGTGGTCCTGTGGGCTCACCAGCACGCTGTCTACTTAAAGGAGAAAGGCTGAAATACTAAGAGATTACCAACCATATCTTTGTCCATGAAAATACGTCTAAATGCATGAAATAACCCTTTGGAAGAGCAGAAGATGTTTTGGGGAGGAGAAGATGCAAGGTGGGTCCCACCCAGACTCTGCCCTGATTTGGTAGCAGAGGGAAACGTCTGAGTCTCAGTTAACATAGAAGAAGGGAAGGATGCTCCTGCTTGCAAGAGAAGCAGCCCCACTGGTCTCCAAATGTTCTGTTCAGAAAAGAATAAATGGCAGTAATAGTAATACCATGTATTTGAAAGGCAGGGTGCAATTCTAAGCCTTTCTCACATACTCCCTCCTTGAACCGTCTAATGACAAGATTATTGAGAGGGTCATAACGTTAACTCCATTTTGTACATGATGATATTAAAAACCCAAGGCAAGCTTGTGATTCGGCGAGGCCACCCTGCCAGTTAATGGAAAAGAGGGCGGACTCCAACATCTCACTGGCCTGCCAGCAGGGCCACCACTGGGGGGCTGTCTCTCTTAGCATTATATTTAAGTGGTTTGGAATTTTGGTTTTAAGGCTCATTTTGAGTAAGAAGGTTTTTATTTATGACTTTCTTTCTTTCTTTCCCCCTCCCTTCTTCCCTCCCTCCTTCCTTCCTCCCTTCCTTTCTTTCTTTCTATTGTATACTTAATTCTGAGAAAGTAAAAATGAGCTCAGGTTAAGAAAGCAAAATATCTGCCATGCTACTGATGCCGGGGTTCTTGTTCATGAAGCCAAAGAATGAGCTTAGCAAACAGTCAAGGTAGGAGTACAAGGTACAGGATTTTATTTAGAAATAAAGTGAAAGGACAGAGCTCCCGGCTCACGCCAGGAGGGGACAAGAGAGTCCAGGGTGGTGTGTTGTCTAGGGGGTTTTATAGGCAGATGAGGATTTTTCCGAGAACATGGTAAAAAGGCTTAGGGGTGTGGACTTGTACCACCTGCCCTGCCCTCAGGGTGGGCTGGGTTGTTCTCTGCTTGCTACGGCTGTTTACAGTAAAGTCGTGGGTTATGCTGTGATACCCTTCCCTATCTGTGAAACACTCAAGCATTCTAGGCCAAGTTGCTCCTGGCCTTTTGACTTTTAACTGACCTTACTGAAGATGTCTATATTCTTAGTCTGGTATCTTGTTCCTAGAGGATTAGTGTGACTTTGACTTTGCATAATGCTTAACACAGAGTTTCAAAAGGGACTTCTTTGCCCATTGTTATATTGCTGACTGTAAATATCCCGCCCTGCTTTTTCCAGAGGCCCTCACCCTACTCTGACTACACCCATGGTCCCTGTCTCACTACTTACCATTCTGGGATAACAGATAAAGTCAGAGGCAAAGTCAAGAGCAACAGGTATTTCTCTCAAGGACACTCTGCCCTAGTAATGTCACAACCACCCCTGGGTTTTTTAAGGGGTCCTTCCTTTATTTATTCACAGACAATGCTTTTTGTTTTCTAAAATCATAGATTGCCTAAAATTTTGTGGTTTGGAATCATATAAGCAAGAATGAGCATTCCACTTTTGCTCAGAAGATCTAAGTAACTTTGCAACAAGGAAGCAGCCCCAATTTCTAATCCAGGTCCAGAGGTTCAGATAGGGGTTTTGGAACACTTTTCACATTAACTTAACTTTTTAGTGCCCAAGGAAATAAGACCCTGACTCCCCTTCCCAGTCCTGATCTGATATTGGCCCTTTTATACACAGTCTTGCTTATCATTGAGTCTATCAAAACATTGCTTCATTCCATGATAAGACACCACTTCACACCTGTTAGGATGGCTATAATCAAAAACGTGGAAAATGACAAGGTTGGTAAGGATGTGGAGAAATTATAACCTTCATACATTGCTAGTGGGAATGCAAAATGGTGTAGCTCCTGTGGAAAACAGTTGGGCAGTTCTTCAAAAAGCGAAACATAGAATTACCATATTGCCCAGCGATTCTACTTCTGGGTATATGTCCTAGAGCATTGAAAGCAGAGACTCAAACAGATATATGCACATTAATGTTCATGGCAGCACTATTCCTGATAAATGGAAAAACAAAATATGGTACATACATACAGTGGAATATTTTTCAGTCTTAAAAAGGAAGGAAATTCTGACACATGTGTTGGAGAGGAAGAAATTTCCTCCACCCCTTGAGGTTCTTCTAGCTGTTCTAAGATCAAATTGATATGAGACAGATTAACAGGAGAAAAAAAACAAAGTTTAATTATGTACATCCAGGGAAGCCTTAGACACGGGTTCCAAAGACAGGGAGAAAGAACGAGATATATATATATGTGTCATCCTGACCCAAAAGAAGCGGGTAGGGGTCTGAGACTCCAAAGGAGAAGGGAAGTAATTCACAGGAATATGAAAAGTAAATGTTTGATAAACAAATGTTTGCTGGGCCACACAGAAACAAAGGGGGATAGGGGAGCACAGAGACAAATTTTAACAGAATTACACATCCCTCCTAGTTTACATTATAATATTGTTATCTAAGGTGATAGCCTCTATCTAAATCTTTTTATGCAGTGGGGACTGGGAAGTCAGGTTTCTTCTGAGTCTTTCGGGCCTTGATGATGTTCGGCTCAAAATAATCTGCATGTAAGATGGCACATCTTGGGGTGGCCTGCCCTTGGGTCCTTCCTACACATGCTACGATGTGGACAGACCTTAAGGACATTATGGTAAGTGAAATAAGCCAGTCACAAAAGGAGAGATACTTTGTAATTCTGTTCATATGAGGCCCATAGTCAATTGCATGGAGAGAGAAAAGAGTGTCTGCCAGCGGTTGGGGGGAGGAGGGTGGGTGAGGAGTTAATGTTTAATAGATGAAGACTTCCAGGGGTGCAAAATGAGGGTCCTATGGATGGAGGACAGTGATGGCAGCAAAGCAATGCGAACAGACTTAATGCCCCTGAGTTGTGCACTTCAAAATGGTTAAGATGGTTTAAAAAACCTTCTACATTTAGATTTCACCTAAACTCCACTCTTCCCCCAATCTTACAGTAATTCTATTTTCCCCCTTTGTTTGGTGAGACACCACAGTTCTTCCGGGGGTATTGCCACCCTCCTAGCAGCAAGCCAACAAACCAGGCTTGGTTTGTTCCTTGTGAACTTTGGTTGATTGGACAAAGAAAGTGTTTACCGTTCTCTGTCTCACAAACCAGACCTTATTATAATGGAGTTCGGGGAATACTGCACATGGTGACCTGGGGGTACTGCAGCTTCAGTCCCCAGTCAGGGGCTAGTTTATTCTCCCTTCTTCCAGGGCTCCCTTCTTCCAGAGTTTCCATAGAGCCAGTGCTCCAGGCAGAGGGTGGGGCAGCAATTTTGTCTGGCATCATTTCAAGACCAGAGGAGCCCAACCTAGTCCCTGGGCTCTCCATCATCTGGCTCCAGGTGCATCTGGGGAAGCTCTGTTCCTGTCATTTTGAAATGGTGACCTTCTCAGGCAACACCCTTGGCTTCCTGACCCAGCTCCCAGCTGAGCTGTGACTTCTGTGTCTCACTATTCTGAAGTCCTGTTTTGCTTCTGGTCCACAGAGATACTCATTTTGTTTTTTTATATTGACTATGCCCATTTGGTTATCTATCACCACTGTTGGTTTTGATCAGGGGTTGAGAGCACTGGGTGGGGAATAAAGCAAAGCCTTAAAACAGCGTATCATCTTGACCAGAAGTATTGGTTCAAAAACATTAGTGACACTGAGCTCTAAAGATGATGGAGCCCCTTAGCCACATGAATTTAAAATGCAAATACTACTAAGCTATCAAATAGGTATAAAGCCATCTAACAACATTCTGATTTTCTTAAATGAAGATTACTTTCATTTTTTTTTTGAAATATCAACTCTTAAATTCTTGTCATTTTCTTTGCTCCCACTGCTCTGCTAGTTTCCTAAATGCTTAGATACATGCCCGGTAGGTAACCAAACACCTCCCCACCACAGCAGGTGAGCACATCCAGACCTTGTATGATAATCTAGTCTTGCAAGTGATGAGATGAAAAATTTGAGTAATAGGGACTTTGGCCTGGAGGACAATAAAGAGTGTTAAATTTTGTATTTACAATGTAGGGACTGTCAACTACAACCAATAACAATATTAAAAGTTGCACACAGTGTCTTAAATAACTCCTCCAAAGCCAAGCTTCAATTCAAGACCACTTGGGTCAGTTGTCAGTTTGATGGAAACCAGCTCAGTGGTTCAGAACAGAGTCTAGGTAGACAAAATTGTGAAGTTAGTGAAATACTTAATGGTACCTTCTCTTTTTCTTTCTGGGGACACACTTTGCATTTCCTGTTTCTTCCCCCATTTCTCTCCCATGTCTCATTCTCAGAGAGCCTTCGTAAGAACCCAAGGCGCAGTGTAGAAAAAGCTCTAGATGAGAAATTTAAAACACTAGATTTTAGTTCCAGTTCAGCCCACAGTTAGCTTTGTGACGCTGGACAACATCTTTGGATCTCAGCTTACTCACTTATAAATGTGAAGCAAAAGGAGGTACGCTACTAAGATCTCGGGTGTCTACACATTTCAGTAGTTTTAGGACACTTCATTCTCACTAGTATATTAACTGCTGAAGAGGCATTTTTCTCTGAGATTTAATAAGGAAGTCTTGGCAATGGAAATATTTTTAGGTCCATATAATTTTAATATGATAATTTCAGGTATCATGGTAGGTTGATGGAGAAATTTTTTTTTTCTGTGGAAATCTTTCAAGAGACCTTAAATCACGAAAAAGGTCGATTTCCTTATTTGTATATCTGGAGTGGGGAAAGAAAGGGAAACGTGATTTTTCATTAGCTAGCTTAATTATTTT
Organism: Phataginus tricuspis; assembly: GCA_029783875.1. Lineage (NCBI taxonomy): Eukaryota > Metazoa > Chordata > Mammalia > Pholidota > Manidae > Phataginus > Phataginus tricuspis. The sequence continues at coordinate 13,062,449 of JAQQAC010008525.1, forward strand.
CACCAATTTGAAATTTGACTGTGTATCAACACTAATGCAATGATCCTGTGACCCTTTTCTCCTTTAACAAAGCACATTCTGTGTAACTGCCCACTTTTCCTCCATTTTCCTCTGGTGTTTATGACTTTCACAACCTACATTGCTTGTGGTTAAATTTATGTTGCTAAATAGCAACATAATTGTAAATTAGGTACCCTTATTCCCTGGTCTTGTTTAGATCTCATCAGTGGTGCTCTATTAACTCGATATTTTGAGTCACTGATAAATTGTTTTATTCACTTTGCATTTCAGTAATTTTCTGATTTAGAGATGGTGTTGGTAATGCGCATAATAATTCAGGAAGGGTGAATTGAGGGGAAGGAATCTCTTGGAAGGCTTGCATCTTTAGAGACATCCCCAAATAGTCACTGTTTTCCACTAGGCAGTATCTTCTTATATCCAAATAAATAAAAGGTAATTCGCTTTATAAGGCATTGTTGGAAATGGTACCAGCTATATTCCTCTCTTTGTATATTCTGCTGTCAGTCTGAATTCAAATTGGTTTGGTAAGGAGTTTTTCCCCAGGGATCCATTTTAATAACAGCATTTCTGATTTGCCATAACTTACCGGATTACACGAACTCATTTCAGAGGCCAGCTCTTAGATGAAAGACATTGATTGTTGGTTATGTGGCGGGATTTCTGTTTGCAGCCTCTCTAGTCTTCATTCTTCCATTAAGTCTTTCCTGATAATTTCCTTTGTGTTTCTATGGTTCTCCCCACCTTTCAAAAGAGGGTGAGCATCTAGAGGGAGACTTAGTTTGTTTACTTAAAGGATCTAATCCTGTGCTGGGCAATTAGCAGGTACGTGGCAGATTAAATAGACTTGTCTATCTAAATCCTGAAACACAGTACTTGTCTGAAGGATCACACATACATCATGGGGAAGTGGTTTATTGATTGGCTGCTTTGTCTTCAAAATGCCAAACAACTGGTCTGAATGATTTTTTTCCATTATTGAATTTATGTATGTGTTTGTGGGGGGAGGGGAAAACAATCAACTATCCTGACAGGTTGGTTTTGCCTTTTGAAAGCAGAGCTTTTAAATTAAAAAAACTGGATCCATTAGCTGATATGAAATTGCTTTAACCCCAGGCGCTGCATAAAACATGATGTGTGTGTGTGTGTGTATGTGTGAGCGAAAGAGAGAGAGAATATATTCACATACACACAATACTGAAATTATAAAAGGGAAAATAACTTGACCATTGCCTTTTAAGGTGCTTCTCTCTCTTTTGAAAGAAAATAAAATAGTAATACATGTCATGAAAAGAAAAAAATATTTAAAAAGGACAAAACAACAAAAGAATTCCCTTTCCTTAACACACTGGAACTACTTTCCAGAAAAAGGTAATTGTTAATGGCTTCTTACATAGCCTTCCAGGGATGTTTAGTGGATCACACACATATACAAACATCCTGTAGACTATTTTGTTCATTGTCTGGATGTTGGTTATAATGAATACCTTTTGCAGTTCTTGGTAATGATATGATTGATTAGGGAAGAGTCAGCGGTTGAGATAAGGAAAGGGACAAGATTAATGGAGAGAAAGAGCTCAAAGAACTGAGATGTCAGGATATTACAAAGATCACCTCTGCATATCCTGAAATCACGAAGAATTATGACGAGAGTAGTGTTGAAGAGAATGGACGCAAACCAGGACCTCAGAAATCTTCAAGAAATGTAGAGAGGTGGTCTGGGCCAATGCATGGCTGTAACAAAGAGTGCCACTCCTAGGACGTGACATCTGAAGTTGGGTTGAGAGAACGAATGTCCTGGTCATGGTGATGAGAAACTGGTCAAGACCGCAAGGAAGCCCTGTGCTTCAGGACAGCCAGGTTGCCGTTAGAGTAGAAGCTGATGGAATGTTCAGAGAGGAAATGAAGCATACAGGAGATCTGGTTTTGACTGGCAGCACAGTGGAATGGGTTTAGGAATGGGGAATGCCTGAGGAGTGGGCGAGAAATGGGATACATGGCCAGGAGGAAGAAGAGTCCAGATAATGAGGAAATCTGGGCTCCTTGAGGTGACTGACAGGCACAGAGACAACCGTCAAGATGGAGATGAGTGCTGGGGATCTCAGAGAGTGAACGGGGTTGAGGCTGGGAGGGTGGGGTCAAGGCAACTGGGGGCCTGAAGTCGAGAGAAAAGGGAACTTTGTCATGATCATGTGGAATTTTAAGGCAGCTTTTAATTCCTGCTGACAGAGGTGTCGAGCCAGGTGAAGGCTGACCGTATATGTTTTCAATGTTTTTTTCACACAGATGGTTGGTTTTTATTTTATTAATATACATATAAACAAGCCATTATATATTTACAGAAGTTTTTATATGGTGTAATTTACCAATCTTTTGAAATCATATTTTATGTTTAGGAATGTCTTTCCTATTCTGAAATCATAGCAACATTTTTTTAGGAAAATTCTATGAACATTTTGTCTTGGTGCTTTTATTTTCTCCTGGGAGACTATGTTGGATGAATGAGTATGTCAGAATCGGGAGGTTCATTTTTTCTACGTGGTCAGCTTAATGCCCCAACACCATTTATCAAAGAGTCTATCACTTTTCTGCTGTGAAACACCCTCAGTTGCCCTTTGAATGGCTCCTTATTATGTATTCCCATCATTCCCTCTCGGCTCCTCATCAAGCCTTGGACTAAAATTTTCCGTTCACAGCCTTTTAAAGTTTCCGTGTTAGCCTTCTGTTGCTCGGCTTGTAATAAAAATCTGGAAACAAATGTCTTCTACCTCTAGGATCCAGAGGTGCCCTTGAATATTAAGCATCTTGGAGGTTTGTTTGGACCAGGGGCTGGATGTTCATGCTAATTCTGCCATTTGTGTTTTGGGGGCAAAGTTGCTAAAGTAACTCCTAAAGAAAAAAACCCTCTCAGCCAGGATTCTCTTTCCTAATAATTTGATTTTGACCAGCATACTTTCTCCAGAAGGATGTTAGAATGCAGAGCCATGGGGAAAGGGGATATGATATTCATAGTCCATTCACAGAGGGGCAACTCCTCTACCTGCTTATATTTCAGTCTCACTGGAGGCTTTTTTAGAGTAAAGCAGAGGGCCTTCCAGATCACCTAACCCTACCTTGTTGCAAACCCCGCTAACCCCCTTTCTTTTTTGTTTGTTTCTGATAAAGACCTCTCACTTCTTCCATTCTTAAGTACTGCCTTAAGCTTGTAAAGTTTGATTCTGAGAAGGAGGTTGGAACTCTAAACATGACGGCCCTGACAAATGAACAACAGGCCTGCATTACTGGCACTGGGAATCCATCCTGCCAGATGGAAGCCCTACCCGCCATTCCCTTCCCACACTCTGATTCATCCCTTAGGCCCTGGAGTCACTGTGGTCCTCCTGCCTCCAGCTCCCTCCCTTCTAATCCGTGGCCCAGATGGTCTCCCCAATTCTCTTTCTAATATGCAAATGAGAACATGTGGCTCTGCTGCTTGGGAAGTTCCCACGACTCCCGCTCCCTATAGAATGAAGCCCAAACCCTGGAGCCCGGCATGGCGGAGTCTTCACACTTTGACTCTAACCTGCAGTTCCAGCTGGATCTCCCACCATACTCCTCCTCCACAAACCCCATGAGTGATCCCTAACTGGCTATGTCCCGTCACATCCCAAGTCTTGTTGACAGCTCCCCATGCCTGCGATACAACCCGTCCCACCTCCTCTCCTCTCACCCAGGGGAATGTGACAGATCCCGGAGGGCTTAGCTCAAAGGTCACCACCTCTGGGGAGTCTTCGCTACTTCCTTGGGCAGAATCCATCGCTTCCGCATGAGTTTTCCTATGGAACTTAGTTTTCGTCACTGTGCCAACAGTGCTCACTTTTGCCTAGGAGCGCTGATTAGGATGCTGGCTCTCCCGCGGGGTGGACTGCTTTCATCGGTGGAAACATACTTAAACATGTTCTACCGGCACAGGTGCATCCTGTCAAGCACATACATTATCTCACTGTATCTTCCAAAGAATCCTGTAATGCATGCATTTCTGTTATCTTCATTTTCAGACAAGAAAAGGGAGCCTTAAAAAGATCAATCAACTAACTTGCCCACGGATGGCCCATTCACTCAGTGTATTCTGTGCTGGGGCCTCAGTCCCACTGTGTGACTCCAGAGAGAAGCGTGTGCCGCTTGGTGACTTCTTTTTTTTTTTATTATTAAGGTACCATTGATATACACTCTTACAAAGGTTTCACATGAAGAAAACTGTGGTTACTACATTCACCCCTATTATCGAGTCCCCCCATACCCCATTGCAGTCCTGTCTATCAGTGTAGTGAGATGCCACAGAGTCACTATTTGCCTTCTCTGTGCTACACTGTCTTCCCCGTGACCTCCCCAACACCATGTGTGCCAATCATAATACTCCTCAATCCCCTTCTCCCTCCCTCCCCACCTGCCCTCCTCCACCCCTCCCCTTTGGTAACCGCTAGTCCCTTCTTGGAGTCTGTGAGTCTGCTGCTGTTTTGTTCCTTCAGTTTTGCTTCATTGTTATACTCCACAAATGAGGGGAATCATTTGGCACTTGTCTTTCTCCACCTGCCTTATCTCACTGAGCATAATACCCTCCAGTTCCATCCATGTTGTTGCAAATGGTAGGATTTGTTTCTTTCTTATGGCTGAATAACATTCCATTGTGTATATGTACAACCTCTTCTTTATCCATTCATCTACTGATGGACACTTAGGTTGCTTCCATATCTTGGCTGTTGTAAATAGTGCTGCAATAAACATAGGGGTGCATATGTCTTTTTGAATCTGAGAAATTATATTCTTTGGGTAAATTTCTAGGAGTGGAATTCCTGGGGTCAAATGGTATTTCTATTTTTAGTTTTTTGAGGAACCTCCATATTGCTTTCCACAATTGATGAACTAGCTTACATTCCCACCAGCAGTGTAGGAGGGTTCCCCTTTCTCCACATGATCGTTAGCATTTGTTGTTCTTAGTCTTTTTGATACTGGCCATCCTAACTGGTGTGAGATGATATCTCATTGTGTTTTTGTTTGCATTTCCCTGATAATTAGTGATGTGGAGCATCTTTTCATGTGCTTGTTGGCCATCTGAATTTCTTCTTTGGAGAATTGTCTGTTCACATCCTCTGCCCATTTTTTAATCGGGAACTTGGTGACTTCTTGAAGAGAAATGTCCTTGTGTGGGAAGTCTGTATGGCACTTCTTACAGTCCATGTGACCTTGGGCAGGTTACCTGATATGTCTGAGTCTTTGGGCTTACGTCTGTGAAGCTGAGATAATGAACCGCTTAACTACTCCATGTGGCTATTGAGAGGATTAAATAAAATAATGTATGCAAAATATATAAAGGCTGGCAGAGTAAGTTAGTAATAGACCCTTTATCTTTCCTTTTCCCTCATCGCCTATTCCATGAAGACAACAGACTGCCCCAGAGGCCCCTCCGGCTGCCCTGAGCAGAAAGAAAAACAAGGAGTATGGAGGTAGGTAACCACTGCAAAGATGGGTTTAAGTGACATGCTCTGTAGCTCATGCCCATCCACGAGGCACTCACATGAATACTGATCATAAAAATACCATACCATTGCTTTTATCTCCCACATTTATTTGGGGGGAAGAATGGCCTCACAGAGCTATAGAAAGGGGGACATGATCTCTCGCTTGTCCCAAAGGGACCATCATCTCTTGCCACAAGATCTCAGAGTGTGCACGCTGGCTTTCAAATTCAAGAGAAAGCAGCCCCTTAGAGAGTCTTTTGATTTGCTTTCTGGCACTGCTGACACCACTATCGAATAACTTCAAAGTTCTGTGCTTGGCTGATAAGACTGCAGCTCTCATGGCGAGTGAGGAGACAGGGAAGGAGAAGTATTTCCACACTTTCAGGGGTGTGGGTTTGTAGAACTCAGCAGCTGTCTTTATTTCACTCACCTTTCAGATGTCAAGTATATGTCTGACATGTACGACATGTAAGGAAGTAGAGCAAAGGTCCCTGGGCCTTTCTTAGCTCCTCTCGTCTAGCGGCAGACGGGTAAAGTGTGGCAGCTAATTTGGACGGCTGGCTGGTGGTTGGAGATAGGTGAACGCAGAGTGTCAGGGGAGCACCAGAAAAGATGCGGAGCCCATCTGGGCATCAGGGAGAGGGTTTGTAGGGGTCGGGAGTGCCCAGGGAAGGTACCCCAGGGTCAAAGTCTTGGACAATGTGTAGGAGGTAGCCACACTAGGAAGGAAGAAATGGTCATTCTTACCCAAGAGGCAAACCTGCTACTGGAAATGGGAACAAATCTTTACTGGGTACTTAATTCTGTTACAAGTTCCATGGTGTTTCATTTCATCTTCACACTAACCTTGTCAGAAATGTACTTTGGAAATGAGGAAATACAGAGATTTTGACAACCATCGTAAGGTTCTGCTGCTAGTCGATAGAAAGGTTGGGATTTGAATCCCGGTCAGACTTTAAAACACAGACATTATTAACTTTCCGGTTGTTAGCAGGGAAAATCTTTGTGGTGTGAAGTTCTCCAGACTCAAGAGTTCTTCCCCTGGGTTCCAGTACTGCCTCTACCACCCATCACTTTTGATCCAGGCTAGTGAGCATCTTGCCTTGAGCACCAGTATATTTAAGACATTCACTGGATTTCAGTCTGTGGCCTGATTGTCCTTGGGGAATATTTGGGATGTGTGGGAGTATATGGGGGTCACCAAAATGACTGAGGGGGTGCTACTTGTATTTAGTGCTCAGAGACCAGGGATGATAAATGGGATCCAGTGGGTGGGGCGGGGGAGTCAGTCCCCCACCACAAAAACACGTATTCTGACCAATACTATTTCTCCTTGAGAAGCACAGCTTGAAATCCTCCCATTTTAGTGTTCTCCAACTCTAAGACAGTGACTGAGAGGCAAATTACAGATCTGTTAACTCTGACAATGTCAACAAGGGAGGCTTAAAAACAGGCAAGCCACTGGCAAAATGCCTTCCAAGAAGCAGAAACAAAAAAAAAATGGAAGTTTTAAATCCTAGTGCTCTCTGCAATGCATGCTGGCAAAGAAGTGACTAAAATGCCATTCATCCTTGTAGCTCTTTTCCATTATCTCAGATAATTTGTAAAGCAATAGCTTGAATGCCACGTGGAACGTTAATGCTGCTTACGAATTCAGTGACTGTATTTTCCCTAATTTCTCACCTAATCTTAGTTCTGGACCACTGTGGTTCATATGAGAAGGCCCTAGACTCGGGGAACTTGCTTTTATACAAATTAATTTCTTTTGTAACAAAAGAGCGATATGCTCCAGACTTACTGTTGCCTAATTAGTTCACTTTGCCATGAGAGTTAACTATCAATAAGGATAATGCAAATGACTGCCAGACATTTCAGTAATTTGAATCGTCATAAGCCTGTTAACAGCCCAATGCTGGCTGGTAGTGCCATTCCAGGACATCGCTATTGCTGTTCAGAACACATCCCCTCTGGAAAGGCCCAGCCCCTCTGTGTCTTGTGCAATTATAATGTGTTTTTTTTTAATTACAGTCAATAAAATCTATTTTTAAAAAACGTCCATACACAAAATATTGTTATTGACCAAATCAAAATGTTAACATCTTTCCTCCATTTCACTCAGTTCAAGAACAGGTAAAGCAACCTGCTTACCCCACATTTGGGAGTGGGACTAAGAGAGCAGGTGAGGGTTTCTTCTCCCCCTCTTTTGAAGGCTAGCTGGCCTCATTTCCTCATTTTTGCTGGACTTGAGTATCCATTAGCATTACCACATCATGTCTGATCCATGCTTGGCCAGCTCTGTTACCACGACCAAACCTAGATTCTGTTTGAAATCCAGCCTCAGGTGATGGACTGTGACTGATCATGATCACTCATGAGGAGCCTGCTCCCCAACTTCCCAACCAAAACTAGTTCTGGCTGATGAGATCTTGAGACCTAGAGAGAATTCTTTGTAGAGATTTCTAGGAAAGCTTCTCTTTATCTGAAACAAACAAACAAACAAAAGGAGAGGACAGATAATGTTTTGCCTTTCTCCTAGACTGTGGACATGATGCCTGGAGATGCAGCAGCAATCTTGTGACCAGGAGGTGGAGCAGACTAATCTAAATAGCCTGGTTCCTTGATGGCGTCTTTCAGCATCTGTCTAGACCTGTTTGCAAACTCAGGACTTCATGGAATGTAAAAAAAAAAAAATCAACGTCTACTTGCTTAAGTCACTGTAGTAAAATTTTCTGTCACTTACAGCCAAATACAAACCTGAGTAATATATCATATTTTATGCTAAATTGAAGATACAACTCTGGGGGGTCTTGGAAATCCTGGCATGAGAATATTGCTGGCACTGTATGATGTACTGAACTTAACATGAATGGTTTACAGCTATTGTATGTTAAATATACCTTCCTTCTCCAGCAAGTGGAGATTTGGGTGCATGAAGCGTGTCTGGATTAAGTAGGCACCGTCATTGCCCCAGATATGGTTCAAGAAGGCAAGTGAAGTGTCACGTGATAGAAATGTAAACAAGACTGGACATCTCCAAGGTATCACTTCCATAAGAAAATGTTACAATTGGGAGAAGAAAACACACGTTTGCTGGATTGAATTGAATTGAACATATGGGAGTACACTTGTGAGATTAGTAGTTTATATGTCATCTTATTCAAGTGACTGAAGAGGGTTTTAATGGTGTTTCCCATTGGAAATCATTTACATTTTTATCACTGGGTTTTAAAATATACTGGAAAAAAACAATGAACCTTAGCCAACATTTCTGAATCCTATTTATAAAAAAAAAAAAAAATGGTGGAAATTTTGCATGGTTCTTTCTGTGGCTGCCTTTTTCCAAGCAGAGAGGAGCCTTCTTTTCCCCTTATGATAATGAGCTAATTTGCATTTACATCTTCACTTGAAAGCAATGATAAGATGGTCACATTAGTTTGTTTTTTGTATTTACAGATGAGTCTGTGATTTAATCACTTGATAAATCACATTTCATCAGAATCTAGCTTTTAAAAATCAAAAATAAATTTTTGATTCTGAAATGCTATATTGGCACAGGCTTTCATTATAATCCAAAGGTTTATTTACATTCCTCGGAGATTTTAATTTTTGATTGTTCTGACAAGTTGACTTTAAACTTCTCTCCAAATTAAGTTTTCTTCTCCAATAAAATTTCCACTGATCTTTAATTGTAGTGAAGGCTCTGCAAGCATTTACCTATAGGCATCAATCTTGGGAGGATTCTTTTTGTAAGGAATCTCTTTAAATGCTACTGTAGTCTGTTTGAAAGTTCTGGTTTCCTCAGAGTGGTATTTTTAGCCAGAGGCTCACCTTCTTTGGGTAAAATGTTTGAAGCCACCAGCTTTAAGATCTGTCCATACATAGACCCGTGGTTAGTCTTAGACAAGCCGAGCCATTGATAAGAACAATAATTCCTCCCGCCACTTGCATAAAAGGACTAGGGGAATTGCCCTTAAAATAAAGACAAAAAAGAAAAAAGAAGGGAAATGTTTTATCCCCTGGGTATTGTCACTCAAGAAGAGACCAGAACAGGATGACCAAGCGGAAGAATGGCTGTCATTGAAACAGGAAATCTGGGCCAGACCAGCCTGGGGCACCAGGAATTGTGGGGACCCAAATATTTCTGAATGTCACTTAAAAGGGCCCCACCAGGTGCACACACCTTAAAATGCTGTTCCTAATTTTTCTTCCTTTTTTTTTTTTTCCCTCACATATCACAAAGAAAAATGCGGAAAAAAAGCCCAGCAGGAAAAGCCAGCTGCTGAGCCTGTTAGAAGAAGAAAGAAGGTGGATATGGTATTAATTTTGCCTCATTATCTCACCCTCTACAAACGGCTAGTGGGCAGGTGAACAATCTGCCCCGAGAAACCAGAGAGCTTTGATCAAGAACAGCAGTCTGTCCAGTGTGGCCACAGTACCTAAAAATCTCCATGAACAAGAGCAGGAGAAAGAAACAAAAGCCTATATGATTTCCCTCAATTCTTCAACGCGATACCTGGTCAGTAGTTTGGGGAAAGATCACAGCTCTGCTCTCCTCAACTGGAGACAGTGAGCGACAGCACAAGCCCTTCGAAGAGAAGCTGAAATGTGGCCTGTGATTACTTGTGGGGGAGAAAACAGGCTTCGAGCTATGCTTGCATCAGTATCGGTAGCAAAGGAGGCCTTGGCACAAGCTATTGTACTTCTCTTTCTCTTTTACACACATGCGCACACTCACACACATACCCCCGGAGGACCACGATCGATTGTTCAAAGCACAGCGATCCTGATCTGCCCCTCGTGAAATGCAATCCCCAGGAAACTAGAGATAGAAGTCTGTGCTTTTCTGTTCTTTCTGGATGGGACTGCTCAGAGCACATGTCTGGCCTAACCAGCTCGCTTTGGGGCTGGTTCTGTAGTTGGCTGAAAATCAGGCTAAGCACACCAACATTTCTTTATCGTGTTCAGAGAGTTCGCAGCATTTCCCACCCCCATGCAGCTCAGACAACCACCCCATCTCGCAGGGATAAAAGTCATGGTCCCGGCTCACCTCAGGGTAGTAGCTCATGCTTAGCAAAGCACCTCAGTGCTCTCACCAAGCCAATCCCCTGGCTTGCTGAGGGAAGACACGGTTAGCCTCTGCCTCTGCCAGCCCTGGTAAGGGCCATTCACTCTCAGTCCGGCCCCGTCCACAGGTCAGTCTTGACGGGTGGCAGAGAGCATTTACAGAGTGGGCAGATCAGTTGGTGGGACCCGGAATTGGAACTGCTACTACAAAACCCACACACCATCTTGAATCTCCGAATCTCAGGTGTGACCCCCCAGCCCTGCATGCCCCCCGCGTTGGAGATGTCGTCGGAGATGTCCCCTGATCCTTGACATATTGCCTCTCCCTGCATCAGAATCATTGAGGCTGTTGTTTAGAAGGCAGATCCCTGGATCTCATCCCAAATTTATTATATAAAGATGGGTCTGGAAATGTATATTTGAACAGAAAGAGAATAGCTCATGAGAAGGAGGATAATTTGATGGCTAAGAAGACAAGCTCTGGTGATTTCCTGCTCCTTCCCTTAATATTTGTGTGATCTTGGGGGACATGGCTTAACCTCCCTCTGCCACATCTGTCAAATGCTGACAAGGTTAGAGACCCTAACACGGCCTAACTCATTGCATTCTGAAACAAGCTAATTCTAAACCCCTACTTCCACCTCCCCTTATTGACAGCTCCCTGATGTCTTGCGAAACATTAACCAGACCTTTCTGAGTTTCAGGAGCTTTGCCTGGGGCCCTCTTCAAAGCAGAGATAAGACATTTCTTCCTGGAACTGAAATTTCTGAAAATAAGGAAGACAGCCTCTCTGAAGCCAGCAAATCTGGCCACTGACCACCGACAAAACAATCAACTTCAGATTCTGCACAGAGACCCCCCCTGTCTCCCTGAAGTTCCTCTTTAAAGCTCTCTCCCTCTGAAGGCTTTTCTACCTGGCCTTGGGACATTAATCCACTATCTTCTTGGGTTGCCAGCTTCCTGAATAAAATAACCTTTCCTTTTCACCAACACTGTCTCCTGAGTCTTTGGCCTTTCCAGCAGTGAGCAGCCCAGCTTGGGTTCAGAACTGGTCTCCAGCCCAATAGCGGTAATAACCTTAATTACCCCTCATAAAGGGGATTAAATGAGTGAATCAAGTTCAAGTGCCTAGAACAGGGCCAGGCATGTAATAAGGCTTCATCCATGCTAGTGATTACTATTAACAAGCACAGTTGATAATTCTTTTAAATCAAGTTTGAGGTTGACAGGTCCTGTATGTTCTTCTTGGATTCTATACCTGTTTCTTCCTCAGCCCTACTGAGCCCTGGGCTCGCAGCTCTGTTTTGTCCCCTCAACCTGTTTCCTCAGACATAGACCCTCTGGACTCTTGTAAACCTTTCTAATCCTTCTCGGGGGCACCTAGTTACTGCCTGTCCTTCAGTCAGAATGGGCTGGCCACAGAACAGGCGTGCTGCTCTTGGCTTGCGGAGGACCCACTCTCTAAATGGGGGTAAAGGATTTTTTGCAGTTGGAGCCCAACTATAGAAGTGGATGTCCCCAGTCAGTCAGTGTAACTCAGTGTTGATAACCATTTCATTCTTCCCGGGGTTACTAGGCTCATTTGGACACAGTACATTAGAAAAGGGACATTTCCCTGAGAGACATGCCCTTGGGGTGACCAACTGTTCCAGTTTTCTCTGGACTGTCCTGGTTCTAGTACTAAAAGTCCTGGATCTCAGGAAACCCCTTAGTCCTGGATAAGCCAGGATGTTTGGTCCCCCCTGTGCCCCATAGTTACTGGGTTTGGTCTCTAGGAGACTGGGTAGAAATGTCCAGTTAGACTCCCAGTCGTGAGGTGGGGGCTTAACGAGGCCCTGGGCTCAGCCATACTAACCTTCAGAGGTATGGGGGTCAAACCAAAGAGCCCCTGATTGTGTTGGTTTAGGTCTGGAAAACACACTAGCACTTTCAGTTTGCAGGGCTGGCATGGAGCAGAATTATACTGAATGCCTTATAGTTCCTGTAACTTGATAGGGATCCAAGGAATTCCACAATATGGTGCTTTGTGTGAGGCTCTCAGAATGTGTATCCTCCAGTCTGTCATGTTTTCTGTTGTGGATAATAGCAAGAGCTATAAATATCAATTCTTCCCTGGGTCTGGAGATTTACATGCTGATTGCATTTCTGTTGGAAAGCAGCAGAAGGCCTTGCTTTCTCATTCACCTAGACGAAGAGATTTGGGAAGGAGAAAACAAAGGATCTAGACTTTATAGAGTTGTAGAAATTACAAATGTTGCCAAGGTAGTTAATCAACGACCAAAGACAACCTAAAATCACATGTTGTGCCTGTACCTCTATCCCTCTATCCCAGGGAGTGAGAGTAATAATACTGAAATGAAGGAAAGTACCTGCAGGAAATTGTCCGGATGGGACTGTTGAACAGGAGGGTAGGGCTTACTTAATGAAAGCATACTTTAATTATTGCTATAACTTCAGGAAATGGAGCGCCATGCACTAGTATGGGAGTAGGGCACATTTGGGCCTTGTTGGATAACAATTAATTTCAAATAGTTTGGGATGGGGAAGGCATGATTAAATACAGGAGCAGGCTGATAAATGAACTGCATTCATTAGGGAACTGCATTTTTAAGTAAATGGAAATGAGGCTAAGAAGAGTGGGAAAAAAATCATTATAATTATCATTGTGTGGCCTTGTTAGGGAGAAGAGGGAGGATGGTCTCTGGGTCAGAATAATAGCAGAAAGGCTGAGCGCTGGGCCCTGCCTCTTTAATGGGAGCCTGGGCCTGGTCCCCTGGGGACTGTCCAGGAGCTGGGAAGCCCCGGACGGCAGTAAGGTGTTCCTAAAGACCCTGAGTCTCCATCCTTGGGCTCACACCCCACAGCAAGCCGCCAGTCAAGTCCCTGCGGCCTCCAGGAAGCCACAAAGTCCCAGTGCAAACTCCAGACTGGGCCCACCCCGTCCCCTTCCCAACTCCTGGCAAGGATGCGCTCCTAGCCCTTCCAAATTCTCATTTCTTATCTGTCTCAAAATAAAGCTGTGAGACAAAGCAACATATAAAGGATCTGTGAGGGAAGAAATTCATCTGGTCAAAGATGAAGATGAGAAGAAGAATGTAAAATATCATCTTTCATTTACGAGAATTGCCCAAAATGAATGGGAATGAGAAGAGGCGAAAGCCCTTAATCTATTCAGAAATATGTATTATTTATACAATATATAACTATATATTATATATTAATGGTATATCATATATAATACCTATGTTATATTAATCATATTATATTAATACATATTTATATATCACCTACATTATTATATACTAAGGCTATATATTACATAATTTACATATATAACTTTTCTATTTATACATGTATTATGTATGTATAATTCAGCTTACTATTTTGAAATTTCAAACCTACTAGAACATTCAAGAATAAATGAGAGAATTCTCGTATATCCCTTATCCAAATTCACCAGTTTTCTGACCTTTTGCCTCATCTGTCCTCTCCTCTCTCCACCCACATGCTACACACATATTATTTAAAGTAGGTTGACAGGTTGACTGTATCACTGTATTTGATATTTCAATGTGTATTTCCTGAGAACAAAGTTATTTTTTCATGTAACCACACAGAATTATAAAATTTAGAAATTTAACATTGGCTAATATCAAGTGCATATTCTAATTTTGTCCATTTTTCCAATGAAGAGCTTTATACCATTTTTTTTCCCTTTAGTTTAAGATACAGTGTAGGATCGGGTATCATGTTAAATTGTCATATCTCTTTATTCCCCTTTAATCTGGAATTATTTCTCAAACCTTTATCTTTCAGGACATTAGCATTTTTAAGAAAACAGGATGGTTATTTTATAGAATGTCTCTCAGTAGGGGTTTGTCTGATGGTTCTTCACGATTGGATTCAGGTTATGCATTGAAGGCCGGAACACCACCGTCAAATGCAGAAACCGACATTGTGCGTGTCCTCAGGGCATTGTATCTGCAGGCGACTTAGCCCCTCCCTCACTCTGGTGCTAACTTTGAGCACCCAGTCCAGATGTCACCCAGTTTTTCCACTACGTAATTACTATTTTACCCCATACTGTGGGAAACACATTAACGCCAAGTAAATATCCTGCTTCTCATCACACTCAGATTTAGCATCTACTAATGATTCTTGCCTGAAAAAAATCTTTTACTGTGAACAGTGCAAAAGAGAGATTTTCAACTCCATTACTCCCTACACATTTATCAGTTGGCAGGGAGTAATGCAGTTAAAAATTACTCTAAAGAAAGATGAATAAGCTGTATAAATTTCTGCATGTGGGGGTCACAACTCTAAGTGAGTTATCATCACAAATGAAACCTCACTTGTCTCAGAGAAGCACTTCTTTGCTCTGTCTTCGCTGTTGTGGTCTGACTCATCAGAGGGATTTTTAAAACTTTAATTTCTTCAGTTTTGATTTGAAATTGTCACTCAGTAGCGCCTCACTATTGTGCTGGTGGGACTTGACGGATTATCACATAACCACTGGGATAGTGAGGGAGACTGTGTGAGCCTCTCTGTTATCAGGAGACAGAGGTCACAAGGCCAGTCATTTCTCCCACTACAGCTCATAGGTACAAAGGGATCCCATGCATAAAGCTCATTGTTCCCAGGGATATGGGGCTTGATCACAAAGGAGTGAGCTCTTGAAATGCTGGACATCCAGCCATTAAAACAAGGGTTCTAAGAGCCTGCAACCTCCCGAGGGCTGTGGACTCTTGGCTTTGCATTCAGGAGCTGTACTGATTTCTGCCCTCATAGGTGGCTTCTGGGCAGTTGCCTTACCCACTCATTTCTCTCCTGAAATTTTACCTGCTATCTCCATTTCTTCCTCTTACTCTCTGCTCTTTCAGCCCAATGACTTAATTGTTGGGTTCTACAGTTGGGCGTGCTCAGACTTACATCCCGTCTCTGCCATGTGCTAGCTGTGCCAGGAGGGGAGGGCACACTGAACTCTCCTTGGGCCTCTACTTCCTGGACTGCAAAATGGGGATAATATTGGCAGCGGCTACATAGGATTATTTTGAAAGTTAAATTAGACAACGTACGTTAGTCTCACGCACAGTGCCCAGTATACTGATAGTGAAGACCAATGGATAGATACAAAGCTGTTTTTATTATTCAAATTTTTTATTCAAAACAATTGTTTATCATTTTTGATTTGTCAATTACACAATTAGAGAAAATTTGGAAAACAGAAGGAAAATAAGCAGTAAAAATCCCATTAGCCGAAGTGATCACTTTTATCACTGTTGAATTCCTATTCATTCTTTTCTTTTGAATAATTTTTTTGAATTCTACTTCCATTCCTTTACATTTTGGCATTGTATTTTTTAATCCACAAAAAAGTCGTCATAATTATTATTCTTAATGACTGTGATAATTTCATTGAGAAGATGGAACTTCTTGTTACTTCTTGGTTGAGTTACTTATTGGTTGATTTATTAATGAATATTTAGTGATTTTAAAGTTATCCTGTTAGTGATATTTCTGCAATGCCCAGTATTTTGCACAGTTTTATTCCTCAATATTTTAGATGTTTCCTCAAAATACACTTTTACAAGTGGGATTACTGAGTCAAAGGACAGAAACTTTGCATGGTTCTTAATATATATTAGAAACTGTTTTACTAAAAAGATGATTCCAATTTGCAACGTCACCAGCGACAAATAATTTGGAACAGTTTTTTATAACAGAGGGATTTTTTTTGTTTGTTTCTTAAATGTCTGAAAGCATTTAATAGTAAGAACACCGTGGCTTGAGATAACACTTTGCATCTAGCCCTGTAATAGTACTTCTCCTTCCCCTGTGGGTTGGTTGTCTGTTTAATTTGTCTGTGGCAGAAACTGGTGGCTAGATCCCAATATACAGCCTCCTCTTCCTCCTTGGTAGCAGAATTTCTGACTTTCAGCCTGGCATATGGCCAATGAGAATACAGACCATACTTTCCAGTCTCCTTGGCAGCTCTGAGTGGCCAGTAAGTTTTGGTGAAGGCAGTATAAGAGCTGGTCCCTGTGTCTTTGGGAAGAAAGCTGTTAGCATAAAGGGTAAGGTTCTGGAACCAAACAGAGGTTTCAATTCTCAGTTCTGCAGTTCACTTAAGAGGAGGAATACTTCCTTTATCTGAGCCTCAGTTTCCTCATCTGTGAAATGGGATGGTGATGATAGCTGACTTTGATAAGCATACAGAGTGCAAAGAGTGCTAAGCACAGTGTCTGCTCCAGTGTAGATGCTCAATGCATATCTGCTCTGACCACCTTCAGTATTATCACCCTTGCATCACCTTCCCCTCCTGGTGGCCAGAGCTCGGGCCTCCCCTCTGAGAGAGGAGAGGAGTTGCCTCGTGTGCAGTTCAGGCCAGTGTTCGGTAACATCATTGATTTCTCTAAGTTCTGTGTCTGCCTGTGTCATACCAATCCCTTTAGATGTCTTTCAGTGGAGGAGAGAAGAGGAAAAGAAAATAGCAGCATTTTATAGGAGCTATAGAGGAAGCTCCCAGGAATGTTATTTAAACTCCAGGGCTCCTTGGTGCCTGCTGTGGCAGCACAGCCTTGCTCTAAACATTGTTCCCTGATCAGAGAGGCTGATACTGAGCCCAGCCCACATACCCGAGTCTATTCTTTCTTATGGTACTTTTATTTAACTGACTAATTCCACCCCAGCCCTGCACGCCATGAAATGTGCCTGCACATAACCAAGCCCAGTTTGGATTTACTTTAAGTGGTTGCCCACAGGGCTTCCTTCTACACATAGCATATGGTTCGTGTTGCCCAGCTTCATGCTCCGGTGTAGGTGAAACTGAATTTTAATCTAGCTGGACCCCAATAGTACTCTCTTTTACAAAAAATAAACCTATTTTTGAGAGACCATAGAATGTTTGTCAAATGTTAACCATATGGTCAGAAATAAAGAAAATCTTAATAAATTCAAAAGAGTGGAAATTGGGTAGGCCACATTCCCTAATTACAATGCAACAAAACTAAAAGTCATCTATTTAGATTATAATGACAAAAAACCTGATAACCATTTGGAATTTTTTTAAAAAGTCTTCTAATAGCCATTGGACTGAAGAAGAAATCGATAATAACATGCCATTTAGAAGATAATGGAAATAATGAATATAGACCAAAGCATGAAATGACGCCAAGAAGGATTTAGAAATAAATTCATAACCCTTAATTGCTTAATTAAAAAAGAAAGTTAAGATTTTTGGGGGGGAAAAAATATGGAAGGAAATAATCAAGTTAAGAGGAAAAATAAGAAGATCTGCCTTATATTGAGTAGCTACTATGTGTCATTCTTTTATATACATTATTTAGTCTCTGTAAGATTACATGTTGGGTATTATTCAGTTCAATTTTAGATGAGGATACTAACTATCACGGAAGTTGAAGAAATTGTCTAAGGCTTTACAGGTTTTTAAGTTGTGAAAGGAATTTGAGCTCAAGTCTGTTTAACTCTAAAACATTGCCCTATTTCCACTATATTCCATCCACTGAAACGTGCTCTAATATATTGCATTCATACAAACATACATTAAACAGTAATTTTCATTGAAATGCTAGGTCATTGAAAAAAATTATATAATGGATAAACCTCAGAAAAACTTAATAAACAAAAGAAGATAACAAATATAATATTATACCAGATGCAGAGTTTTTCAGATGCAGAGATTTTAAAATAAAAGCTATACTATATAAAAGCACATAATACCTAAGAAGGTCTTAATGTTACAATTTTATAAAAATATGTAATGACTAAATTTGTCACAATAAATAGTCTCTCAGTTAGGATAAGGTGTGGTTTCAAATGACTGAAAATTGAAAGTAACAATGAAGGGTTCCCTCTCTGTGTCTCTCGCTTTCTTTCTCTCACACATTACATACATATACACACACCAAGGACTAAGCAGTCCAAGTATTGTGGGGCTCCTGAACTCTATTATTTTATTGTTCTGCCATCCTTAACATGAAGTTACCACCTTATGGTACAAAATAGCTACTTATGCTCCAACTATCACATATGTATCTTAGCAAGTAAGTAAAAAGGCACACACTCTCTTTTTAAGAACAATTTCCTTTCTGAGCCTGAATGGAGATTTTTGACCCTGTGACTACCTCTGGGCATCTATTTGCATGAATGAAATAGTATAACCTTAGAGGAAGATCTCTGAGCACACTCTGTACCAGACGCAGACACAGGTGACAGGGAGGACAGAAAGGGTTCTGTTCTCCCAGTCTGAAGCTTGGCGCTTTTTTGGAGAAGAGCTGCAGGTTGAAAATGAAAGAGTTGTTTCCTTGAGAACTTTGGAAGAATCTGGGCACAGACAGTGCCACCTTGGGACCCAGAAAGCAGTGGGCAGCACAGACCAGGAAGAACATGTCACCCATTTCTATGCTACCAATGAAGGGCTCTGGGGTGCAGAAATGACTTGAGGGAACTTCATGCCATTTGCCTCTATGGTGCCAAAGAGCAGCTTTGTAGATGCCCAGAGACAGTGCCCTTGGAAGAAGAAATCTCATGGATTGCTGTAATACCAAAACAGGGGCGGTGGCAAAGGCCAGGCCCTCCTGAGAGCAACCTGTGGGCAGGTAGCCACCATTAAGGAAGAGGCGAGAGGAGAGGACTGTGAGCACAGGCGAGATCCCGCAGAGGACTCTGGGACAGACTGGGGGCTTTGGGTCAGGGGCTGAGGGCCCGCCTCTCTGCAGCTGAGGCCACCCAGCCAGCGCCATTGGTTTGAGGAGAACATAACCTACGTGGTTACTGTCTCATGAGCTTAGGAAAGCTCAAGTTATAAATGAATAATAACTTCATTGTTTTGAATAGAGGACATGTGTAAAATGTGAAAAATCACATGCTCTTAGAATTATGATGTGATCAGGTATTTTTGTAGATATGTCAAAACATTGAGTGGGTAGCTCCGGGTGAGGCAAGCTTCCCATTTCCTATGCTTATCACCATGGAATCAATCATTTGCGTGGGCACTGACCACGGAGCATTCACCTTGAAAGATTAAAAGCCAGGAGAGAAATGTGTTCGGTAGGAGGCAGAGGGAAGGTCGGCTGTCCCGCTGCCAGATACTTCAAAGGGGAATTTACCTTGGTGATTTAGCCACAGTCCAGATGCTGGCCTTTAGTTTCTTAGGTTCAAAACTGAAAAAATTGGATTTGTCAGCACACGGAGGGAAGATCAGTTTATTGGGCCCTCAGTCATGCTAACCAAGTTCACAGGAGACAGACGTGTAAATCAAAATGCCATTTTACTAATTTGCAATGACAACTAAAATCGGCCGGTAGATCAGACATACATTTTATTTCAGGCACATTCTCTCCCTGTGGTGAAATCTATGTGGGAAGTTAAACTATCATCAGAAGACAGCCAGGCGAGCCTGGAATCAGAGCGAGAGGAGCTGGCTGTCCGGAATATTAAATGGAGCCAGATGCTCCTCTCTCCACTGAAGGGATGTACCTGGAGGAGATCAGATGGGCGAACTTCTCAGGACAGGTCTCCCACTCCAGGCACACAGATGCAGGCATGCACAGTTCCCTCTTGTCTTGGACTTGGCTTTGCTCCATGCCGACCACCCGCTGTGCTGACATGTCCTTTCTCTGGCATGTCAATTCCATTGACTAGCTGACAGCCCTGTTTTCCCCCGTCTTTGACTTTCCTGTCACCCTTGCCTACCAAGCGAGGCTCAGAAAAGGACAGTCATTGCAGAGTGACCCTCACCCACGGTCTGCAGTGCCTGTCTTGTTCTGCTGAGGTTAGGAAGCCACATATAATCACCCATGATCTGTGTCCAAACCCAGCAACCCTTCTAGGCTTTGCCTGTCAACCCTCAGGCCAGATCCCACCAGCAGCGAGGAGGCTAATGAATTGTTAATGATGGGTGATCAATGCCTGTGTCTTCTCTGCAAAGCATTTGTTACCTTGATTGAACCCAGAGGAAGCTACTGGTAGGAGCAGAGTTGAGAGCCCTCCCTACTGCCATCCTAAAATTACAGGCTCATTCTCTGGATCAGTACCCACACACTCTATTTGAAATGCTCAGGATATTAGCTGACACTTTGGAGAAAGGAAAGAAATAGCCTAAAGGTGATGGCTCTGGTTTGGCTTGTGGGTAAGGAGAGATTTTTGGCATTGAGTGCTGCCCTTTGGCCTAGAGTGCCTGTCTTCCCCCATCATCCCTTCCTTGGGGACCTCACTTCCAAATAGAATGACCCCCGTGAGCCTTTGCTTTACTTAACCCATATATAGAGAAGAGTTACTGAGAGCTTGTCATGTGCCAGACTCTGTTCTAAGCCCTTTCCATAGTAATTCATTTACCCTTCACAACAGTCCTGTGGAGTTTATCTTCATATTACAGTTGAGGAAATGAGATGGAGAGAGGAGTTAAGGAACTTGCCCAAGGTTGCTAAATAATAAAATTGGCAGCTCTGGAATCCAAACCTGTCAGTCTGATTCGTGAGCCTGCCTTGTTTTACCTGCAATGTTAACCCGAGCTAAAAGCTCTCTCTAAAATCTTCAATTCCCCCTATAGAATTGTTTACACTTAGCTGACCATACTAGATTTTACTGCCTGAATTTCCAGGAATCTGCTTAAAAATGGGAGTATTTTAACAACAGGCATTTGGTTCTACTAGTTGTACATCCTCAGATAAGTCATTCATCTCTCTGGAACTCAGGTTAAAATGAGATGACTGGACAAGGAATCGCCAAATTCCCTTTCAATTCTGACTCTCTGAATTTGTTACCATGGCCACTACTGCCACTTTGCATTTGTAGGGATTTTTAACAATCTACATAAATTATTTAATTTTTCCATCAAATGACCATCGAGTCAAGAAGCAGTACTTATTTCCCTTTATGT
Organism: Phataginus tricuspis; assembly: GCA_029783875.1. Taxonomy (NCBI): domain Eukaryota; kingdom Metazoa; phylum Chordata; class Mammalia; order Pholidota; family Manidae; genus Phataginus; species Phataginus tricuspis. The sequence continues at coordinate 13,083,929 of JAQQAC010008525.1, forward strand.
TTCCAGAAAAGTAGCTATTACAATGTTAGACATAGTAGGTACTGCTCATGTATTTATTAACATGAACTGATGCTCAGAATCACCTGGTAAGATGAGCAGGCAACAATATTTTTATCTTAAAGATGAAGAAACTGAAGGTTAGAGAGCCTTAATAAATGACTTAAAATCATAGCACTCACTCTATGCCTTCTTTGTTTTCATCCATTCCTCAGTGGTAGTGTAAATGCACCTGTCCTCTTAACAGTAGCAGTAATAAGTTCTCAAGTATAAACAATAGTACAGAAGCATTTCCTAGGCATCTGTCTGTGACTGTGCTTGGCATAATGTCATAATGTAGTTTTTCCAGCTACATATTTAAGGGAACAGCTTGTTTCAAGGTGGGTTTTGTCCAGCTATTGGTCAACTGAATACTGCGGGTACGTCATTTTCAAATTGAGTGATCGGTAGCAAATGATGAATATGAAAGATGAACGTTCAATTGCTTTATGTTGACTGAGTCAGAAATGCTCCGTGTTGGACAATGACCCATGTAAGGTCACCCAGGACCTGGTGCAATGAGAAGGTAGCTCAGGTGGCTTAGACATCAACATGGTAGAGTGTGACCACTTTTTGCTATGGGGTAGAATAGCCGTTTCTGCAAACCACAAATCTAATGGAGAGGGAAATAGCTCCTGAAGAACTGGATTCAGACCTTGTTTATTTGGGGTTTTGTATGTGATCATGAATGACTTTTGCCACCAAAGGGTTTTCCAAAGGGATACTTTGTGCATGGAGGAACAACAACACTAAATAACCTTAAGATCACTCTGAAATTTTATCCCCTGAGGCTCTGTTCTCTGGGAGCTGTCCAGCAACTCCAAGCTTCAGATTCTTCAGACTTCCAAAAGAATGTTGGCCTTGGATGGGATGATCTGCTGGGAAAATGGAGCCTCCTATAAGTATGTCAACTCTATTAGTGCGAAAAATCTTCCTTGGGATGTTTGAGTGTAGTCAGGACTGGGAAACACAGAACGACAGGAAAGGGCTGAATCTGATGAGAAAGTCAGAGAGTCACTTTGGAAGGGACAGTGCGCTGCTTGAATTCCCCTAGACCATGGTAAGGAAAGCCTAGACTCTTAGGTCTGGCAATTAGGAGCACATATGCCGGCTTTTCTTCCTCCTGAAATGGCTAGGCTCCTCTGCGACTGCTCTGCTTTTTCAGAAATGGCTTTGAGGGACAAGAAACGCATACCTAGATATAACTGTAACAGAATATTGTTTATCCTTTTCACGCACAGAAGTTCTTACACTCATTCAGGAGATCAGTAGCAACCCGAGGGCAGGGCTATTTTGTTTTATACCTCTAGTTCCTCTTTTCTCCTCCTCATTCCTCCTTACGACCTACAGACAGGTTCACATTGTTTCCTGAATGAGCCTCCAGGGGCATCCCAAATAGTTTTTAATTAGAAAATGTCTGTCTTCCATAAACAATATGAAATTTAAGTCCACAGGCCCAAGATGTGCTGCAGGATAATATACCCAGTATTTCATGGCTTTTGCTGCTCTTGCCAATGGGATTTCCCCTCCTCACGGTGTATCTTTTAATTAGTTATTTCTAGTGGGTGGAAACTTACTGCATTAGTTAGGCCTTACTACAAAAAGGTTGCATAGTGAACCACCTCAAAACACAAGGGGCTACAACAATCATGTTCTCTCATGTCATGGGCTGTGGATCAGAAGGGAGTGGCTCTCAGAGGCTGAGCTCAGCCCAGTGGCTCTTTTGAGCTCTGGGCCCATTTAGCTGTGCAGCTCCTGCCCCACGTGTTGGTCTTGGGCCCCGGGCGAGGGACAGCAGTGCCCTAGGGGAGCTCTTGTCCTGGTGGCGGAAGTCCTAGGAGGCAAGCAGAAAGGCCAAGAGCCTTTTAAGGCCTGTTTTGGGTTTAGTTATACTGAAGCCCTAATGCCCCTCCGGCCAAGAATGCGACCTTATCTGGAAATAGGGTCCTTGCAGATATAATCAAGTTCCGATGAGGTCATACTGGGCTGGGGTGGGCCCTACTCCAATGACTGGTATCCTTACAAGTCAGAGAAGTTCGTCCATGGGATGATGGAGACAGACAGTGGAGTTATGGTGACACAACCAGGGAACTCCAGGGATGGCTGGCAACCAGCAAAAGCTAGGAGAAAGGCGGGGAACACCTTCTCCTCTTGGCGAGGCAGGAAGGAACCCACCCTTTCTGCTCTGGTTTTGGACTTCTGGCCTGCAGAACTGTGGAAGAATACATTCCTGTTGCTTTAAGCCACCAAGTTTGTGCTAATTTGTCACGGCAGCCCTGGGAAACTAACGGGAGACCCAAGGCTGCCCCTTCTGCCCTAATTTCATTGGTCAAAGCAGGTCATCTGGCCAACCACAGACTCCAGGGGCAGAAAGAACATGCTGGACCACAGGGAGGTCTCGGCAAGGGTGTGGGACAAAGGGAGGGGTGGGAAATTGGGGATAATTATTATTTAATCTACCACATGTAAGATTCAGAGAACTTTGCACTCTGAAGCATCTTTAGTCAAGATAGTAGAATTTAATGATTAACAGCATGGATCTTGAATTAAGAAAGTTTTGGACTTGAACCCTTGTTCTGACACTTCCTACCAGTGTGATCTCAGGAAAACTACTTAACCCCCAAGCACCACGTCCTTTATCTGTAAAATGAGAACAATAATAGTACCTATGGCACAGGACTCCAATTAATATTACATGACCTGCTGTTTGTGAAGCGTTTCAGTTGTCGATACATAGCAGGGGCTGGTCAGCCTTACCTGTTACCAGTATTATTGCTATAATCAGATGACAGCAAAGGGCTTGGAATTATAGGTGGAATTCTGTATTGGGACTTCAAAGGCAAGAAGAAGACTGGCTATGCAAAGCTTGGGAAAATTCATATTTTGGCTTAAGATATATTAAAGATCCTTTGGGTGGGCACCAGGTTGTAGAGCATGAAAAAGGGAAGAGTTTATTTGCCTGGAAATCAGCCAGTTAATTTAAGAAGACTTTAAACAGAATATAAAGGAGGGTGAGATAAAGTTCCCAACTCCAGAGGAGTAGCAGGCATGGTCAGGAAATGTACGCGGGAAAACACTGAAGGAGGAGAGACAGCAGGGCAGCAGCAGTACCTGGAGCATTTGACGTCTCTGTGCCAACACACAGAGCTTTGGAGCTAAGTGGACATAACACACAAATATAATGTCAGGAGCTGATTGCTTCAACCTATGGCACTGAACTCAGAATGTTAGTATGGGGATAGGAGGCGTATGTCTTTCTCAAAGACCAATGGACTGAGAATCATTTACTTGCTGGGGGAGCCACAAATGCAAGGAAGCTTGTGGAGAACCTGTAGACAGAACAAAAGCAGAGACTCAGGATGGTGGTATTATATGAGGTGAATAAAGGCTATTAGGTTGTTTGTACCAAGTGTCACATATAATAAAGGGAACAGTGGGAGGCTTTAACTCCCCGGACACTGGGGCTCTCATTAGGCTGAAAGCAGCAGATACAACAAGCTTTGGACCTTTCTTAGGAGTAGATGAAGCAAAACAGGGAACTATAAATCTAATCTTATTTTTACCTATAAGGAATCTGCTGGGGGTTGTGTGGAATATTAACAAACAATAGCTAATATTCACTGCGCGCTTCCTATGTGCCAAGTACTTTTCTAAATCATTACATATTTTATCACATTTAATCCTGCAATGACTTGATGAGGTTAGTGCCTTTTAATATTCCCTTTGTATGTGAAGAAATTGAGGAAAACAACATGTCAGCTGCTGAGGGACACACTGAAGTGACAGAACAGAACCAACCTCAGAACGCAGGCTGTCCAGTTAGCCTGCTCTCACCGCCTAAAGAGTGAGTAACTCAGCACATCCTTACAAGCATGGGGAATTTCTGGAAGCAGGTGACCCCAAGGGGCTAGTGGATGGTGATGGGAGCCAGCCGCCTGATGCTGAGGGCCAGGAAACCTGGGCCCAAGTAATTTATGACACAGGATTAGGAAACCGACCAACAGGTGCATAAGCGATCCATGCTTTTGGCAGTTTGCAAACAAAGTCACACTTTGTTCAAGGAATGGCAGCTATCCTCTTGCGTGTACCGACGGCATCATTTCCTGAACCTAATATGCAACATTGCACTTTGAACCCTTGAAAAGGCTGTCCCGCCGCTTGGAATATCATTTCATCTCTCCCTTACCTGGCAGACTTCTACCCTTCCTCAGCTCAAGTGATAGTCCTCTTTTGAAGCCTCTTCTGTCGCCTTGACCTGTGAGGGATTTGGGGACAGGGGCAGTGCCCTCCTGACCTTGTCTGAGCTAACACTGGCACACGGCTTGGCACAAGGTAGGTGTCATTGCATATTGGATGGATATGCGCATCAATATAAGCCCATGTTAGTCGCCATAAAATGATCAAAATGAACTAAAGAGCACATGGGGCTATTTGTCTCATACTTTAGAAGCATGTTATTCCTTATTCTAATTGAAAGACAAAAGTTAAAGATGCAGGCACCGTATGTTCTTGTGAAGGAAAATTTGTCTTGCTGTTTTGTGCACGTGGGTGAAATATGCTCATAAAACATTCTGTTCAGAGAGTGGCAGAAGTGTTTCAGGGAAATTTCACTGGAATAAGTCATTTATGATTTCATTACCTAACCCTCTGTAAAAGGGACTGGAAAGACAAAACATACAGATGAGGGGACCGGCTTCAAGTATTATAGAAGGGAGCAGAAAAGCTGAATAGGAATTTAGCATCAAGGAAGATTTATGCAAATCTCAAGAGTGCCTCAAAAGTTAACCTTAAAATCCCTGTAGTCTGAGCAGATCATGTTCAGCACAATCTTTTGGAGTAAATCCATGGGGAAAAAAACCTTTTTATTTCATAATTTAAAGGAAATGGTATACACTTGTAATAGCAATTTAGGATTTAGTGTTTTAGGTAAAGTTTCACCAAAAAATGTTTTCTCATGGATATATCCTGCCTATGTATTTTCTAAGTTATTTGTGGAGGTTCTTATTTCAGCTAAAATATGTTATTAGTTACAATGAATCATCCAAATTCATTTTTCAAGCAAAATAATATATTAGAAAACTGTTCAGTTTGGAGGATGAGCCCATTAAATGTTGGATTGTCAGAATTCATAGAACAGGAAGTGAGGAGATCCTCATATACATCTGCTCGGGTAGGGAATAGAACAGAAGTAATTCCAACAAATAAATGCCATTACTCGGTTCATACCCTTGGTCTGATCAGCCAAGAAGAAAATAAGCCACCAGCATGTAGACACGTGAATGTTAAGCATGTATGTATCTCATGGTTTCTGCACAAGGTTTAAGAAGACTGAACAATAGTTTTCAAGTCCACACCAGACACAAGAGTCACATACGGCTCCCTTAGATGCTCAGGTGCTCCTGTGCTATATAGTCTCTCCTCTTCGTAAGGTACTTCTACTTAGACCTCAGAGACTAGAATGGATCAATAAATTCCGCAGTTGGAAGGATTTTTAAAGATTACTGCAAGAGTTACCATTTATTGAGTGCTTACTATATTCTAGTTCTGAAGATAGCCCCTTATCTCATAACCTCATTTAAATCTCAGAACAACCTCATGCTATTAGCTCGAGGCTTACAGATAAGGAAACCAAGGCTTGGAGAAGTAAATGTTTTGAATCTTTGAGCTGTTAAGTGGCAGACCTGGAATTAACATGTAGGTCAGACTCTGGGGTCCCCCTTGAACATGAATATTGCCTTATTATATACTACTACACGTTCAATTTTCTCCTACAAAAGCCTATCAGGTAATCTAGTCCAAGTTTGAGTACTTTCAGGATATGGCGAGCCCTATAAAATCAGTGATGGTATGCATTTTTTCTTATAATTGTGCACAGTATATATACAGCACACAGCCTTGACAGCTGTTCATATTTATTGAAGAATAAACTCCCCTTATGTGCATATCAAACTTTCGTGTATTTAGAACTTGAGAGTCCATATACTTACATAATGCTGCTCCATTAGAAAACATCGCTTTTACCAGATGGGAAAACGTAAGTCTAAAAGCCCTGAATGAGCTGACCACATTGTACAGCAGGCAGCCAAGTCACCTCTCTCCCAGGTCTATACTTGGTGCCAAAGGCTGTCCATCCACTCGGCCTCTGATTTTCTGCCTGCCTCTACCTGTCTCTCCATCTCGCCCTGCCTTTCCATCTCCTGAATCATCTCTTTCCCCTGTAAGCCAGAGAGCACAGACTGTACCATTTCACACGGCTTTAACCACTCTGTATCCCGGGACCTAACAGGCTCTTTAAATATTGATTAGGATGGATCACTAATGAAAACATAAAACTTGTATCCAAAACACCATTATTCTCTTTTCAGACCCAAGACCTCTCTGCACTGTAAATGTTTCTGTAAGCCACACTTTCATGAAACAATAAGAAAGCAACAGGAAGCAACCTAAGTGTCCATCAGTAGATGAATGGATAAAGAAGAGGTGGTACATACACACAATGGAGTATTATTAGGCCATAAGAAGAAAACAAATCCTTCCATTTGCAACCACATGGATGGAGCTAGAGGGTATTATGCTCAGTGAAATAAGCCAGGCAGAGAAAGACAAGCACTAAATGATTTCACTCATCTATGAAGCATAAGAACAAAGCAAAAACTGAAGAAACAAAACAGCAGCAGACTCACAGAACCCAAGAATGGACTAACGGTTACCAAAGGGAAAGGGACTGGGAAGGAAGGGTGGAAGGGAGGCACAAGGGGGAAAAAGGGTATTACAATTAGCACACATAACATGGGGGGGCGGGGCACGGGGAAGGCAGTATAGCCCAGAGAAGACAAGTAGTGACTCTATACCATCTTACTACACTGATGGACAGTGACTGTAATGGGGTATGTGGTGGGGACTTGATAGTTGGGGAAATCTAGTAACCACAATGTTGCTCATGTGATTGTGTATTAATGATACCAAAATTAAAAAAAAAGAAAGCAACAGAAAAGAATAGTCGCCTGAAGTAATTCAATGACTTCTTAAGTCTGTGGGTTTCATTTTTTAGTGACTGAGAAATTGTGTCTTGTTTTAGCTAATTTACTTGTTTTCCCCATTGATTAGTGTAGGTGAGTGTACTGTTCAGGAATCAGATCTTACATTAGTTTTCTAGAGGGCCTCTAAAATATGCGGGAGCAATACACCAACAGAGCGAGAACACGCAGAGTCCCACCTTTCCCGAAAGCAGCTGACAGCCCCACACGCGGAGCTCTTCGTGTTCCCCGACACAATGAAAGGGACTTGGGGCCCTACAAATCACAAGGCATCCATTCTGCAACCATGCAGGCTGGCTTCTATAGCAGGTGCAGAATGGCTCAGGGAACTCCAGCTCTCTGGGCCATACGGCGGGTCTTTCATCCTTATAAATGTGCTACTTTGCTCTTTAGGAGATTTCAAGGATAAGTTTGGGAATTACTAGAAGGCTAGCGCCTTGTGCCCATATGTAAGTGGGCTAAGCTGTGGGCTGTCTTGGCATGGTCCTCTCCTCATTTTGGAAGTGAGGTAGTTAAAGCATCTCTAATGTTTCCTGCCAAGTTTTGCCGAAAAGGATGATGGCACGCCACCTTAGACATCTGCTGTTGGGTAGCCATGCCAACGTTAGCTATGGGAATGGAGAAGGCGTCTCAACACTGAACGAATTCAAGAAAGTCTTAGAGCCAGGGAGGAATCCCCAGGGAGAGACATTTCAGAGCTCCATGACTGTCAGCATCTTCCCACCTTACCTACACAGGCGCCTGTGCTGGGGGGCGGCATACACGTGCACAGGCCACTATGCCTCAGGATGTGGCCTTTCACGTGAAGAGCCTCCAGAGGGGTGCACAGAGTCTGCTCTTAGTCCCTAATCGTTTGATGGTGCATCAAAAAGAAAAGCAACAGAGGAAGGAAGGAAGGGAGGGAGGGAGGGAAGGAGGAAGGGAGAAAGAAAAGGAAAGAAAAAAAGAAGAATATAGAAAATAACCACCCCTCCCAGCCTGGCAGTGCAGCAGAGAGAACAGAGGCAGGCAGAGCTGTGGCCTGGGGCTGTTCGGACCAGCGGGTGAGGTGAAGGAAGGGAGCTGAGCGAGGCGCTTCCCTGGTCACATTAGGCCATCTGGGCTCTAAGGCCTCCGTGCATCAGTTCTCTCAGCCTTGTTATTTGGCCTCATTTGCCTGTGGAAGGGATGGTGTCCTTGTTCTCTTCCATTTTTCCAGGTAATTCTGACCCTTGAGAAGATTTTCTAGGTCATGGTGATGAAGGGCCATTTTTCTCACAGTGCAGCAGGCTGCCCACGTTTCTCTGGTCCACCGGGAGAGGGTGGGGGGACCGCCGCCTAAGTGCCAGGAAGGGCACCCGTGGTTGGACAACGTACACCAAGTAGAAGCCCTTCCTGCCGAGACTGTCCCCTCAGGGCCACGCTGAGAGGCATCACGCGGTCCGCCGAGTCCATGGAAGGGGGAAGGGTGCGGTCACAGAGCTGAAGGACTTCGCTGGGGCCTCGGGCTCAGCAGCGGCAGAGGAGCCTTGACCCCAGTTCCCAGCTCAGCCATCCCGCTAGGCACGTTCTCAAAGCAACACTTCCCAAGGACGCCCTTTGCTCCTCTCCAGGGTGGCATGTTGTTGGCACCACAGTGGTTAGGACTTTAATGGAAAGGCAAGACCGTGGGACTGCAAGAGACTATGGTCAGAGGATGGCTCCGTGGGCCCCTGCTCGGATGACCCCCGGGCTCACTCCCTGGGCTTTGGAAACAGGCCACACACCTCAGCTCCCCAGTGAATGATCTTCTCTTACCATGCCTAGAGCTTACTGCAGCTCACACCTTCACCAAGATCACCGAGTCTCTGACATAGGGTGCGTCTGTCTTTCTCTAAATGAACTTTTGTACTCATTGGTTTTTAAAACAATCATCCGTTATTAAAGGTTCACCTCAGGTGCAGGGGTATCACTTCCTTGTCCCACCCTCTCCATCTTCAGTTATCTTTCCTAGAAACACACCCTTTCAGCTCTTTCAGGTAATTCATCTGACATTGATCTCCATATTTTCTATATAATATGCATTTTCTGCTCTTAGTGCATCAATTTTATTTGATTTTTAGAAGATTTTCCATTTCTTCTTTATTTCTTATTTGAAGTACAGTTGACATAATGGTTTCAGGTATACAACACAGTGATTCAACATTTATATATGTTATTAAGTGCTCACCACAATAAGCATAGTTTCCATCTTCACCACACCTAATTATTACATATTATTGAGTATACTCCCCATGTTATACCTTTCATCCCTGTGACTGATTTATTTTACCTCTTTCTCCCTTTACCTGTCATCCTCCCCACCCTCCTCTTTGCTCCGATATCACAAGGATCACCTTTCCTCCTATTCCCAATAACACTTCCCCACTTTCTTTTAGGCCTCCCCCGGCATTCCCCTCAAAGGCAATCACACCCTCCTTTGTAGGGTGCCAGGAAGCAAGCAGGCTTCATTTTCTCCCACTGCGAGATCTGCTAGATTTTCCTTGTGCAGACATCACTCCTCTAGGACTGGTGAGGTTCTCCAAGGAAGAATCCTCCACTCTCTTCCCTGGGGCTGGAGGGATGCACCTGGACTGCTGCATTCCCAGCACAGGACTGAGTGCCGCACGGTTCACTGTGTAAGCCCGTAACCACCCTGCTGGCAGCACCAAGCTTCCCCTGGCTTTACTCATGCCTTGTGCCCCCAATCTCCAGTTCAATTTCTCCAGAAAACAAAACAAAATCCTCCCTTTTCTCATGGGAGAGTGAGCAAAGGGGTGGCGGCCTGGCTCTTCAGGGTGGGGTGGGTCCTGTCGCACGCTGCACCCTCACTCACCCTGTCTGCAGTCCTTTACGGCCCACGTTCCTCTTTGAAACTAAATCGTGGGATTAAGACTAATCTGGCTGCCCTGACAAAATAGCACACACTGGGGAGCTTGAACTGCAGTCATTTATTTCTCACAGTTCCGGAGGCTGGAAGTCAGAGGTGGGGCTGCCGGCATGGTCAGGGTCTGGTGACAACCTTCCTCCGGCTTGTAGCTGCCTGCCGTCTCCCTGTGTGCCCACCTGACCTCTTCTCTGTGAGCACACGCTGAGACAAAGAGAGACATCTCTGGTCTCTCGTCCTCTTCTTATAAGGACACGGATCCTATCAGATCAGGGCCCATCCTCATGACCTGACTTAACCTGAATTATCTCCCAAAGGCGAATCTCCAAATGCCATCACACTGGGACTTGTGTGCCAACACAGGAATATTTCAGCAACATGGGGTACAGTCTGTGGTACACCATCTGCTTCCTGTTACCCCTCAATTCATAGAAATCCTTTAGCTTCTATTTTCCCCATTTCCATTTCCATTATCCTTACCCATGCCTTTTATCCATTTCTTTATTTTTTTTTACTTAGGGTTTTGGAAAGAGAAAAATGATAAACATGTCTGGTCATTTCTCCATGTAAAACGGAAAGTCTAGGTAGAAGATTCCAAGTTGCAAAACAAAACCTGTCACACAAAAACTTGAAACAGAAGAAAGTCACCCTATAAACTCTTCAGACTCGGGGGAGACCTACAGTGTCACCCCAAGTAACCATGCCCTTTCACAGCTCCAGTTTTGTAGATGAAGAATAGCTACACCTTCACTGTGCAGAAAAACACTGCCCCTTCTCCAGAAGCCAGCTCACTTTCAAGAATCTTTAGCCAGTGCTGCAGGCATGAATTCCACAGCCCAGGAAAACAGGTGGCTTTTGAGCACTGATGAATCACTGCACCTCCTTCACCCAGCTTTCCAGCTGTGGTTCACTTTCTCCTTCCCGGCAAGAGGCCAATTCTGCTGGTTTCTTTGCTTCCTGGCAAAATGTAAGCTGTTTTCCTGTCTTTTACTAAATCCCCTCTGGTCATCAGCTCCACATAGCTGGCGGTCAGCACTGCTGTTTGCCTGATCGCAAAGCCACCCTGAGGCTATAATCCTCATCTGCAATGGCATGAAGGAAATGTAGCCTTGTCTAGCTTGGACATCTGACTGCATGATGTGGTTAATAGGAAGCAGAAAGTCAAATGAAAGGAACCCTCCACGGGTCAAAGAAGTCTTTCTGTCTTCTACAGCTGGATCCCAGAGGAAAGTCACCTCTGAGCTTTTTAGCTCCCTGTTGGGCTTTATTTCAAAGTCACATAGCGTATCCAAAACCAAAATGGAGTCATCAGTGATAAAGCCCTAGGGTCTGGCAAGCGGTTGGTCAAATTTGTTCACTCTGGAATAGTGCATCTTTCCACATGGTTTTGGTGGAGTAAAAGCCCCTCTTAAGCACTTCTTTTCTCTAAACAGTGGTTCTGATTAGAGATGTACCTCAGGATCTGGGAATTCTGCCGTAAGACATATGTCCGGCTCCACCCTGACAGTCATTAGAGCTAAGGCATCTGTGTTTCGGACTCTCTCTCTCCCCAGATGAGCATGGTTAAGAAGTGTTGTTCTAAAGGGGTATCTTTAAAGTGAAAGAGGCAGCACAGGCTAATAATTACTAAAAAATAAAAACTCCAGATGCCTGAGTGCAGATTCTGGCCCAGCTAAGTTGCCACTCTCATTGGAAGGAGACCATATAATGTATTGTCCACATTAGGGTACATTTGAGGGTGAAAGAGGGAGTAATTAATAACTACGGCATAAATTGAAACTGTCCGGACAAACTGGTCACCCTGCTCATTAGTCAAATGAGACGCTGGAGTAGATACCTCTGAGGTCCCTTTCAGGTTTATGATTCTATAATTCATGGCCACTGAGACAAGTAAAAAATATGTTTTCATTCCAAATGCAGGAAGGACAGACTTGTTTAGGCATCGTCTACATGCAAGGAAGCTGAAGCGGCAAACATATGCAGTGTAGAGGCTGGACACCCGCGGACCCTAAGGCTAAGAGGCCAGGCAGATAAAGCAAACAGGATCGAGCCAGCATCCCAGAGTGAAGGCATCAGAAGGTGAGGGTCAGCAGGGGTGGACTCACGATCAGGGTTTGCCAGAGGCCACTGCTATTGCCTTCAGAACCCCAAGGATAGAAATGGATGTTATTTGAGATCTGTTGACATTTCCACACCCTTCTGGATCATATTCCAGTGTGATGCTCTGAGACATTTACACATTTCTATATTATCTTCCAAAATGATACTCAGAGAAATTTAGACATATGTCTATATGATGTTCCAATATGTTACACAAAGAATTTGTACAGCTGCTTCCTTGGCGCCTCTGCGCCATGTGGCTCAATGAGGGAAAAGGGTGTTTGGGTCAATCAAATGCTCTGGTTAATTACAAGTTAGTATATAAATTATACCATGCACAAATTACCCATTTCCCCCCAAACTCTGGTCATTTTATCTTCCATATTTTAAAAAGCACTACGTGACTGCACTGTCATCATACCAGTCGGGTCGCCTGTAGCTGTGAAGGTTCAGCCTAACAGAATCTGTGGTATCAACAAGCTTTCACGAACACAGAAGAGTTAAGCTCACTGTGGTTTGGTTTTGTTGTGACTTTTTTCGGCTGCATTTCTTGTGTTGCTGCTTATCAAGTTCATATCAAAGAAAATCGTTCGAGTGAGATGTAGGGACAGAGTGGGAGGGAGGGAGAAGGCACTATGTCACAAAGCCAACACTTTCAGCTTCAGGGAAGCGGGCTGAACTTGGCTGTTTGCTCAGTTTTAGGCAGTCTGCGAATTGCAGAGATGTGAGGGCGTAGGCACGCCCAGATAGAGAAGAGGAAGAGAAGGAAGCAGGGGAAGAGAGACAGGGAGGGACGGAGAGAAAGAGAAAGAGAGAAAGAGGCAGAAAGGAGGGAGGGAAGGAGAGAATGAAATATTTAAACAGAGAAGCAAATGGAAAGATGGAGAGAGACACCGGAGAGGGTAAGAAGAGGCAGCATTCATGAGCTAAGTTAGATGTACATGGTACACACACACTTCAGTGTGTCTCTGTGGGGGGAAAAGGTAAATCCTAATTAGAATGTTTAAGTCAAAACCTCGAGAAGTCCTGTATCAGAACATAAGAAATGGAATGGCTCATACAGTTGCTTGAGCTATTTTGATGCACACAGTCCAGTTCATTTCACATAGATTAAGCTCCTGCTCTCTGGAAGGAAATTGCACACTGCAGCTATGCTGAGGGGCATAATCAGAGGGTCTGGCATTGATGGAAAGCTCCTCGCCACTGCTCTAGGAGGAAGCCAGCAGACTGTGAACAGCTCAGTTTCCACACTGTGTCTGTGTATTTTGCTAGAATCCGTGCCCTGAATGCACTTGGAATGTGAACACGCATAGCCCAGGATCAGAATTCTCCTGGCTGCAAAATGGCTTTTGCTTCTTAGTTATTCTTACCTGTGGCAGAGAACAGTAGCTGAGCAAGGAGAAACTGCTCTTGCCTGCCTAGGAGTGATTTTCAGAGGTCCTTGGAAAGCATGTCTACCCCTCAAAGAGTGGGGGAGGAGAAGGAAGCCAGAAGTTATCATCCGGCTCATCAGCTGACACGCGATGATGTGGCCAGAATGGCCAGCGTCGGGCTGGTGTCTCCAGGAAGAGCTTTGAGAACAAGAAGCTATCATTTGCTTTCACCTGAGGAATGTGTTTCTTCTCATCCCTCAACTTCCAGAAAGGCATATGGAACTGGAGAAGGCCCAGGGACGGACCAGTGAAATGGTCATGGGGTTGGAGGACCGGGCAGACGGGAACTGTTGGGATCATTAGTCCAGAGCAGCAGAGGCTAAGAAGGGACGGGACAGACTCTGAAACAAAGGAAGGGTAAGGAGGGAGACCATGGCCTTGATCACAGGATGCTTGGATATCTACCCCTTGAAGGTTTAGCAGGGTCATTTTAGGAAAAAAGAAACAAAGCTTGTGTTTATAGTGACTCGTAAACTTAGGAAACGATGCTGGTGGCTGCTCAAAGCCACTAATCACCACCCCCTAGGCTCCCAGTGGCTTTGGGCACGAACTCTCCCGATTAAATCCAAGCAGGTGGTTGTTAATTTGATTCTCTGTCAGTGCTGAGTCTATAGCCTGGTATCTGCCCTAGGATATAGGGAATTTGCCCAACAAAATTCGGACACCTGATGATGGGTGTATCACAGCCAAGTGGCAGGTATAGAGCAAGAAAAAGGAGGGGCAGTGTTCCGGAACTGAGCTCAACAAATGCCAGTCAGAAATAGCCGGCGCAGACCAAGGTAGAGAATCGCCGGACGGTGCAGAGGGAAAGGTCTCTAGGGCATCTCAGAACCCTGGGGGCAGATTCGATATGCTTAATGTCATTGTAATGTTCCTAAAAACAGCAGATTGCATGATTCCACATCCTCTTGATGGGTGAAGCTAGTCAGGAAATAGAATGAGAAAGCATTGCAGGTGGCACTAGACAGAGATGTTGGACCACCCCAGGCTGGAGGAGATGCCCCTCCTCTGCCTCCCAGCGCTCCCAGCACCACCGCATCCCAACACTTGCCGCACTCCCGAGAACTGTCTGTTTATACATCTGATTTTGCCACTGGGTTGTGAGCTCCATGACGGCAGAAGCTCTGTGTCACTCATCGACAGAGCTGCTTGGCACATCCTTTGGTGTGACTAGACCAGACAGGATATGTGGTTGTCAGCGTCTCCTCCACATATTTTATCTGCCCTCCCTTAGAGCTCCTCCACTCGCTGGTCTTTGGGGATAGACACATCCCCAAAGAGGATATGACAAGTCCTTAGAGAACCTGGAAGCCCTCCACCTCACAGAGGAGGAAACTGAGGCTCAGACAAGGAAAGGAAAGTGAAGCCCACGGATAATCGGAACTCAGATTATCCCTGCACCATCACTCCTGTTGCTAGGCTGCGCTGGCCCAGACGGCCGAGCTCTAACACAGACCACATCCGCCTATGGGCTCATTTCAGCTTTGTGTGAGGGGGAAGGCGGGGCTGGACCAGGCAGAGTTAACGGGCCATCGGTACTCTTAGGGGTAAGCGGCTGTTTCCTGCTCTATGGGTGACAGTCAGAGGGGGAGGTGGGTGGCCGGCAGGGAGGCACGGAGACACGGGCCTGCCCAGAGCTCTTCACTGCCCTTCTTTGCTTATCAAGTTCACTTTCAGCCAGCATGGCCCCTTAGCCAGACATTCAATGCCCTTTCTCATCTGTGCCCCGCCTGTTTTTCTGGCCATATTTTTCTAAATAACCATGACAACAGCACATTGTACTTCTGTAGCGGTCTAGAATTTTCTAACAACTTTCACATCCACTATTTAATTTGATCGCTCCAAGGACTGTGTGAGGGAGAAAAGGTTGTCGGGAAAGGAAAACTGAGGGCTGCAGCCGCCCCACGGCCCTGGGCGACGCCGGAGCAGAAGCCTCCTCGGGCTGCTGTGCGGGCTCTCGCTGCGCGCCCCGCCTCGCTGCTCTGTCCCTTCGCTCTGTGTTGCCGCGGCCACCCACAATTCCCACCCCTCTCGGCACGCCTGGGCGAATCCTCCTCCCTCGACTCCTAATTCGAGTCCCACTTTCTCCACGAAATCTTCCTTGAAGACCCTGGCCCCGGGCTCCCCCGGTCCCGGAGGTGGGCCGTCTCCCTGGAGGACGGGACTATACCTCGGTTTACCCAGAGCCTCAAACAGCGCTCCACCCGCTGTCAGAACTGGTTGGTGGCTAACACCTCCCTCGGGACGGGACAAGGAGCCTGAGCCCGGCGGGTGCGTGTCTCCTTGCCCTCGGGGGAAACCACTCTTGAGGCGGGTCGCTCAAGTTGCACTAAAATTGCCCAGTACTATTTGGAGGGTACCTGACTTCTAGAAGTGCTGCCCGGAGGAGAGCTGCAGGAATTACCGGCAAGGAGGAAGCAACTTCATAGCGCCTCCCACCAAGACAATGCCTCCCGTGACCTGGACGCCAACGAGACTAGCCTAGAGCTCAGGTGCGGGCCACCTGGTGAGCTGCCCAGTCTTCAGAGGAAAAGCCAGGCTTGCATTAGCCTTGGCTTGCCGAAGATGAAAATGGTTTAAAAAACTAATCACTGAAAAAGCTCCATACCAAAGGTTGAGCTACTTCATAGACTTTGAACCATGCCCAAGGAAGGGCCCTGTACTGTGCTCATTTGGAGAAAAGCATGCTTCCAAGTCGCATAGAGGATTTCACATGAATTTTTCATATTTACTTACTTTCCATCCACTGATGTACTCATTCTTTCACGTACTCATTCCTTCATGTCCGCATCCACTCAACAATGGTATTTTTCTGCATTTTCTCTGTGCCAGGCTTTGCTTAGAAATCTAAAATAAAACTTTAGAGGACACGATCCTTGTGCATAAGCGACCCCTGTTCTAGACTGACTCTTCTACATGGTAAGCAGGGGAAGTTGTTTCCATTTTACGAAAGAAGAAACAAAATTTCAGAGAAACTTGAGGAATCTCCCTGTCGCATCTCAAATATATACAGTGAAGCCTGGTGGGACTGATTTCCTCTTCCCTCAGACCTTGGCAACAGTCCCCAAAGATCTACCACTTTTCATGGGGGTGAGTAGTTTTGAACTTGACACCTACATTCTATCTCCTCAAATCGCAGGAGATCTTGAAGCCAAGCAGAAACAGAGGGCTTGGATTCAGGGCTACACATCTTCAGCATTCAAAATTCTATGGCCAAACTATTGCCTCACACAGGGCTGGGGGGACAAGACTTTTAGCCTGAGAACCAGTGCATCCCATATCTATGTGAACAAGTCATTTTTTTGTAAAGAAAAGGAACACTTCATTGGCTCCAAGAGAGCTAATCTGAAGGTCAGGAATATTCCTGAAGAACCTGGCAGAGACACAACTTTTAGAGCATTGGGTGGCTTTTCCTAAGGTAGCAAGGGACTCAATGTATCTCTCCCTCAGCCTTCATTGCATATTCATTTCCCCCCCCTCAGCTTCCATATTTCAAAGAAGCATCCATTACTGACAGAGGAACAAAAGGGTGTCTCCTCCAGCTTGCCGTTGGGTCCTGTTCTGTAATGATAATAGAAAAAGAGAAAGAGGGTGCTGCACCCTTACACAGGGAGTGATGGAGTCATCTCGATGGAGATATTGATCTATATGCTGGTTCAAAAGAGGGCTTTGCCCATCTTGTGTCCTGTGCCTTGACTCGGGGGAACATGTGCAGCCACCCCACTCTGGCCAGTTCCCAGCTGTATTTTCAGACTTGCAGATGGAAGATGAAGAAGCCAGGTGGAGGGGGGCGAGTGACTCTGCGATAACGTGATAGTTTCACACGCCGTGTGCCTAATTGATTTGTCCTTTTCTTGTCTTTAAGAATTCATGTGCAGAAAAAAAAATCCATGTATAAATGTTTTGAAGGATTGCAAAGGTCATGCTGATGAATCTGCAAATGCTCTTCTTTGGGGGAATAAATAGCCACGGTCTCCTCTTGCCTTGATATTCCTCATCTTTTCTGATGGCATTTTGTAGAATAAACAGGCAACATTTCTCTTTGACTTTTCTTATGCACACAACTTCCGTGACACACGTTTAGAATTTTGCCCTCTAGCTTACTTTTAAAGGAATCTCTTACTTAAGGATCGACTTTTAGTTTTTTATGACCACATTTGTCTATTAAGTCTCTTCAGATACACTCTTTTTAGAAAATGATGAGGCTGGATGTTGAAAGGCTTTTTTACCTTAGCACAAGGCTGGGCATAAAACAGGCAAACTATTGGCTAATCAAGACACCCACTTTGAGAAAATGCTCCCCAAGTCCCAGGCAGTAGGATATCTTATGCCTAAAAGACAGGAGACACCACAGTAATCTGGGGGAGACCATGCGAGAGGAGAGATCACTCAGTGAACAGCCTGGTCTCATGGAGTGACTGTTCAGACCAGGAGCTTTGGACTTAAGTAGAAGGCAGTTCCAGTCCTATCGCTGATGCTGACCAACATGGTAACCTTGAGCGAGCTGCTTAAAGTTTCCAGTCCTTGATGTGTTCATCTGTAAAATGGGGACAATATTACTTACTTCACAGAGCCTTTGTGAGAAGGACATAGGTGGATAAAGTGCTTAGCATGGTGCCTAGCATCTGGGAAACACTAAGCAGTTGAGCTCTTGTTATAATTATTAGAGCAACACAGAGGCCTTCTGGAGGGGTGACCAGGTCACTAGCTGAGAGCCAGAAACCTGAGAACCTAGATTAAAGAACCATCTAGAAGGCGGCTGTGCCTGCCCCTGATCGCACACGTGATTTTTTTCTACTCCCCAGTGCTGTTTAAATGGCGGTTCAGTTGTACATTCTTTCTTCCCACTAAAATTCAAGAAGCAAAAAGCCAAAGCTCGATGAAGGGTATTTCCATTTAATTTATGGCGTGGGATACCTTTATGGGCTTTTCTTAAAATGCTTGAGGCTGAGATGGAGAAAAGCTAATGGGAACATTTTCTGAGAGGAGATGTTCGGCAAGTTTTGCTAGAAGAGATTGGACCATTGTTCTCTTTTGAAAAGCTTTTTGTAAGGAGCTACTGAGGAGCTACAGAACCGCTGATCCATCACCGTGGCAGGACGGCTTTCCAGGGGTCCCGCCGAGCTGACCAGCAGCCCTACACGGCAATCGCTATGTACCTGCGACAATTTCAGAGCCGAAGAGGGAAGCAAAACCACTTCTCAGAGTTTCTGCTTCTTACTAGGTCTGTATTGACCTTGCAAACAACTTTAAAGAAAAGGATAATATAACATTTCAACTGTCTCGATGCTGATTTCCTCCCATTGCTTGTCAATACACCCCTCACTTTTACCTGGTACGTATACACGGGGACAACTATGTCCACCTTCCTTCTTCTACTTAATATTATGGTGTGTGTGTGTTCTCATGAACTGACACAGCTTACAGACTCATCATTGGTAGTATTTTTCGAATGTGGGTTTTCTATCTTTATGTCCTAAAACTACAGTTATAGAATGAAATAGCCGGAGAGATCCTAGAGCTATATTAGAATTCAAGAAGAGCCGATTTTTATCAAAAAACAAAAAACCTTACTCTGTGCCAGGCACTGTGTGCAAAGTATTATATACATTTATTTTATTTAATCATCCCAGTAATCCTATGAGGTTTTACAGATTGGGAAACCGAGGCTAAAGATTTAAATGTCTTGCTCAGACTCATGGAACTGGTAGGGCTGAAACTCAAACACGGGCTGGACTGAGTCTACACTTGTACTGTGTAGACTGTGCTGTGAACTAGTTACCAGAATGTTCTTATTTTTCAGATGAGGATCCTGGCCACCCAGAGGAGTGATGTGAACTTGCTTAGAGCTGACCAATTAGAGGCGCTCAGGGCTGGGCCCGAGTTCTCGGACCGCAGTTCCCTGCTCCCTCCACTGGATCCTTCACTCTCTGTCCCATCCTCAGAGAGTTTCTGGATCCTTTTGGGACCCTTTTTTTTTCCTCACCACGTGTGCAGAATTCACAGTGGGTATTTTATTTCATTGAAAATTAATTTTTTAATGTAAACTACTTTAAAAATGACACCGTTTTTGTCTTTCCACATTCTTCCTCTTCTAGTCTCAATATCCTGGGGCAATCTAAATTTCAGAATTTTTAGATTCATAAAGTTCACTTTGACTAAGGCGTCTCTTCCTAAACACATTCTCCACGAACTCTTCTGATTCCTCAAATAACAGCCCGGAGGCACCAGGTTCTGGGACCGGAAAACACACCATTCCCATTGTTCCATTATCACGGCTTTATTTCTTTAGAAAGCTGAGGGAAACACACATGTCCTGCCCATAATGGATCTAAATGAAGAAATGGTTAGATAAGAAATGTACCGAGATGCGAATTAAATTTTATTTGGCTTATTTTCAGCCTGTTCCTTTTATTCTAGATATATCTCTGGTACATCCTTAAACAAATGGTCTCAATGTTCATTATACACACCTGTCAACTTTCTCATCTGGTGTAATCAGATCCGGGCAACTCCCAGGAGGAGACTGATGGATGAAATCTGCTTCTTGTGTGTGTTGGTGTTTATTTACTTTCGGGATGGATTCATGTTACAAGAAGACACAGGAAGGATTGTTAATTATCCCCGTAATCCAATTTATTGCTTCAGGCACCTGATAGGTTCTATACTTTAGATAATGTTAATTTTATTCTTTTGTAAGCTGAGCCTGGTGTTCACAAAAAGCTGTAAGACGTAATTTATTTCTCCACACTTGCCTTCTAAATATTAACTCTATTGAAAAATGATTAAATAGATTATGTAAATCATGGTCATTGCATCCACTTTAAAGGTTAATCCTGCCTTGGTGTAGCCAGGTAATTAATTTGAATTCATCCCTCAACATTCACTCCCAGGGAAGCCAAGGTGTAATGGGCTGCAGAACCCTATTATGGGTTTCACTGTATGCCTGCCTGTGATAAAATTTGGATGAACAAATCTCAAAGCTTTGAGAACAAAAGTTCCTCAGGGCCACTGAAAAGCCCAGTGCATCATGGAATCAGAGCTACACTTTCTCCAGAATTTTAGAAAATAAGTTTTGCTGACTATCCTTCTCTCCCTTGACTTTTCTTAAGCATCACTTCCTTTGTTGGGAACAGACCTGGTTTGGTTTCTGTCCATGGCATCCGCTGGTGTAGTTTCTCATCTTCTCTCTCCTGCTGACCACTTCTCTTATTCTTGCCAAACTATAGTACTGAATCGCTTCCCTACCCCTTGGATTCGTTTCTTTTTGTCTCTTCTCTTGGATTAATTCTCCCATTTTCTCTAGGATGCTTTTATTCTCTCTAATGATCCAAGCCTTCAGAAGTATCCCTTTCACCTTCTCCTGAGGCAGATGTCTATTGCTTCACCTCCACAGCATCCACGGCCAGGGAACATCTCAGACAAGATGACATACAACATAGACCCTGCCTGCTAGTCTCTGGAATATTCCTCCAGGGCTGTATCTCTTTAAACTGCCACTGGAAGCCTGCATCTCTCTGTTGGTTGTAACCCATCTAAGGCTATTCAGCAAAAACACGGACTTTCCCCCATAGTCCTTCCTAACCTCAACAGGCAATAAAAGCAGAGAGATCTTTGAGCAGGATATTCTGAATCCTTATTCCTGTTCCTGCTTTTTTGCCTTAACAGATCATTTCTTTCCTCCTGGATCTGCCTGTTTGCAGACTCACTCTGGCCTTACCTATCTCTTCAATTCTCAATCATTCATGAAGACAGTAGAGCAGAGTGCCAAGAACATAATTCAGAGTCAAACAGACCTGAGCAATCCAGTCTCTCATTGATTGGCTGTGTGTCATTGGGTAGGTTATTTGGCATCTCTGAACACCAGCTTCCTTGTCAGTACCATGGAAATAATAACAGCTGTGAGGATTGCACATGATACATGCAAATTTCATAAACCAGTGCCTAGTGGTTAGCAGTTGATCACGAAATGGTAATGATGGCGGTGATGATGCTAACATCTCAGGCCTCTGGGGGATGATGATGTTCCTGTGTTGCCCTTTCTCCTAGGCAACTTTCAGAGGCAGGATTGCACACCTGACACTGCCCACCCCCTCCCCATTTTCATTTCTGAGAAGAATATAAAGTGCTTCTGTGGTCCTGTGTGTATAAAGATAGCAGATAACATCTATAGATTGGAATCTAAAAAAGTTTTGCATAGAGTCCTATTATTTCAGCCAAAAAGAACTATAAAATCTGACTACATGGAATAAATATTCACTAACCTTAGTTTTAAAAGTTGACAGCAAAAACTACTGGTGACAGCAAAAACATCAGCATTGTCTGCTGGGTGAGGTGGAATATTCTTCACATCTTGTTTCACAGGAAATGTTACAAGCATGTAAATGCAAATGAGCATGGAGCCAGTCTGTACTTATTTGCATTTGTGTTCAGGGAACCTGGCTTTTCCCTCCCAAATTCACAGTATGTGCAGATATGATATTATAATAATGATTCTGGCAAAAATAATTTCTTTTCTTTATGATTCTGAAAATATTATCCACTCTTGCAAAACACAAGCATTCTTTCACTATGTTGTTTAATTTTGCCCAGATTGCCAAATTCTCTCAACTGTGTTCCCACCAGCTCATCGGCTCCGGTTTCTTTCTGTGCCCCGGTTCCCCGGGGGTGCTTCTCCCTCTCCTGTGGGCTTTCACAGCTGCTCTGTGTTTTCCTCCCAGCCTGACCTGTTGTTCGGGCTCGGCAAAAAGCATGTGGGATGCAGCCGATCATGGACACATGTGGAGGACTAGGAAAGCTGGACATGCCCAGAATCAGATGTCAGGCCCTGAAGTTTGCAAATTTTAATGAAGTCTAACATACAGACAGAAAAGTCCGGAGCTCAGTGGATTTTCACATCATGAGCAAACCTGTGTAACCAGCACCAAGACCAAGAAACAGAACATTTGAGCATCTCTGGAATTCCAGAGCCTTCTTCCACAAGGTTCCATCTAGTCATTCCCCCCTTCTTCCAAGGACATCCACTGTCCTAACTTCTAGTCCAGAATTTTGCCTAATTTGAACTCAACATTAAAAGAATCACAGAACATGTGCTTTTCTGTGTCTTGCTTCTTCCATCGTGTTTGTGAGACGAATCCCTGCAGCTGCTCGTCTTCACTGCTGTGTGCTCTTCTGGTGCCCGAACGCACCGGCCCTGCTTACCCATCCTGCAGTAAGTGGTGTTTGGGTTGTTTTCCACTTGGGGCTAGGAACATGCTTTCACATGTCTTTTGGTAAAGCTATGGATGTGTTTCAGTTGGTTATGCGTCTACAAGGGATGCTGTTGCCTCACAGGGGAAACATCCTGGCTTTGGATGAGGCTGTTTTGATAACCAGGAATATTTTGGGGGCATCTGAAAAATCATGGGTATTGAGCCACTTTGTGAGATTAGAGTTTTATTTTGTTTTGTGCCGTGAACTGAACTGTGTGCTCCAAGATTCATACGTTGAAACTTTACATTAAGGCTTTAGGAGGTGAAGTTGAAGGAGGTCATCCATGTTTGGGTTCCAGTCCTACAGGACCGGTGCCCTTATAAGAAGAGGGAGAGAGCTCACTCTGCCACTCTCTCTCGGTGCACACGTACACCGCGAAGAGACCGTGTCAGCACACAGGGAGAAGGTGGCCATCTGCAATCCAGAAAGAGAGCTGGACCTTAATCTGAGACTTCTAGCTCTCAAAGATGTGAGAAGATAAATATCTATTGTTTAAGCCATTCATCCCGTGATATTCTGTTATAGACATTTTGTTCTGTTTTGTTTTTACTCTCTTAAAAGTATCATTTTAACATTGGTAGTAATTTTCTGTTATTTGTGGCATATTCTTTTTTTAGGGAAAATCATCTGAATGGGCCCCTTGGTCACACTGATGCGAAGCCATCACTTTATTTGGGGAAACCCTGAGGTCACCACCACTGAATGCAGATGCTTCTTGGGAGATGCACGTTCTGGGTGTTCTTAGCAGGGCTGCCTCTTTGCAGGCTTGAGAGATGCTTGTTTGTCTGCTAATTGTTTTTCCAGCCTTACTGAGATAATTGAAATGCAACACTGTGTAAGTTTAAGGCATACAGCATAATTATTTGACTTACATATGTCATAAAATGATTACCATCCCCAGTAAGTTTAGTTAATATCTATCACTCACACAGACATTAAAAAAAGAAGAAAATTTTTTCTCTTGGTGTGACAACTCTTGGATCTACTCTCTTCACTTTCAAATAGTTTGAATTTAGAGTAGACTGGCCCTAAAAATTGCCTGCTTTTGGGAGCTGGGTGAAGCTCTTTCTTTAAGAGCAGCTCAGAAAGGACCAGCCCCTGCTGAGTGCCTCTGTGCCCTTATTCCAGGCCAGGCACCACGTTCAGCACTTTATGTGGATTATCTCATTTAATTAGCACAAAATCCCTTTAAGGTGGGCACTGTGATTATCCCCATTTTATAGATGAGGACACCAAGGCTTGGTGACACTAAATAACTTGCTCAAGACCACATAACTACTAAGTTACAGAGCTCAGATGCAAGCTCAGGCTGATTTCAGAGTCTAAAACCACCGTCACACATTCACGCGCACTCACACACACGCACAGCAGAGAGACACAGACGGAGCTTCCTCTCTGCTGATGCTGGAGGCGAGATCCTAGCAATGAGTTAGACTTAAGCTTGGACTTTGAGATTAGAGGAGTCTGCTGGTGGCCCCCTGGCCCGCTGGTGGCTCTTGCTGGGCGCTGCCCATTCCTAATCCATTCCCCGCCTTCTGTGCCCTCTCCAGGTCCTGGAATATGGATCCCCGTGGACCACATCTCGAGGGCCCCTTGCCGACCAGCTGCAGTGGATTTGGTCCAGGGCAAGAGGGAGCATGGATAATCCCTTCCATGCTTTCAGTTCCTGCCAGGGGTCCCCGTCCCCACCGTCAGCTCTCTCCCATCTCAGGCAACCCCATTTCCTCTTTGTCTCTCTGGCCTCGGGGGTGGTAAATGCCTCCCACCGTTGCTAGTCTCTGGATATCTTCATTCTGTTGTTTTATTCCATAACCCTGCCCTGTCTGTACATGGTTCTTTATATAATCTCTTTGAACCACCTGAGATGAATTCTGTGTCTTTCCAGAGCCCTGAATGATATACATAGTTTTAGTTAAGACCGAACAGCCCAAACTTTGGCAAATGTACCATCAACACTTGTGATTGTCTCTGGGCCCTGGGAGCAAGATCGCTACGAATCCTCTTAGGGCTTCAGATGCTGGGGGCCTTGGACTCCCTCTTCTCTGGAGCCAGGGAAGGTTTGCGATTTAGACTCTGAGAAAGACAGCCAGGGTCCCGCTGGTGGACAGTTACCTGGCCGCTGTAACCCTGTGAAGATGGAGGGAAATACTAACAATGGAAAAGGACAATAGGAAATTCCCTGTGGAGAGTCATGGCCGATAGATTCAAACCGAATCAAGGTCAGACTGGTTACTAGAGATCCAAAGAGTGGGAAAGGTGACCTGTCTTCCTATTTTAACTAGTTTATCAGGAGCTTATTATTTTGCCTCTGCTCCCCCCACCCAAAAAAACCCCAAAACCAGAACACGAAAATAATGAAAAAGATAGTCCAAACTAAAGGTTCAGCCAAAAAGGAAAATTAGTGTTTAGCTTAGGGGCTTCGGACGTCAGTGTAGTCTATTAAAATTTTGGACGGCAGTTGCCATCCTGTGAGTGCAGAAGAACAAAAAAATTTTGCCCAAACGTATCCTCTTGCAGTCACGTTATTTTTCTGTCTGTCCTATTTCTTTTCCTTTTGAGATTCTCCTTCCTGACATGGCCATATGACCTGTGGGCTCTGCCAGTGGAGGGTTCTCACCGCCTCTGCCACGGGGACAGGCACGCAGCCCTGTCCGACTGACCGTCTGGGCATCAGTGAGTGGCCCAGGGGCTGGCTCAAGGCCGGACAGGATCCTCCACTGATGTCGTACGAAGGGCAGAGTAAGTTCAAAGCTGCCTGTGGCAATGTTGCCGTCACAAGGAGAAAGTCATAAAGACAATAAAGTCGAGCAGAGTGAGAGATGAGAAGGAGCAGCGTGCCCAGCTTACTGTTCAAACCCCTGAATCCAGCAACCCCTGTAGTCCGCCCGCTGGCCCTTCATTTACGTGAACCAGTGCGTTCATCTTCTAGAAGAGAGCTAGTTGTAACGTGACTGTCACGGTAGAGTGAAAAGGCCTTGACTGATTATCCCTCCCTCAAGACCAGCCAGATGCCAGTCAGTACAAGGGAGTGCATTGTTTTTTATTTTAAATCCTTAAAGAAGAGAGTTCTTGCTTGTTCACCTGTTTCAGTAGAAAACCTTATATGAATCCCTGTAAATCCTTCTTGTGGCAATGTAGCTAGGCTTCCTTTGTTCTATTATCAGTGAATGTGCAAAATAGCTGGTTACCGTTAACCTCCATATACACTTAGACAATTAATGGGTTACTCTGAAGCCAGATTCCTCCAAGCTAAGAAATTCTAGTAACCTAACTCAAAGATTTTCTTCAGCATGTTTCTCTCTGAATTGCAGAATTTTTTGAACCTTTTCATTCGATCTGGAGAAGAGGAGGGAAGTTCCAGAAACTTGTGGAGAAGGTCTTGACTGAAAAAAATCGACTCTAACCATAAAAAATTCCAGTACTATAATGTCAGTGCTAAATAAATGTTGAAGTCATAAGATAAATGGAAAATTTCAGGCTGGAAAAAAATGTAAATATCCATATCTGTAATAAACCACTCTTTGGTGCAGTTGAAAAGCAGATGGCAATTTTCTGGGGATGCAGGTAGTGGCTGGGTCTTCCATCCGTGGATGCAGTCGGTGTGTGGAAGATGAGAGAACCTTTGATCTCTGCAAGGTGGAGTTTATCACTGCCTGACTCTTCATGCTCGTGAGTAGAGAACTGGTTGTTACCAGTCTCTGGAAATAAGCTTTTAGAGAAGTAGGCCAAAAGACTAGAATTTCAGGGAGCATGTCTCAAGCCAGGAAGCCTTAATTAAAGAGTGGGAGGTATAGATTTCCTTAAAGAAAGGCCTCTGATAAAGGTCTATTTTTAACCTTAACAAATATGCTATTAATGAAAAAATCTTTTGGATAAGACCCAAGGACTTGCCTTGAGAGGCTTCTTCTATGTTTAACCTAGGAACATGACACAAAACGCTTTAAATAGAAAATCTGTTCCATTTAAAGAGAACTTTCCCCTGGTAAAATGATGCTCAGAATAATTAACTTTCAATTTAATTACTTTAAAATGCATATACATTTTTAAACACCAAGATAACACTGTGCACCAGGAGAGTTTGCGGTGGGGGTTTTGGGGTGGTTCCTGAGAGGAGCTGTTATTTCTGATATCCAGTAAATATCTTGCATGCATGTCCACAAACAGTTTAACAAAACTCAACTCTCTTCCCCATTTCTTCTCCTTATCTAACTCCTAAATAAAGTTCAATCATGGGTTTGAATAATTTAGTTAAATCACCACCACTTACTTAAAGAACAGTGTCTATTCCTGTTTAACTAAATTATTTTGAAGCATTTTTCTAAATGAAACATTTAGAAAAGTGTTTGGCGTCCCTACCTACACATTAGCCTTACCCAGGGAGCTTTTAAAAATTATCAATATCCTGGTTTCACTCTCAGAGGCTCTGTTTTAATGGGAGTGGGAGTGGGGCAACAGCTCTTAGTATTTTTAAAAGATCCAATCCTCACCATTTTAATCTGCAGTCAAGGTTAGGATTCACTGATTTAGAGACTGAAAAGAAATACTGCCAGTTCAAAAGCAGCTCCCCAGAAAGCAGGATGGCTGCATGGGAAAAGCACAGAATTCAGAGTTGAAGGTTTTAGTCCTGCCTCTGCTCCATCCACTGTTTGGACTAGATCATGCACTTGGTCTCTCTGTGCATCATTTCCTCATTGGTATGATTATGATAATTATGCCCATTTTACAGAATTGCTTTGAGGAAAAGAAATACATGGGGGAACCTCCGTAGCAAGAGCTTATTAATGTGGCTTGTAACTCTGCCTGGAAAAAACATTTTCTCCCTATTCTGTTCATTTGCCTCCCCTGTACCAACAGGAATCCAAATTCACACCATGCCTGGAGGCCTTCAATTCTCCAAATGTGCATGGATGGCCCTAAATGCCACACAGAAGTTACAAGGCCTCAGGATAGAAGACCAGGCACCTGTTACCTCTAAGCAAAAGCAGTATGGGTCAATGAGATGCATCAGAGCGTCTGAGTCCAGCTTTTTCACAAACTGTGTTATCATCTCTGTTATTGTGGAAAAGCTATCAACTAGCTCTGGGTCTCTCCATTTCTTAATTGGTAAGATTGGATTAGACTAGATGACCTATTTCATTCTCTTCAAATAACATGATTCTATGAGTTTTAAAGAGCCTACAGAACTCAAACCAGATAAGCCTGCATGTATTTTTCCCCATCTGCAGGAGAAAGTTGTGCCTATGTAGCTTCTGCAATGAGGAAGTCCCCTGAAGAGAGTGGATATCTTTCTTCTGGAAAGCTTTCTTCTTTTGAGATTAACAGTGGACAAGGGTTCTGTCCTGACTTTGGCTTGGAGACAGAGTGAATGAGTTGCCCAGTCAGTCTCAATGACAGTTGGTTGCAGGATTGACCTTGGAGTTTTGTTTTTTATTGAGTACATAGGACATATGGACTGAAATTGCCCGTGCAAGATTTAGACTGAAATCTTCAGTGCTGGCTGGACCTCAGAGACTCCCTAGGTCAATAATTCTCCCACTGAACATGCACCATAATCACCTGGAGGGCTTGTTCAATCTCACGTCCCTGCGCCCCCACCCCCAGAGTTTGTGAGGCAGTAGGTCTGGGATGGAGCTTAAACTTGGCATTTCTAATAAGTTTCTGGGGGATGCAATGATGCCGGTCCTAGGGTCACACTTCCAGAACCCCTGCTCTAACCCCTGTGATGCCAAGAATCAGCAGAACACTTGTTAAAATCCTGTTCCCACTCTTTATATTCCAGTTATGAAGCGTGCAGCTGGGAGGCTGTGCATTTTTAATGTTTGTCATGTGATCCTGTTGTGCAGCTAAGCTGCCTCGCTTCATACGTCAGGACCTTGGGGAGGCTGTGGTTTTGCTCTAGGGTTAGTGGAAGAAGCAGCACCGGAACCTGGAAGGCTAGATTCCTGTGCTTAGTCCACACTGATATGTTCCCTCCCCTCTGGTCAGTCAGAGGCAATGGCTCTTCCCCTGCCATTGACTTTCAAATGGAGAAGCCCAAGGAACTGGACACTGTACCAAGTTCTGACACTGATTCTCTAGTGCCAGTTGTGGGTCCTCCAATTCACTTTAACTCTGACACTGACTCCCTGGAATTAGTGTCGGGTCTAAGTCCCCAGCAAGACTGCCCTTTCTTCAGATGCCAGTCTCAAGTGGGGTGTTCAGGCTACCCATACCTCTGGCTGACTTGGCTACAAATTTGGAGGTTCTCACAAACCCTTCAGGTTTGTTAATTTGCAAGAGCAACTCACAGGACCCAGGCAAGTGCTATTTTTCCAATCACCATTTTATTTTCAAGTATACAAGTGAGCAGCCACATGCAGAGGTACCCATGGCAGGGTCTGAAGGGGCTC
Organism: Phataginus tricuspis; assembly: GCA_029783875.1. Taxonomy (NCBI): domain Eukaryota; kingdom Metazoa; phylum Chordata; class Mammalia; order Pholidota; family Manidae; genus Phataginus; species Phataginus tricuspis. The sequence continues at coordinate 13,113,060 of JAQQAC010008525.1, forward strand.
CGAGCACAGGAGGCTCTGTCCCTGGGGAGTCAGGGCACACCTGGTCCTGATACACTGATATGTTCAACTAACTGGAAGGCCCCTGAGCTTTGGTGTACAGAGTTTTTATTGGGATCCGATTATATAAGCAGGATTAATTAAATCATTGGCCACGTCATTGAATTCTATCTTCAGTCCCTCTGCCCTCCCTGGAGATTTGGGGGGTGGGCTGAAAGTTCCAACCTTCTAATCATATGGTTGGTCTTTCTGGCGTGGTTGGCTCCTTCTTGCAACTATTTAATAACCCACCAGGAGTCATCTTCTTAGCATAAACTCAGGTGTGGTCAAAGGGGCTCATGATGAATTACAAAAGCTGCACCTATCACTCAAAAATTCCAAGGATTTTTAAAGCTCTGCCAGGAACCAGGGACAAACACCACATATACTTCTTACTGTATCACATGTATCCACATCCTCCCAAACTTGGCCTCCCTTATAAGCAGAGCTCCTTAGAGTCTTGTGTTTCCACCCCCCACCATTTACTGGGAGTAGAGCAATTCAGCAGACTCCAATACATACTGCACAACTGCTCAGCTCATTAAAAAAACATTCTCCTTGCCTTCATAGAAACAGCCTCCAGGTTCCAATTCTGCTTAGCCCCCTGAGCAACATTTTTTCTTTGTGGATATGTGTAGGAAATGTGGCTTCTGGCCAGCCACATCCCAGCTGTAACTTGTTCATTCCAAGTAACCTAGTTCAGAGAGACATATGTCTCTCAGTTAATAATACCTAACTTTTGTTTATTGCGTTGCAGCTTTCAAAATACTTTTGCATTTCTAATTTGGGCCCTGCAAGATACACAGGCAAGGATAATAATAATTCCTATATTATTCATTCAACAAACGTTGAGTGTATTCCATGGGTGTGCCTAGCACTGTTCTAGCCACAAAGGGAAGAGCAGGAATGAAATTTGGTCCCTACTCTCATCAGATTAGGTAGGAAACCATTGTTCAGATAAATGGAGTGACTTACTCAAAGCCACGGGGGTCTTCTGACTCCTTTCTCATTGCTTTTTTTTACTGTGGGTGCTGGGAGTAGGAGCCTTTCATTAGAAGAGTCCCAGGGCTAGGCTGACAAAATGCCAAGCATGCCGAGAGAACCTATAATGGACATAACCAGTGCTCCTCTGGGTTGCACAGACCCAGTGTCACCTTGCAACCTGTATTAGTTTCCTGTGGCTGCTGTAACAAATGAATACAAATGTGGAGGCTTAAAACAACAGAAATTTGTCCTCTCACAGTTCTTGGGTCTGGAAGTCTGAAATCAGTATCACTGCCTCCCCTGCCTCCCGCCCCTGCAAAAAAAAAAAAAAAAAGGTTTCAGCAAGGCTGCACTTTCTCTAGATGCTCTAGGGGAGAATCTGTTCTTTGGTCCTTCCAGCTTCTAGTGGCTGGCAGCATTCCTTGGTTTGTGGCCACATCACTCCAATCTTTAGGGCCAGCCTCTTTGACTCATTTCCTGCTCCATCTTTACACACCTTCTCCTGTGTGTGCATGGTGTGTGTGTGAACTTCCCCTCTGCCTCTTTCTTACAAAGACACTTATGATGGCATTTAGGGCTAATTTAGGATATTCTCCCCCATCTCAAGATCTGTGATAACATCCGCAAAGACCCTTTTTCCCAAAAAAGTAACAGTTATAAGTTCCAGGGATAAGGGGGATATTATTCAGTCTACTGTATCTCTGGAAACCAGAAAAACAGTTTGCAAAGTGGCCATAAGTGTTTATCTTTTAATCTCCAGAAGTACCCCACTCAGTGGCCAGAACACTGGACTTGGAAGGGAGCATGGAGAATCCGGTCCAACAGAGGCCCAGAAAAGGAAAGGCATTTCACAGCTTACTCGTGCAGAGCCAATAGTCATGGAAGGATCTTGCATCTTGATTTCAGTCCAGGGCTCTTTTTTGCGAACAAGTTTTGCACTGAGATCGGAAATGGGCACGTATAGGCCCCCTGCCCTCTGCTCCCACGCCCTGTCTTGAGGAAATATTTCCCTCTACCCTTCTTGTTTCCTTGCCTGGTCTAATAATCAAATTCACTTAGGACAAATTAACAGGAGAAAAACAGATTCAATTACGTACATATGGAGGCCTCATAAGACTATGTGACCCACAGGCAGGCAGGCAACTGAGGCTCATAGGCCTTCCTGAGCGAAGGAGGCGGGGTTAAGGGTCTTGGACTTCCATGGGGAGGAAGGCAGTTCATAGGAAGACAGAGGGCGGTGGGGAGAGCAAATGCTTGGTAAACCAGCATTTGCCATGCCACGCAGAGACAATGGGACCCAGAGAGGAATCTCATCCCCAGGCTCTGCTGAGCTCCCCCCAGCTTACCACACCTGGCACGTATTCTCTGTAGGTATCTCCCATGATAGCTCTCTTCCTGGACCAGGCCTGTATCTAAACACTCTTAGGCAGTTAAGGCAGAGGTCAAAGTTTTTTCTGGAAACTGCCTTCAGCTCAAATAGTCCACACAACAAAGTGGCACGTTTTGGGCAGACTTGGTCTGAACCTCTTCCCCCCTTCACTTCCTCAACGACTGCTGCTGCGGGAGGGGCCGCAGGAGGTGGGGCAGGAGCTTCAAGCAGGGCCTGGGGACTGGAGGGGCCAGAGGAGAAGCCATTATTCTGGCAGTAGGGAAGATTCCTAGTCCCGCCTCAGTGGGACCAGTGCCACCCCTTTCTTGCCCCTCTACCTCCGGCAGAACTGCAACAGGCCTCCTGCTGGTCTCAGTGCCGCCCACGCTGACGAGCAGTCAGAGCAAAGGCGTGGCTGCGTCTCTCAGAGCCAGGCTCCAAAGCTAGAGCTCTGGGCACACAGAAGCAGAGGGGCCTTTGAAGTGCAGATTCAGAACTGCTGAGGGGTCTTGGTTCTTTAAAAGAAGATTTCCTCCTAGTAACTGATTAGATGGAAATTCTGGAAGTTTCCTGTCATACAGCATAAAAGCCAAGTACAAGTGGACTTGCCTAAAACGAAAAACATACCTCTGAAAGAAACGTCCTCTTCCCCAAGCTAGCTCCTCCTGCCCAGATGTCAGCTAGTCATTCTGCTTCATCCAGGCTGCAAGCCAGGGTGTCGCCTTTCCTTCTCCATGGTTCCTGATATCTAACCGGTTGGCACATCCCAAATCTTTGAGACTTGATCTCCGAAATTCATCTCCTATCATTCCTCCCTTTCGTCTCTGCTACCCTCCTTCTGGCCCTCACTGACTTCTCCCTTCTTTATTATAATTACAGAAGTACGTTATGCTTGTTTTAGAAGGAACCAAGAGCGAAGGAATGCAGTCAATGCAGGCCTAGAAGCTGTAAAAGGCACAGAAACAAATTCTCTTCTATAGCCACCTTGATTTTGGCCTGGGGATGCAGATTTTGGACTTCTGACTTCCAGAACAGTGAGAGAATAAATGTCTGTTGTTTTAAGCCATGAATTTTGTGATAATTTGTTACAGCAGCCATAGGAAACTCATACAGGTTGTTTCCAATATTTTATTACCCCTACCTCTTGGCAAAAGTCCTTGACTCCGACCCCTGGCTTCAGTTTGTTCCCCACGGTCATTCCTCTTTAGTGACTCCTTGCTTCTGGAAAATGAAATCTAAATTCTTTAGCTAGAAGACCATCCATGTACTAGCCCTTACCCAATATTTTTAGCCTTAAATATCACCCCCACCCTCAGCATACATACTTCCTGCCTTCTTACTCAGCTCACAAGCTTTTCTCTATATATAGAGTTCCTTCTTTAGCCCATCTATGCTAATAGTACTCTAAGCTCCAGCTCAAACGGAATCTCTCCCCAGAAGGCCCCTCTATCCTCAACAAGATGTGATCTTTGCCTTCTTTGAACATGCATAACACTTGGCATCTCTCTTGTGGCAAATATCAATTCTACCTTGTATTTGACTTACATATTTATATATTAAGTGCCTAGCACTAAAATTGCTAGCTTACATATTTATATATTAAGTGCCTAGCACTAAAATCGTTGGCTGAATTATTTGCTCATTAAATATCTGTTGAATTGCATTGAAATGTGAACAGTGCTATAGAACAAGGCCTACTTCCTGTTGGTGTTACAATTTGACACCCATGATGAGATGGAAACACCACTGATTTTATTGATGAAAGATGGACATAGAAACAGAAGGTAAAAATACCACCTAGGCTTAAATGATACTTCCAGTTTTCCCAGTTTCATCCCTGAGTTGAGCCTTCAGAGATTCAAGAATAAATATGATAGTGATTAAAGAGTAAAAGACTAGAGAATATTCACTGACCCCCAAATCAACAATGATTTCATGCTATGACTCATCGTTGAAAATGCTAATGCCATTGCAAGCTGCATTTAGCAGACAGGAGGTCCAGAACAGAGAGGGGATTGTCCCATAATTCTTTCAGATGCATCTTCTGTGGAAGGTTTGGTCAGTGTGATCATTGTTGCCTAGAGCTGGCACAGAGCCAGAATAACGTGGGAAGCTGTTAAGAAATACAGATTTCTGAATTCCACCTCCAAGAAATTTGGAATGAACAGGTTAGGAAAGACCCTAGGGATCTATATTTTAACAAGCACAAATTGCTCTAAAAACAACTCTAAAGGTTGTTTCCAGTTCTGAAATTCTATTATTCAGTGATGTGTCTGATGTCTGGTTCCATGGTCTCAAGCTTCCTGCTTACTGTCTCTGCTGGTTCTCACCATCATCAGTCCCAAGTTTTGGTCTTCTGATGCTCCACCTGTGGGGAGGGGAGCACCTATAAAGTGGCCAACAGGCAAGATCTGGGGTTTTGGCTAACTGGTTATTTTAGAGTTTGTAACTTAACACACGGAGCCTCAATTTTCCCATCAGTAATGAGGGCTAAAACTCAAAAGCCCCAGCAACTCAATTTATCTCCCAGAGATGAACAAAATGGACCAAGGACATTATCCCAGCAGAGGAACCACCAAAGACAAGACTATGCAAGTGTTATCAGGTGGCCTTGAGAATCCCAGCGTGAGAAGACCCCAGGGCAGTAGCACCCAGGGAACTGGGATCTTGTAGGAGCTGAACCTGTTTGTGGAAAGAGACCTGAATGATTAAAGGAGATCTTGTTGCCCAGAACCCTTTCCTCACCCCAGAGGCAGAAGTATTGTTAGCCATTGCCACTGCTTCTGGTGGAAGAGCTGAAAGCCCAGAGGCAAGCCAGGCGCTCTGGGCCTCTTGCTCTGGCCATTCTCATGGAGGTTTATGGCCACCTCCCGAATAAAAAACGCTACTAGGGCTTTAAAAGCCCAGTCCAGACAGATGACCAAGAGGAACGAGTCATTGTTCCGCCTTAATATTATTTGTTTACCATGTGTCCATTGCCACTAACTCCTAGGAGCGAAAACAGACTGGTTCATTTCATTTTCCAATTATCTAGTTTATGACGTCGTTAAAATTAATTGAGTGCTCGTCTCAGCACATCAGGAGCAGGCCGTGCACAGGAGGCAGAGTTCCTGGACATACACTGTTGAGGGTCTGAGTGTTCCCCCCTCAGCATGGTGCAGCCCGGGCCTGGTCCCACCAGGAACCGCAGCTGAGAGAGCTGGGAGGTCCTGGCGGTTACTGCTGGGCCTCAGCACCGTCGCTTCTTGGTGGAAGGCACCGCAGGGCAGAAGCTGTGCTTGGAGTCAGGGAGCTGAGAGTAAGATGCTTTGCACTTCCATTTCTTTTTGGATTAAAGCAGAAGTGGAGAGCTTCTAGTTTGGGACGATGACAAAGTTTCAGAAATGGGTAGTGATCGGCTGCACAACATTGCTCGAGTATTTAAGGCCACTGAATTATACACGTAAAACTGGTTAGAATTTTATGGGTAAAATTTATGTTTCATGTATTTTACCATAACTATTTTTAAAAAACAGAGTGGCTTGGCTTATCCAAGGCCTGGTTCTATCATACAGAAGGAGGCAATTAACGAATTAGCAACTTGCCATGTTGCTCTCTCTTGATTTCAAATGGCGCATTGAAGGGGTGCCCTTCAGTCCAATCCAGAGCCTGATCTTGGGAGCAGGGACAAAAGTTGCCTCTTGTTTCAGGAACCATGCAGATGCTTATGCCCAATCTAATTCTGGGGCATTTGGGAGCAAATAAAGCTTCTCTAACTCCTAATACTTAAATACATTTGGGAAAGTTTGCACCCCTTTCATCCTCCCAAAGGTGGACCTAAGAGTTTGTCTCTGACATAGACTGGCTCCCTTTCCCTGTAGAAATGATGAATGGTTCATCCCATGTAGTGAGACGTGTTCTTTGATAAGTATTTTTGAATGCTAACTCCCCCTTCTTATTTCACTTCCAGAACTGAAGACTTCAGTGCAGAGCTGGAACAGGTAAAGGCGTTTGGATTTGTGTCCCAGACAACCCTCCACCCTGTCATATTTGGGCCTATAAATGTCTCCACCACCCAGAGTTCAGAGACTCCTAGAATTGCAAGGTTGGAAGAGGCCTGAAAGGTCCCTGTGTACCAACCATGTGCTGCCTATTGAATGGTCACAGGCTTGGGCAGACACACGGGCAGGACTCCTATCTTTGAGAAAGGTGGTATCAGCGACCATTACTCACCCTATCTCCTTAGCAAACCCCACAAACTTCATTTTTAGTGTCTTCCACCAATCCAATTATAGTTTGGCTAGATCTGCATTGGCTTCAGATTGGGTTGTTTTAATATTCCAGGATGACTTTTTGAAGTTCAGAAATTTCAGTTCAATTCACATTTTCTATTTGTAATTTCTAGCTGGAAACTACATATGGAAGCTGAGTCACCTGCCTCGCCCCTGGAGCCTGCTGCCTGTTTCCAAGGCCTTCCTCATTATTCAAACCACGACTCATTCACATGAATACCAAAAGCAACACTTGATGGCTGTGGAAGATTTTCATCCTCACGGGTCGTGAAATGCATCAGAGTATTTTCCGTTTATCACCTACGCTAAGGATTTGTGACTGCCTAAGTGGTATATTTCTAGCCACTGTATTCTGAGGCGAGCAACCTGCCCCGAGGTTAAGGGCAACTTCTTTATTCATACCGACAATGATAGCAAGTGAGGGGCAAGAATTTAAAAAAAAGAAAAATCCTGCTTTTGGTATGTTCAGAATGAAACTCTTATTAAAATAAGACCTTTGAAGGGCTTCTTTTTACTGTTCATTTGGGAATATATTTCGCAGATGGCACAGACGCCCTGAAATGTTGCTTGGACCGCAACCTTTTTATCTGCAGCTTGAGAAGAGCAAAGGGTATAACATATGGAAAGGAGAAACCAGCCATGGGAAGGCCTGACTAGGGACAGGCACAGGAATTTCTATAACTCATCCTTGCCTTAAAATACTTCGAATTGCTTCCTCCCCGTGGAGCACCACACTTGGGTACGGGATGGGGACTGCAGATGGGGCAGTTAAGGGCAGATGTGAGTCCTTGTCAGCAATGCAGGACTGTGAGCTTCGTAAGTCCTTGTCCTTGACAGAGGTCACACTATTTTCACATAGTCATGGTTGGTATGAACTGTGTCCCCGCCTCCCAAATTCCTACACTGAAGTCCTGACCTCCTGGCATCTCAGAATGTGATTTATTAGGAAATAGGGTCATTGCAAGTGTAATTAGTTAAGACCATGTCATCCTGTAATCGGCCCCTAATCTGATATGGCTGGTGTCCGTGTAAAATAGGTTAATTTGGCCACAGAGACAGACGTGTACAGAGGGAAAATGATGTAAAAACACTGGGAGAACGAAAACCACAGGAATACCAAAGATCGCCAGCAAACCTTCAGAAGCTGGGAGAGAAATGCAGAATAGACCCTTCCCTCTGTTTAGCACAAGACAACAGGCCCCAAGTAAGTCACTGATGCAAAGCCCTGTGGCACTAAACCAAGGCTTAACTTAATCCCAGTTTTAGGGCCCCCAGAAATGGAATCTAAAACCAAGGAACCACCTGATCAACACCAGTGAAGTCCCCTGGCTGGCAGACCCCTGCCATCCCCTAAAGGAGAGTAACCTGGAAAGAGCCGCCCACTTTTTGCCTATGGGAAGAAGTGTAGCTTCCTTCTTCCCGTACCCTTCTGCCTATGAAGGACGTCCATTCTGTACAGCCCCTTGGAGCTCCTTTCCATCTGCTAGATTGGATACTGCCCAATTCATGAATTGGTGAATAAAGCCAATAAGATCTTTAAAATATATTCACTTGAATTTTGTTTTTTACCACTCTCAGCCCTCAGAAGGAATCTGCCCTATGGACCCCTTGATGTTGGACTTCTAACCACCGGAACTGCCAGAAAATGAATTTCTGTTGTTGAAGCCACCAGTTTGTGGAACTTTACTGCAGCAGCCAGAACAGACTAATACAACTGTCAGACTGAAAGCATCTAGGGACATGTATTGTTTTGCAAAGAGTCATGGAAGCTGTACAACCTAAAGGTACAATTTTATTTTCAAAACACTGATGATTAGAGATGTTTCTATCTTGATTTCTATCCTGTTGCTCAGAGACACTTCTCATGAAAACTTGTAGATTTTTACATAATTCATAAAGTCTTCCTCTACTCCCAATTCCATGTTTTGGGTTTCTATACTCAGCCCTTGAAACTTTCTCCAAAGACTTAACAATCTTGGCATCTCAGTTCTTAAAATATCACATCCACGATTCCTTATTACATGCACTGCCTTTGACCTCCACAGCTGTCCGCCTTTCTGTGGACCTTGAAGAGCTCCTTGCATTTCTAAAAGTCTGTGTGTATCTGGGACTACGAGGGCCAGGTCCATGGTACTTCCACGGGAAGCTGGATGTGGCCTCTTCGCTTATGTGGTCCCAGTTGTTGGAAGGGGGCTGTGCCATTCTGGGGACTAGTGAGGTGACAGGGCAATGGGCACCCCACCCTTCTTTACTTAAGATCACATCTGCTTTCATGGGAGCCATGGATTTCCTTCTGCTGGCCCACTTCCAAGTGTGAAACTACAGCTGGATTCTAAGTTGGATGTCTTTGCATTTAACCCTCACAATCTGACGCTGTCTACCTCTGAACTATCATTTCTTTCCCAAATTATTTTGATGTTGAACAAATTCAAAAATCAATATTTATGAATTTGTATTTCTATATTTGTATATATTTATTAAGTTGGCAATCTGTAGGCTAATATATATTTCTTCCTGTGATCAGCCTGGTCTGCCATGCTCTTTGACTCTGGGTTTTTTGGACCAGAGATGTCGGTGGGAAAGCCAGCCATAGGCGATGCCTCAGTTACCTAGAGGCAGCTGGGTCTCATCATGGCAGCCTGGCTCAGTGCGACCTCAAACAGAATTGCAAGTCAGCTATCCTAAATGCATGGAAGAGTCATTCAGACTTTTGTTTAAATCTCCTGAAAAGGCATCAAAGTGGACAGGGCAATGCACTGAATGTCATATGGCAATGCGCTCCAAATGCCTCACAACAGAGGAGTTCCTTCTCTTCTCCATCTCTTGCACAGCACAAGAGATGGACAAACAGACAAAGAGCAAGACCAGTCTGCCCGTCCCTCCCAGCAACTTACACCTACAGACCCTTCTCCTAGCCTCTTGCTTTTAGGCTGACATCATTATCATGGTGAGTGATTAAGCCTCTTCTGGACTTTTCCAGATGCGTTTCCACTCTTATTTCAATCAGGAGTCTTCAAACTTTTGACTCTTTATCCCATCCATAAAAATTGACATCAAGCAGTAGAGAGAAAGAGAGAGAGAGGGAGAAAGTTTTAAACTATTTATGCACGATTATGCATACGTTGTGTCAACTAGAAAATGTACTTGGAAGAAATTTTTAAAATTTGAGACCAAGGTCATATTTATATCTCAAGAAATATATATACATATTTTAAAGGGATATATTGACAAATTAACAAAACTTTGCCCTGCTATTAAACTTATTTTTAATGAGGGTAGCATGATCGAATATACTTCACTATTTTACAGTTCATTGGTTTAATACTTGTAATAACCAGATTCTAATTCAGGTTATCAGTACAGTTCTCTGTCTCTCTTTCTCTGCCTCCCTCTCTCTCTCTCTCTTTTTCTTTCTTTGATACTTGGCTTTATTGCTTATTGCAGCTGGAAGAATTCCCTCAAGAGGATATACAGAACTAGAGGGAAGAAATGACCCTTTCGATGTTCACTTTCATTCTGATTATGCAAAGGTTTTTGTTAAAATTCTGCTAGCCAGTTTCATCTTCTCTGATGTCAATCAGTTGGTCTTCCTGACTAATCACAAGGTATTTCATTTTTGTGCTTTTAATAGATAGGTTCAAATCTCAGTAAAACTCTGGAAGAAAAATTTTCAACAGATCTGTGATAGTTCCTCTAAGGGTACTGATATGAGAGTTTTTATAGGTGACGCACAGACTTTTTTTTTCAGGTAAAAACAAAATCCCATAAGCATATTTGGAAATGTTTCCAAATATCCCCTCTCAAATTGTTCTTTTCATAACATGCATCTCTTCAAAAAGCACTTTCTCACAGGTTGGCCAATTTCTTTTCAAACCCAACAGGTCATCTCTGACTTTTAAAATACCCCATGGCGGGCAGATGAGGAGCGCACTCAGGGCACAGGAAGGTCAGCCCTTCCATTGTCTTGATAGTCCCTTGCCTTTGCGCTGTTCTTATCCTCAGCTGACTATTTGAGTTTTATGGACATCTTCTAGGTGAGGTGAATGCTTTCTCTGAGATAAAGACATGGCATTTCCTTGAAGGAATTGTTTTAAGCCACAGGTTCATTTTGGGAGGGTCAGTTTAATCCAGACAACATGATGCAGAAATCCCTGTCACCAGGAATATGTTGACTGCAATATCTTTCAAGGACCTGAAGGCTCATGGGGGGTTGTCATCAACCTCCCTGATCAAAGGTAAGATATTGATCTTAAGATATTTTTTTAAGATATTGAAAATACTATAGGTGTCCCATGACTGCGTTTGGGACATACAGGTTATGTGAGGGTGCTACTTCAACATATATATCAGAATTAGTTAAGTTAAACTTCTTTATTTTTTAGATAAAATTAAACATAAGTAAAAGTTCTAACATTTTCTTCTGCGCCCCGGTGGATCAAGGCTGGACACTTCATTTTGGAGATCACTAGTCCAGAGCCACATGATTCAGAGCATCCGGAGAAACTCAGAAACCTCCTTGCTGGGGAAGGTGGTTGGAAAGGCTATGAAACCCCTTAGTACTTTTATTAGATTCTGCTGTATTGCTTACAGTACCTTCGGGAAATATAAGGGTGATATGGATCCCCGTGGTCCAGACAAGAGACTGACAGCAAGGCATCCAGGTTGCGCCCAGGATTGGGCATTACTGGGGTGCTCTTTGCTATATTATTTCAAATCGCTAAGTAAGCCTTTGTTCCATTTCCATAAAGCTGTGCTGTCCTTGTGTTATGGGTGCTGTGGAGCTTCGGAGGAGAAGCCAGAATGTCCAATGGCAGACATGTTTCCAAGTCTATCAGGCTCATTTGTTAGGTTTGTTTTTGGTCAATAAAAAACATAGCTTTCGAATGCTCTCTTGCAGAGCTTATAAAGGTAACCCTCAAATTATCTCTGAAGAGTCCTTGATCATGATTAAGCAAAGCAAACACAACAGAAATCTCTGTATTTCCCAGAACCTTGGGACTATCACAAATGCTTTGGAGGTTCCAACAAGTTAGAAGTGATTATTACCCTTTATTTTTCTACACACGTACACACGTACACACACACACACACACACACACATACCTACACTGGTTTGTTTCTGAGTGATGTGCAAGGGAATAAAAAATATTATCTGGTAGCCAAGAAATAACAAACGTTGGCGAGGATACAGAGAAATGGGAACCCTCCTACACTGCTGGTGGGAATGTAAATAGGTACAGCCATTGTGGAAAGCAATATGGAGGTTCCCCAAAAAACAATAATTCCACTCCCAGGAATTTACCCGAAGAAAACAAGAGCCCTGATTTGAAAAGACATATGTGCCCCTGTGTTTATTGCAGCACTATTTGCAATAGCCAAGATATGGAAGCAACCTAAGGGTCCATCAGTAGATGAATGGATAAAGAAGATGTGGTACATATACACAATGGAATATTATTCAGCCATAAGAAGAAAACAAATCCTCCCATTTTCAACAACCCTCTGGATGGATCTAGAGGGTATTATGCTCAGTGAAATAAATCAAGTGGAGAAAGACAAATACCAAATGATTTCACTTACTTGTGGAGTATAAAAACAGAGCAAAAACAACAGAAGGAACAAAATAGCAGCAGACTCACAGACACGGAGAAGGGACAAGTGGTTACCAAGGGGGAGGGGTTGGCACAGGAGCGGGAGGAGGGGGAAGGGGATTAAGGAGCACAATAATTCACAATCACAGTATAGGTTGGTCACAGGGACAGTAGCACAGCACAGAGAATACAGTAAATGGTTCTGTAACATCTTACTACATTGAGAGATAGTGACAGCACTAGAGGGGGCGAGGATTTAATAATATGGGTAACTGTTGAACCACTGTGTTGTGTATTTGAAACCAACATACGATTGTACATCAATGATACTTTAACAAAAAAATATCATTTGGTAAATGATATGTGCTAGTGTAAATATATGTGCTAGTGTGAGTGGGTAGAGGTTATCAGTTTTAAATACCTCATGCAATATGAACTGCAAGTAACAAGGCTCTCAACTAAGTGATATTTTGAGAAGTGAAAGCGTAGAGGAAAGTGTGGCCCCAGGATCTGAATCAATATCACGTGGTGAGGCTCCTCCAGGATTCTGATGTAACAGAGCACTAGGAGGGCTTCCTCGGAGATTCCTATGGCCAGTGAGGCTTAAGACCGATTGATCTAGGCTGTGGGTCAATAGAGAAAAGATATCAACCCGAGCAGGCACGCACGCACTGCAGGCCTGCTGCACCAGAAACAATTGCTTCTTTCTTCCAGATCCACTCATGTCTTCTGTTCATGTCGTAATACCTTCTGAGAGCAGGCAGTTATTACAACAATGAATCTGTTTCCTCCAGACCCATGGCTGTCACTTTCCTGATCTGTCACCTGTGTCACATCCCATTAGGTTCTGTGGGTGAAACATGGCACATGTCACAGACTGACACACATTGGGGCAGAAGCTTGAGAGGACAGGTTTGAGCCAAAGCAGAAAACAGAAAGGAAGCCAGTTTCAATTTTTCTAGAAAGCCCTCTCAAACAAAATCAACTTTTTGAGACAGGACTTTGGCGTGGCGACTGATGGAGGCAAAACCTGGCTGGTTTGCGGCTGGGATGTCAGACAATGGGGACAGTGAGAGCTGGGTCAGAACCCAGTTTCTCTGACATGCATTTCCCAGCATACGTTCTGTAGAACACAAATCCTACCCAATGCTCCAGGAACAAAGGGTCCTATGGTTAAAATGCATTCTTGGATATTCTAAATTAAAAAGAATTTTTTTTAAAGTATAGACTCACAGGAGGTTGCAAAATAGTATACAGAGTCCCATGTATCATACACCCAACTTCCCCCTTAGGTATATTTGTATAACTGTAGTACAGGATCATTGGTACGTGGCTATTAGCTGGAATACAGGCTTTATTCAATTCCACCCAGTTTTTACATGTTTTTTTTTCACATTTGTGTTTGTGTATGTGCATGTGTATGTATAGTTCTGTGCGACTTTACCCTGTGAAGAGATTCATATAACCGTGACCACAGTCAAATACAGAACTACTCCAACCCCACAAAGGGACTCTCCATCTAACGGAAGCCACTGATCTGCTCTTCGTCATTACCATGTTTTCATTTCAGGAATATTATATAAACGGAATCATACAGTATGTGACTTTTTAAGATGGACTTTTCTCGCTCGGCACAATGCCCTTAAGTTTGGTCCAGGTTGTTGCACGTATCAAGAGCTTATTCCTTTAAATTGCTGAGTAATTAATATTTCATGGTACGGATTGTTGTAGTTTGTTTAACCATTCACCCACTGAAGGATATTTGGGTTGTTCCCAGTTTTGGGTTATGAGTGAAGAGGCTATGAACCTTTGTGTACAGGTCTTTGATGAACCCATATTTTCATTTCTCCAAGACAAATGCCCCAAAATGTAATTGCTTGGGTGTATAGCAGTTGCATGTTTAGATATATAAGAAACAGCCAATGTGCTATTTTCTATGCCTGCTAGGGAAGTATGAGAGATCCAGTTTCTCTGTACTTTCTCCAACATTATTATTGTTTCTTATTTTAGCTGTTCTAATAAGTATGTGGTGGCATCTCATTGTAATTTTAATTTGCAATCTCTAATGGCTAATGATGTTGAATATCTCTTCATGCTTATCATTCATCTGTATCTCCTATCTGGTGAAATGTCTATTCATGTCTTTTGTTCATTTTGTAATTGGATTTTTTTTTGGTTTTATTACTGTTGAGTTTGAGAGTTCCTTACATATTTTATATTCTAGTACTTTGTCAGATATGTGATTTGCAAATATTTCCTCCCTGTACGTTGCCTTTTCATTTTCTTAACTGGATCTTTCACAGCACAAAAAGCTTTTACCTTTGATGAGGTCCGATTTACTTATTCTTTTATGGATTGTGTTCCTGGTATCATTCTAATAACCTTTCAACTGGCCCTTGGTCCTGAAGACTTTATCCTATGTTTTCTTCAGAAGGTTTTATAGTTTTACTTTTACATTTAAGTCTGTTTAAATGTAATATACATTCAAATTTCCCATTTAAACCTATCATTCATTTTGAGTTAATTTTTATATAAGGCATGAGATGTAGGTCGAGTTTCATTCTGAATGCTTTTTCACATTTTAAGGGCTAATTAAAGTTCCATAATTAAAAACCCTGACCTTTACGTTTAACCTGAGTTCCCCAAACTTGGCCATCTATTCATGTAGCAAATATTTATTGGATGCTTTCTGTCTACAGACACAGGGTTGGGCTCTGGGATATGGGCGGAATCTCTGTTCCTTATGAACTGTTTGTTTGTATACACCTAGTACGCAGAATACTCTTGGGACTCTATTTTGTGGAAATCCTTTAGGAAATACTGCTCGAGACAGCAGATGAACTCAGAGCCTGAGCCAGATACCCGTGTAAACAAAGAGAGATGCAAAATTAGAATAGTGCCCGGGCAAGAGCCAACATCTGTGGGAAACCTGGAGTCAAAACCCAGAAGGGTAGAAAAAAGAGCAACAACTCAGGAGCTGTGGGGACAATGCTCCCGGAGGCCTACGCAGTCTGCGCCCGCTGCTTCTGAAGATCTCAGGTGCCCTTTTCTTTTCTGATTCGCTGGGCTCCTCAGTGTTAGTGCCTGGCCATAACCGGTTATGTTATACATATGTGCGTGGGTATAGGCATGTGTATACATATACATGTATGTATATGTGTAATCTATGCACGTGTGCATATATATACATACAGATATCTTTACATATGTATATACACACATACACATATGCATGCCACACATGTAACACACATATATAATACACACATAGCACACACATATATATATTATACCCACATCAAAAATTTTTTTTAATGTAGAAATGTTTCCTAATCTATTCCAGTTTTGGAGGCAAAGTCTGTGGTCACAGCAATTCCCACAACCCCATTATCTGGCATTTCCTGATGCTTCACATCCTTTCTAATCATTATGGAAGTCCCCATGTGGCCCCTCTGCTCCAGGGTCCTTCCTGGAGACTTTACGAACGACTCCTGCACTCTTCCTGTCCCAGCTCACAGTGGCGACACCTCACAGGGATGCTGGTGTTAGGGTGCTGCTGACAGTGCTGGCTCACGCTCTGCCTGCAGCAAGGGAACTGGTGCCCTGGCAACAGCCACGCTGCCTCCAACGCCCTTAGTACCTTCTCTCTCTTTTGTGTCTCTCTTTTTCTCCAAGACATGAGCATTGGTCCACCAGGCTAGCCTGAAGTACAGTGTCCATTACTCAGTCCCCTTGCCCTCTGACCTTGACTCCTGGTGTAAGAACCAAAATGTGTCCTTGCTCGTCTTCCTGAGGCACATCAGCCCCTCTTGCCAACAGATTTCCAGTGGGCTCTCCTGTCATTTAGAAACGCCCTTACTTATCTGAATCACCATTCTGGTTCCCGCCATTTACAAAAGAACTGGCTGCTCACAGTTTACAAGAAGTTAAATTCTGAAAGTAAGTTGCTAAGTCCCACAGCTACAAAATTATACATGATGGCAAAGTTCCCAGGCCAGCCCACAAAAGCCTACTTACCCCAAATGTAGCTGAACTGAGGTAATAAAGCTCTTTGCAGCCTAACCACGCATGGCAATGTGTTTCCATTGGAATGCACGTCTTGTACCAACTGGGAAGCCAAGAGAAGGAAATAAACCTTAAATTTAAATCTATCTTGTTGCTGGGATTCTGTAGCCGGTACACCAGGTCCAGAAAGGTGGGGAAATGTTGGATGCAGATGCTCAAGGAGTCATTTATCAAATCTTGGGAATTTCTAAAGGAAGGTGTAAAATTCTAATTTAGCTCTACGACAATAGATCCTCAATGTCATACCGTCGACCGAAGCACTGCCACGTCCATCATCTTTGGATGAGGTCAGAGACCCTAGATCAGGAGAGGATGAAGGCACCTCTGCTGGGGGCGGCACTGGGTTCTGGAACCTACCCAGGTGAGCAATAATAGATGGGCAGAAATGCAACTGGGACTCTGGCAGAGGCGGCGTGCAGTTGGCCACCCGGCTTGGGAAGCAGTTTTAATCCATTTTGATTACGACTACATCATGTTCTTGTTCCTAACAGACAGCTTTCTCACTTGGATTTGCCCAACTCCCCATTTCTCCATCCAAGAGCATCCTTATCTCACACTGACCAAGAGAACAGACCATCAAATAAGCCTTAGAGAGAGATTGTCTTTAAAACTGACCAGACGGCAGAGCCTTCTTGACCAAAGAGGACAAGTACTGAACACCTACTACATGCCAGTCACTGGGCCTTATCTTTTCACCTGCATATATTTATCCATCCTCCTGAAAATCCTAGGACACTATATCCTAGCATAATAATCCCCCAGCATCATTATCCCTATTTAATGATGAAAACTGGAGCCCGAGAGGTTGTTAGACTGGGAACCTTGGACCCGTAAGAGGCATGGCGGGGATTCAAACACCACTTCCGGCTCCAGAGTGATGGTCTTTTCACCACCTCAGCACCTCCTGCCACCGGAAGGGGCATTTCCATGTCACCACCCTAGAAATAAAGATATTTCATGTGTGGATTTTCAACAGAAAAAAAAAAAATCAGAAAGCAAGGATGACCCCAGTTTTTCTTTTTTTCTTTTGGTATCATTAATAGACAATCACATGAGCAACATTGTGGTTAATAGATTTCCCCCATTATCCCATTTTTCTTTACTGTACTTAATACAGGGAAGGCGATAAGTGTCCAGAGGAGGGCTGGCATCACATGGGCTTTGTGGTACGTTGTGGTCAGACTGAGTGAGAAGCTCCCAGCTTCCAGAAAGCCCTGGCCAACACTGGGCTCTTGTGAATTGACACTGAGCTATGGGCCCACCCCCTCGCTGGACTATGTACGGTGCCCAGCTCAGTGCCAGAAGGGAGGGAGGATTATATTATAATTTGATGATGGAAAGAGATTTTAAAAAATGGCCTGTGCTACAGGGCAAGTGTCCAAGCTTTTCAGATTATACAAAAAGGAGCTATAACATCCACGCTGAGGGCACCAACATTAAATCTACCTACAAAATCACACGGAAGCTAATACATAATAAAGAGGCAGAAGACACCCACACAAAAATCCAGTTCCTTTCCAGTTGGATCCCTTCCGGAACAGCTCCTGTCTGCGTCAGACTCCCCCTAGTGAGCGGCCTGGGTATTTTAGCGGGCGGGATCCTCTCAGCAATAGAAGTGTCTCCGGGTTTTCATTTTTAAATGTTTCTTTAGATAGAGGTGAGCAGAAAAGTCAGTGGTTTTTACAGAATGCAGGTACTAGAACTCTCTACCCTCCACTCAGGTCTATGCTCAGGAAATCCTAACTGCGCAGGCTGATCGGCACAGCCTCACTCATGCCTGTGCACCCACCAGCTTCTCTCACTCCCTCCCCTCCAGCGGGATCCAACGAGAGAATGCATCCCAGGGGGTGCTTAGCACAGCACCGGGAAGACCCGCTCAGCGCGACTCAGCTGGGGAGAATTCCACGCTAACATCTGCACTTGCTTTCCGCTTGTGGGTTGGCCTCGTGCTCAAAGGGTGGTCAAGGTCTATCAAGTGACAGTTTGCACGGTCCCCCTCTTATCTTGCAAACAGGTGAGCAACCCAAACCAAATATGAGGAAGCCACTTGTTCCAAATGTTAAGCCACCAAACAGAACAGGGCGCAGTCTCACCGTGTCAAGCCGACCACCAGCACCGCCATGGAGCCACCTTCAAAGAGAGCGGGCTGTCGCTCCCTGAAGTGTCAGACAGAGCAGGGGGTACAGGTCACTCTGCTGGCAAGCACCCCGCTCCCTTCTGGCGCCGTCCACCTCACTATTAATGCGGACTCCTTCAAGGACACCGAACATCATCAAGAAGAAGAAATGAAAGAATCAAACACACTCTCCAGGCTGACCACTCCTTGTGTTACAGATCTCGGTAACTGAAGCCCTTTGAATTCAAGAGCAGTGGGAGAAAAAGAGGAAATAGCCACAGAGAAGAGGGCGTTTGAATAGCTGAAAATCTTGTGGGGAACATGAATCCTTATTAATTTGTTGGCGCGGGAAGGGGGGCATAAGTTGCAAAGAAAGTCATCACACAGCGATCTGATGTAGTGTCCAGCTCCCACAGAAAGAAAAATTCTTAGGTTACAATTCTTATGGATTGATGCAGTATCAATATTGAAAGAAAGAAGTGATAAAAATTGAGAGCAAATTGTAGGCACCGGATTTTGAGAATTTGCTGATGTACAAGTTGACTTCTGATAATAACCCATTAGCTTGGATCTGGGAGAGGCGACGAGCAGGGAGACTTGAGAAGAGGACTCAGAGAGCTGGAGATGGGGCAGGGTGGCCAGGGCCCTTGTGACAGGGGCTACCGGGACCTGGGGCGAGGGGTCAGTCCTAGACTTCTATGCACCCAAATGGCTCTCTACTGTCAGGGAGCGGGAGGGGGGCGAGGGAGGCCTGGGCAAGCCTTGGTAAGACTGCCCAGGGCCCTTGTGGCAGAGAGGAGCCCCTGCCCATGCTTGAGAGACCGCAGGGCTGGGAAAGCAGAGCTGAGCAAGAAGTCAGTGAGCCACACAAGAGCATCCGAGGGATCTAGGGAAGTGGACATGAAGCCCTGAGGTGCTGGGCCAGTGATGAGAGCCTGGGGGGAGCAGGTCTGGAGTCTGGAGGGTGAGTGGGAGGCCAGGGCTGGGCAAACACATGGACCAGGTGTCAATGCCAGCTCTGGTGTGCCCTGCCTCATGGGGGGCTGGCCGCATGTGAAGGAATGAGGTGCTTTAAAGTCACACCCCTAAACTGGGCGGGGTCAGCCAAACCTCTCTCCAGGAGTGGCAGGAGAGGTGTCTGAGCCAGTCCTGCCCCTGCCCCTGGCCCTGGCCCTGGTTAAGTGTTCACATGCAGCCTTAAGTGAGGTCAATCTACAGAGATCATCCGGAGAGTCGGGTTCATTCTTTTCTTACCTGCGCTGTCTCCCTAAATCCATGCAGACTGGGGCCCTCGCAAATGCTATCAGAGGAGGTGGGGTTGGCCCAACTAGCCCTGTGCGATCTGCTTTGCTGAGCCACTAGGGATTAGTTGTCATTGGCTGGGTTGGGTGGCAAAGTTGTTAGTTAACCAGAATCTGAGAAGAGGAGAGAGCTTTGTAAAACCCACCTGATAGGAGTAGTTGGCACCAAGCTCTAGAAAAGCTTCTACCTCTTTCCAGCGGGGCCCAAACTGGAAGGCAAGTCGCTCCATCCTCCCGCATCCCACTTCACTGTATAGAGCATAAGAGTGCAGGTTTCTAAGCTCCTGGAGAGCAGGGACCATGTGACGTAACCCTCTATGTGCCATAGGCAGCATCGTCTAATACAGTAGCCACCAGCCGCATGGGACTAGTGAGTCCCTCAAAGTGGCTACTCTGAATTTGAGATGCGCTGGATTCAGACTTAACATGAAAATAGAATGTATAGGATGTCATTAGTATGTTTTATTTTCATTGCCTGTTGAAATAATAATATTTTGCTAAATGAAATATATTATTAAAATCATTTTTTTCTATCTCCTTTACTTAAAAAAAATAGACTTTACACGTTAGAGCGCTTTTAGATTCACAGCAAAATTGAGCGGAGGTACAGTGAGTTCCCATCCACCCCGTCCCCACACACCCGCAGCTTTGAGCACTACCGTTTTGCACCAGAGTGGCACATTTGTTACAACTGATGGATCTACAATGACATATCATCGCCCAAGGTTCATATCCTTTTACCTCTTAATGTGGTTACTCGAAAACTGAAAACTCCATCTGAGGGACTATATTCCTTGTGGGTAGCACACTTTATACCTGTCCTGATGGCAAATCCAAAAAAAGGCCCTTGTATATGTTGGATGACGAGCCCGCATTGTGGAATAAACTGATCTCAGAGCCTTTGAGATCTGCACCCAATTAAAAGCTGATCTTCGCCCCTTCTGTTTACAGCCAGTTAGGAAAGAAATCGCTCAGAGGAAGGTCTCCGCACACTCTATCAACGGAACGTCCTGTCTCAGGCCCAGACGGACTTCCAGCCCACCCTCTGGGATTTCGCAATCCAGCAGCCGCTCGTGGCCCGCAGAGCTGAGACGGGAGGCGCTCTGGGAAGAGGAGTCACCCGTGTCTCTGTGGGCTCTGGCTTCCCGCCCTGTTCCCCAAACGGCCTGTTTCGACCTCAGCTCCCACAGGTCCCGTGGGCCCTCTGGGGCCTGGCCGGCCCGGGGAGTCAGGGTGAAGGTCACAGTTGCTAATGTTTCCTTCCTTGGCTCCGTGAAGCCATGCTGAACACTGATCTTGAAGGTTTTTTCTCTGCATCACTTTGTACTCAGCTGGAGGCATCCAGGAGGCTTCAGCTATTTGCAAATTGGCTTTCCACCCCTTACAAGCCAACTCCTGCTCTTACTCCTGGTGCTCACCGGATGCCGGACTAGTTCCCAAAGTCGGCTGGCACTAGCTCGGGCCTAAGGCCTGGTGAGAAGCCCCCGTTTGCCTAAGAGGGTTACGTGGGGCGGCCGGCTGGGCTTCCAGCGGGACTGTGTAATGATTCCAGCACGAATCTCTCACTATTACAACCCTGTCAGCAACCAGCAGTCAGTACCGGGCTCCCGATGACCCATGTTACTCGTCTGTGCCTCTCCTGGGACGTCACAGCTCACGTCCGCACTGTCGTCTGTACTTGTCCGATTTCATTCTTCTGATCGCTGTAACCATCGCCCTCCCTCTCCTCGCCTGAGAGCTCACAACCTGCTTCTCTCTCCTCCCCCCTGGTTAGCCTCCCCCGGGGCTCCCTTCGGAGCCCCCTGGAATGTCAAACAGGAAGTGGAGCTGCGTTCACAGGCTCACCTCATCATTTCAGAAGAGCTTACCTGCACGGGTGCTTCTCACCAGGCCTTAGACCCGAGCTAGTTTTCATTTTCACAAAATGAGCTTCGGACTGCTGGGAGAAAGCAGAGTCCTCCGGGTTTGTGAGCAATCTCTCCCCCTGGCTTTTCTAGGAAGACCCACTTACCTGCAGCCCTGATTCTGCTTTAATGTTCTATCACCAACCTTGAGACAAAGGCCATGATCCAAAGGCAGTGTTTGCACAATGCCCTTCGGTATTATTGAAATATTTTAATTTCTTTCTTTCTTTTGTGCTAAGCAACCTTTCCCTCTGGTGAAGGAGCAATTAGAAAGCGTGTCAGCTGCAAAAAAGAAAATCCTAACATATCAATAGTTTACTTAAATTTTTTGCATTAGATTTATTTAGTAACACTGGCCTGTTTTTGTGAGTTCTGTGGCGCATGTTATACTATCACTGTCAAGTTTTGGTATCAGTGTTATGCTGGCTTGATAAGAAGACATTGGAAGCATTTATTTTCCTTAGACTAGAAAAGTTTTTAAAGTATTAGAATTATCTATGAAAGATTTAAAATAATTCATTCGTGAAGTTATCTGAGCCTTGCAGCTGGACAACTTCTCGACTTGCGTAAGGTAATTTCTTGGGTTTTCACATGTTCGCTTAGAGTTGAGCATGGTTTTCTTTTCATTTTCCCCATCTTTGTGTCGTTTCCCAACACTCCTCTCTAGTTCTCTGTATTTGTATTTTGTCCGTCATTTTGTGGGGTGGGGGATATTAATGGTTAATCTATTTCATTTAAAAGCATTAGATTTTGGATTCATTCATTTTTTCTGCCAAATATCTATTTCTTATCAAATGTATTTATTTCAACTGTCTTTATTTCTTCTTTTTGCTTTCTGTGTTACCTTGTGTTCTTTTTCAATCTTCTTGAGTTGAATATTTAATGCATTATTTTGATTATTTTTTATTTGTTAATGCTAAGTGCTTAAGCCAAATACGTTTCCTCTAAGTGCTGCCTTAATCATATCCTTAGGTTATGGAGCTCAGCTTTCAAATTTATTCATAATCACTATTGTCTAGGTTTTCCACACATATGTGCTAGGCTCTCCGATCTGAATACTTGCCTACTTCAAGTTTTGGGCTTTCCTCTCTGGCGGTGAGCTCAGCTAGGCCGGCAGTGGAGGTCTTAAATCTCCCAGATGGCTTATCCTACAGTTCTCTCCTAAGACAGCTGCCCATCCCCTGCCATTTGGATACACTTGTAGAAATACTCAGATGGAGTAGAGTGTCTCTTCTGTTTTCTCCAGGAATTCAAACCTGGATAAACAATTGTTTAAATAATTGAACAGTTTAACTGTTCCAAGTATGGCACCCTTGGTTGGGTATTACAGAATTCCTTCGCGCATTTCCTGGATGTTACTAGCTTCCTGCTTTAGATCTAGGGAGACAGTATCTACTGAGTGTCAGGCACTGGTCTGATTGTTAGTGTTCTTTGCTCTTGTTAGTGTCACTCAATCAGCTCCTAATAGTCTTCAGAATGGTTTGGGGTTGTAGATCTTATTTTCTGTGCATTCCAGAAAGGGAAAAGACAGATAGCATTGCATTCCATCATTTGTTATCAGACGTATTATCAGAAGTCATTTTGTTGAAGATGACTTGAAAAGTTTTTTAGATTCATGGGACTCAAATTAAGGTTAAGCTTGATATCCAAGTGACTACTTCCACAAATAGAAAAAAGACTTCTCTGAGCTTAAATGTTTCCTAAGCATTGGCTGATCTTTCATCTCCAAAAAATATTCATCCTTTATGCCTTTTACCTTCCATCAAACAAGTAGAGTTTATTAGGCTGATTTATCCCATGGAAAACAGAGCTGCTAATAAAGGTAGACGGCTGACTTCTACCCTTGCCCGGACAATGCCCAGACTCCCAGCTCTTTCTGGACCTGACTTGGAACTTGAAAATGAGCTTACCTTCCCTGTGATTGCCTGAGGCTGTCTGCGGGGGCTTGGCAACAACAGCTAATGAGGAAGGTCAGGAGGTGTGCCAATATGCCCATTGTCTGGATTTTTTTCCTTTTACTTGGGTCCGCAGTTAGCCTGAGTAAGAGGAGCCATCGGTCTTTGGGTCCTGTGCTTCCTATGGCTTCCCTGGACAAGATTAACTTCAAAGGAAGAGAATCAGAAACTAATTCTGAATCACGCTGGAGGTTTTACATAAAACTGGAGACTCATCAGATGGAGTAAAGTGTCTCTTAGTCAGATTTTTGCTCGAGGCCCAGTAACTCATAATGTTTATGGCCTCTCTCATCCTGTGCTGGATGCTGTGGGCTTCCCTAGAGCAGCTTGCAGGTGGAGGCCAGCTCTGCATTCAGGGAAGCCAAAGGCAGTGCCAGGTGAGTTTGTAGACACTTTGCAGCCACCTGCTTTCTGTTACGATGCTTCAAAATGCCTCCGGGCCAGAGATCCACTTCATATGCTGGCTCAGACTTTTGAAATAAAACATCCCCCTGAAATAAGAGTTGGCAGGCTCTCCTTTGGGGATGTGGCAGAGGCAAGGACCCTGGCCTGCCTCCACACAGCTTTGGGTGAGAGAGTGTCTTTGAATTTAGCCTCTATTTCTAGCATTTCCTGAAAGAAGAGAGTGTAACTAGGATATCTTTTGAGGCAGAAGACTTCTATTTACTCAAAGGAGAAAAGGTGATTGGAGAGACTGTGGTGGGAATACGTGATCTCTAAAGCCCCCTGTGATTGTGTGTGTGAGAGCGCTGGCCCAGAACACTCAGTGCACAGGTAAGGACTTTGCATCAATTGCTGGGACATCCAGAACTGACTTTCAGAAAATGCTTCCCTTCTGGACCTATAACTCTCTTAAGAAACAAGATTCACCTCATGCACTGGTCAGGAAAGCAGCAGACAGAGATAACAGCTTCCCAGTGCGGTCCAGCCTCACCCTTCTGGAGAACTGACAGCGGCGCTGGGCTAAAAATTACCTCTCCTTTGAGAGGTAGAACCATCTTTGAAACACTTAATCTGACTTTTATCCTGAGAGTAGCTGTCAAACTCCAGTGGCCAGGCCACAGGAGAAAAAGCCCAGGGACTTCACAAAGTATAGAATCTAGCAGATCGTCACATGGAAAACTGGGGCCCCAGTGGGTTATACCTTTAGTGTGAGCATGAATTAGATAGATGCTACCCCACCTCCTCACCTCACTATGGGAGACATCAAGGAAAATGAGCTTTCTCTAACCTCAGTACCTGGGTGAGGAAACCAAACCTCTAACTCAATTATTCATAAACACAAGGCCATTGTATAATTTTCCAGCTTCAGATCACACTGTCTGGGTAGTCACAAGAAACTCAACTTGACAATCAGCATACAATGTTGCTGGGCTGGAAGTAGCCTTAGGCTCTTGGCTCTAAGAAACACAAACCCTCTCAGACTTGTCTCAAAGAATTCCCATTGATGAAACTTAAAAAAAAAAAAAGAGCTCCCCAGCACAGATGGCACAACTCACAAAGATACCAGGCTCCATATGCATAATACTGCTGGAGAATACCCAGGAGGTTCCTTTTAAAAGGTTTCAGATATTCAGATACTGCATTATCAGCCAAAAAATATAAAACAAGTATTTTTAACTATGTCTAAAGGCAAGAAATCCAGAAGTCGGTGTTAGTTTGCTAAGGCTGCCGTAACAAAGCCCACAGATCTGGTAGCTTAAACAACAGAGTTGTATTTGCTGACAGAGCTAGAGGCTGGAAGTCCAAGATCAGGGATGGCAGGATGGGTCTCACCTTATCCATGGCTATCTTCCCTCCCTGTCTTCACAAGGGACTCCCTCCGTGTGTGTCTGTGTCCTGATCCCTCTTCTGATAAGGATATCCGCCTATTGGATTAGGACTCTCCCCGGTGATCTCATTCAACTGGAATTACCTCTTGAAGGCCCTCTCTCCACAGTCCCTGAGGTATTGGGTTAGGACTTCAACAGATAGATTTTAAGGGAACAAAATTCAGCCCTCTTGTACTAGGTTCTATAAACATAAGAACAAAAAAAATATGTTTTCAAGCAAATTTGGAAAAAGATCCAGTTAGAACTTCTAGAAATGAAAAACATTATAACTAAATATTTTTGTAAGCCTCAATGGGAGGTTGAAGAGAGGATTAACACGGCTGAAGAAAGAATTAGAAAACTGGGAGACAGACCAGCAGTTTAACCATTACACAGTCCAGAGAGATGAAGAGAAATTGATGAATTGAAGAAAGACTCCAGTCCTCAGATTCCAGCATCCCAAGGAACCTGAGCAGGACTTTAAAAAGAAATACACACCCAGATACGGCATAAAGAAACGTCAAAATGCTAAAGCCAGAGACCTCAAAAGCAAAGAAGATACCTAGGTTACTTACAAAAAAAATGCTACATTTACAACTGACTTCTTAATAGCAATCACAGAAACTAGATGATAGTGGAAAAATATTCTTAATATGCCGAGAGAAAATTACTATCAACCTAAACCTATACATGCAGTGAAGGTATCTTTCAAAAGTAAGAGTAAAGACCTTTTGAGGTAAGAAAAGACAGACTGTGATTAAAGGAAGTTCTAAGGGCCTGTTTTAAGCAGAGGAAAGTCATCTCAAGTACAAATAGAGATAAAAGATGACATAATGAGCCAAGAAAGTGGCAAATGTATTATTAAACCCCCAAAACATCGATGAAATAAAACAATGATGATAGAGAGGATATACAAAGCAATAATGCATATAAATTGGAAGGGGTAATAGGATTAAAGTGTCCTAAGATCACTGTAATGTACGGTAGGAGGGAAATATATTAATTAAATTTAGAATATGATATGTTAGGTGTGCTCATTCACATTCTCAGATAAGCTCTGGGAAAAGAGAATTAGATATATAACTTTCAAAGTAGTAGAAAGAAATGAAAAGAAATAGTTCAAAAGAAGCCAGAAAATGAGAAAAGAGACACAAAGAAAGTAGGATAGCTCCAAAACACAAGACACAGAGATAAAATGTTTCAGCGATTACATTTAAATCAAAATAGACTAAATGCCTCAGTTAAAAGTCAAAGACGTCAGAGCAGATTTAAAGTATCCAGTTAAACACTCTCTTACAAGAGACACATCTGAAGCATAAAGATCAAAAGGTTCAAGGTACAGAATGGAAAAAGATACAATAGACAAATCTAAAATATTTCTGTGTTCTTGACTGTAGTTTCCAGTTTGGAACTTTGTTAATTCTGCTGTTCCTCTTTTAACTTCTTCAAGTAGCTGTTTAATTTAAGAAATTAATTTTTAAATTAGTTTAAAATTTTTTAGCCTTTCTTTTTCTTAACATAAGACCTGAAAATCATAAATTTCCCTCTAAATAATATGTTAATGAAAGCCTATACATCTTGGGGGGGGAGGGGAGGATTTTTTTTTATTATATACCACTCTTCATTATTAAATAAAAATATTTAATACCCTGGGGACCTGCTCATAATACATTGTTAAATATAAAAATCAAATAACAAGGTATGAACACCATGATCCTAATTATTCAAAAAAGATATAGCTCTATATATTTGTGTCATATATGCATAGAAAAAGGACAAAAAGGAAATACACTAAAATATATGCAGCAGTTAGCTCAGGGTAGTAGGGATATAAGTGTGCCTAGTTTTTTATATAATTTTCTGTCATTCCTTTACACCCTATATTTTTATAATGAATGTGGATTATATTTATAATCAGACAAGAATCACAGAAAAAGAACCAATACTTATATAATTGATAACTTAACATTTGAAGCGGAATGCTGGTGGGGAAAACGGTTTGCTCATGTTGTCCTGAATAAGCATTATGGGACTTTCCTTTAGCGTCCCAGCTAAAGTGGGAGATAGTGAACCTTCCCCCAACAAGCTTGCCTCCATTGCCAGGTGGCTGAGAGCTGGTCTGTGCCTGGTTTTGTGATCTCATGTTGCCTCCCTGTTGTGCAACATGCAGTCTATGCATGTCTCCCTCAGAGACAAGATGTAGGGAAAGAACATAGATTGTAATACGCATTCAAGATTGGGTTTTTAAAGAGTAAGAAAAACTGCTCTGGGAACCTGAATGTTTCACATGAAACATACACTAACTTCTTACGACATTTTCCTATTGCCAGGTTTTCCTTCTGAGCTAGTTTGTTCTTTCCCTGCTCGGGCTTTCTACCAGAGAGAAAAAGAGGGAAATGGCTTGTCTGATGAAGTCCCGTGAGAATGCTACGGTGACACTGGAAAAGTGTTCCCTCATTTGTCCACTCACTGTTGACTTTGTCTTCTCATGTTTAGGAGAGAGAATAATGCTGAATTCATCTGAAGTCCAGGGATGAGAAATGATGCATTGCCAGAAAGATTGATATTACTGAAACATGGGATCTTCCATCAGGGCAGGCGTCGGTCCCTCCATCCAACTATCCATCTATCCATCCATCCATCTATTCACTCATCCATCCACCCATTCATCTATCCATCCATCCATCCATCCATCCATCCATCCATCCATCTATTCACTCATCCATCCACCCATCCATCCACCTACCCATCTAATCTAATGAATATTTGCATGAAAACAATTATGCATT
The DNA here is from genome assembly GCA_029783875.1 of Phataginus tricuspis. Taxonomy (NCBI): domain Eukaryota; kingdom Metazoa; phylum Chordata; class Mammalia; order Pholidota; family Manidae; genus Phataginus; species Phataginus tricuspis. The sequence goes on from JAQQAC010008525.1 coordinate 13,141,252, forward strand.
ATGCATAGTAATGCTGCAGGGGGAAATAAAATACCATCCTTGCCCTTGAGAACCTCCTGAGCAAACAAAGAGAGGCATGGACAGAGCTAATTATAATGCAAGCTAGACTAAGTGCTAGTGTTTATCATCTGCACGTGAAATGCTGAGGAGGAGATAATATAAAAGTGTTAGTCCTTTCCTCTGCCTTAAAGAGATGTTAATCTCACTAGGTTATAGAATGTAGATCCAAGGAACAGTTACTTAGCAAATCCCAGTGATAGTCCCTTGGTGACCTTGGACTCAGAGTTCAAGGAGTGCAAGCTAAGAGAATGCATTCCCTGCTCCAGAGACACGCTTCCCCCAGGTCCACTGAGGCGACAGGGCTAGGTCTCTGTGAAATGTGCATTTCCTCTGTGTGGGGGCAAGTCAGCTGTCACATGCCTTTACAAGCTGTTTTCTTCCATTTCTCACTTGCTTAACTGAAATTCCCAAGCCTCACGGGACACATCGCTTAACCAGGGTAGAGCTTAATTCCATGTAGGACTGGCATTTCAAGCAATAAGGACAGCAGGCGGATGCCCTAACTGTCCCAGAAGCCCATGTTCTAGACCAGCTCTGTCCAACAGAACTTCCTGCAATGATGGAAATGTGCTGTCCAGCACTGTAGCCACTAGCCTGAGCAGTGAGCGAGTGCTTGAAATGTGCCTAATAAGACTAAAGAATAGAATTTTTAATTTTAACTTTAATGAATTTAGTTGAAGTTAAAATGCCTTAATTTAATTAGCTCAACTTTACATCATGGCTCCTGGTTTGGAAAGAAGAGTTCTATGTCAGAAAGCTGAAGGGCATGGTGAACTCGTCTTTTTCCTTAATAGGGGCCCTGGTATTTCGCAGAATCCCATAGCTATCAAAGTGAGTAAAACTGGGCCTTAGCCTCCAAAAGCAGGATGGGCCCATGCCACAGAGTTCGGCTTCTCATCTCCTCTCCACCCACCCCCTGACCGCCATCTAGTGGTTTCCAAAAACTTTTCGCTTTGGTGGAAGGAGGGACTCGCAGGACCCCTCAGCCCCAATTCCAGTAGCCCAGACGCTAACCCCCTGTCCTCTACCTCTGCCACATCAAGACTTGTCATCACAGTGAATGGAAAGATCAGGACACTTTCAATGGCACATCAATAAAGCCTGGGATGGGATGCAAGCATCTGAACTATTAAAAATGTATCTAGGTAATTCTGTGCTGCTAGGTTTATAAACCATGTTGCTTCATACCAGAAAGAGAAACACAGCGTAGAACTTACCATAATGGGAGCAGTGTTTACTCACACAGCAAACAGTCACTGAGCATCTAGCATGAGCGAGGCAGGAGGGTAACTTAGGGCAAGAACAGTGAAAGAGGCGGGCAAGGCTGCTGTCACGCGGTCCGGTGTGGGGAGGCCAAAATAAACCGTAACAGATAAAAAGATAATTTTAAGTAAAGAGAGTTCATTGGCCTGTAGGAAGACATTGTAATGAGTGAGAGAATGTCTAGGTTTGGGAGCTGTTTTAAAGAGTGGTCAGGGCAGGTTTCTCCCATGAGGTGGTGCTGAAGCTGAGATTTGAATGGTGCGGAGTCAGTTACGCTGAGGGCTGGGGAAGGAAGAGCAAGCGCAGAGGCAGGAGACGGGAGCAAGCCAGGGCTGCCTGAGGGCCGGAAGGAAGGCCAGTGGGGCTGAATATAGCGGACAAGCTGAGAATGGCGGCAAGGGGAACAGGGGTCAGATCATGGCAGGTCTTACGTACATGGCCAGTGGTTTCAGTTTTATTCTGTGATGTGATTAGAAACCACTAGCAAGATATAAGGGAGTGATATGGCAGATTTAGACTTTCAGGAGATTATTTTGCCTATTAGATAGAGAATGCATCCTAGTAGGACAAGTGTGGAAACCCAGAGATAGGAGTACGTGCCGTGGTCTAGGCAGGAAGTGATACTTGGAGCTGTAGCCACGGGTGTGGCAAGATGTAATTTAGATTCTGGGATATATTTTGAAGTTAGAGCCAGTAGGACTGGTGGAATGTGGGGTACGACTGAAAAAGAGGAATCAGAGGTCAGTGATTCTTGGAATCTGGACATGAGCAGCTGGGTAGATGATGGAGCCATTTGCCTCACAGAGGAATCCTGGGGGAGAAATAGGCTTTGGAGGGACACCATGAGTTTAATTTTGGGCATTTAAATTTGAAATGTCTATTAGACATCCAGACAGAGATGTCATGTAGGCAGTTTCCTTAGTGGAAAGATAAGTATTAGAAAGATAGGCTTGAGAGCCATGAATGTATAGATGGGATGAGATTGAAAAAGACTACGTGGAGAGAGAGTGCAGGAGAGAAGGGGGGAATGGGAAAGGAGAGGAACGGAGGGAAGGGGAGGGAAGGGAAAGCAAGAGAAGTGATCTGCAGGTTCAGTCCTGGGGGGTCTCACATTCAGAGGCCAGGCAGAAGAGACTGGGAAAGAGCAATAATGTGGAAGGAAAACTGAGAAAATTATCGTGGGACCCTAAAGAAGAAAGCATTCGAAGAAGGAGGGAGGAGGTCAGCCAGACAACAGTTGCTGGGAATATAAGATGGAACAGAGACTTGACCTCTGGATGAAGTAAGTGGAGGTCAGTGGTCCCGGTGTGACAGAGCAGGGAGTGAAGCAGCTGGTCGGGAGAGAGTGGGAAGCGAGAAAACAGAGTGATAACTCACAACTTCTGAAGAGTCTTACTGTAAAGGGAAGCAGAGAGGTGCATATGGTTGGATGGGAACAGAGGGTCAAGGGAAGCTCTTGTTTGGGGTTTGTTTTCAGGATGTCAAGTCAGATGCATGTGTCCGTGGTGATGACACTGGAGCAAGAAAGATTTTGATGGTGCGGAATGAGGTCACTATCCCGTGAGAATCAGTCTGTGCTCACCTGGAGAGTCCTCACGGACCGCTGCGGGTCCATGAGTCACACAGTGAGAACTACTTCTGTGGACACCTACGAAAACAAAGGCTTGCAATTGAGGTGGACAATGGGAATGTGGCGCCTTGACATCACAGTCTTTAACAGCTCTTGGGCTGTGATGTCTTCAGCTGGAATAAATCTTAACCAACCAGTGACACATGCCACTCACGACAGGGCCCCTGGAGGAGCAGGAGGCACTGGGCGACTCACCAAGCCTGGTGCTCCCTTGACTGAGAGCCAAGCACAGGGCAGTCCTCCTGGGTTTCCATCTGCACTGCACGCTAGTGCCGATTCTGCACCTCTCCCGAGATAACGGGGCCTGGGGGAGCTTTAGAACCAGCGGCCTGCCCAGCTGGGGTCGCGTCCTTTGCCTTCATTCCCAGTTGTTCCCTTGCCCTTACCAATTCTTTCCTTTCAGCGAGCAGACACTTGAGAAGTACCAGCAACTTTGTGGGAGGGCGGGTTCCTTCATCTGCGTCTTCCTTTCTCCTAAATTCCTCTGCTGTAAGAGGTCGAGAGGAGCTATGCGCACGGAGACAGAGCCAGCCACCCTCTACACACAGATATGACTACGTCACACAGAGCCAGGCCTCGGAGATGGTTTTCTAAAAGGGAGAGACTATCTCTGCTCTCCCTGCAAACCAGAAAGCACAGGGTTTTTCAACAAGGGTCGCCAAAGATGTGGGAAGGTCCATGACGGAGCAAATGACTCCCCCTCCAGACCCACAACAGAGTAGCAACAGGCAAGAGACCCAGGCCCACCTGTACAGCCATTTGCCAGGGAGCGGCCATGCTCCTGTCTGACTGGAGTGGAGGGCTGCTTTCTAACTGGCCGGGCAGGCTGCACTGCCAGCTCACCCTGGGAACAGCTGCCTCGGCCTCACCAACAAAACCACCAGCCATCATGTTGGTGAGTGCACGCTCCCCGCACGGGGGTGTCCGGGCTGGGAAAGGGGCACTTCAATGCCATGTAGAATGACCTGTAACACCACGCCACACAGAGCCATTTTTGGTTAGAGTGGAGTTTGCTTCCTCCAAACACACAGCTTTGGTGATTACTGGAGCTCTAGGAAGCCATTTGCGCAAATACTAAAAAGCACAGTTGTGGGGTGCCCTGCAGCGAAACTGCCTTCTCTTTGGTTTCACACGAGCTTGTGTTTGAATGAGAGAGCTCGCGGCCACAGGCGGACAACAGAAGGAAAGATCAGATATCACCATGTAAGCATTAAGTAACTTGCTACTCCAGGAAATGCCATTGAGGCAAAAAGTCAAAGGAACAGCGCTGCGCTGGCAGGTTCCCGGCTGACATCTTCCCAGGGTTTTGTTGTTTTAATCTTCCTGAGGGACCTGGGGAAAGGCCTGAGAGTGGCGCTGTAGAGCCGCTGCTGTCATCATTTAAGAGCCATATCAGAGGACATAGTGATCTGCCTGTGGCTTGTGACTGGTAACAGGCTGACAACGGTGCCCCCATCACGCACGTGGTCACGAGCGGGAAGAACCTTAAAGAAGCTGGTCTCCCACAGCTGCCCTCCCCTTTGCCTCCTGCTTCCCTCCCGTGACTAGGGCCCCATTAGCATCAGGCCTTCCAGGAGGCAGAGAGGCCCTTTGAAAAGCAGCCTGAGTCTGGGCCTGCGGCCTGGGCTTTGGATGCAGAAGGACCCACCCACCAGGTTGGAGACGCAGCACAACTGCCCGGTTGAGTGACCTTGAGCAAGTTCTTTCACCTCTCTAGGCTCAACTTTCCTCACTTGTAAAATGGGGACTTAAATATCTACTCTGTAGGGTTGTCATGAAAATTTAACAATCAAATACATGTAAGGTGCTTGTACGGTTCCGGGCATGGCGGGGGCGGGTGGGGATCGCCCCATATATGTTTGCCGTTACACGCTGTGGTAAGCCCAGAGCTGCTGGGATGTCAGTGGGGTTCTGGGCAGACCTCCTAGAGGTGCTCATGCGTCAGGGACAGGTGAGTTGGGGTGCTGACACTTAACCCGAAGAAACGAATGTCTAGCGTTGATCTTCAAGCCTTGTGCCCACAGCGGACACCCTCAAAGGATGACATAAGGTCATCCGTGGTCCCACATTCCTGGGTGTGCCTCACACGGCTATCAGGGAAACCCCTTCTCGCCCACGTGCCCTTTGAGGGGCCAGCTAGGAATCCAGAAGCTGGATTCACTCAGGCCACAGGGCGAGCACCTAGGTTCTCCTGACGCCCTCTCACTGTGAGTACGGGGCCCCCTCCAGTGTGGGGGAGCCCCATTCAGACACCGGCCCTCAGGCCCGGGCAGACGGGCTTGGGTCCTTTGCACCCGAAGGCGCACATACCTCCCAGGACACCCACTGGGAAAAGGCAACTGATGAAGGTAGTCTGACTTTGCTTGATCCTTGAGGCCTTTTTTTCTCACTAAAAGTGCTTCTTTAGTCACAACGGCTAAAAAAAAAAGCTGAGATATTAATGACTTGCAATGACAGTACTTTCACAAATGCTTATGAGGAAGTTTGAGGGGATACAAAGGTAAATCATAAATTATACTCAGGTATATTAGTTCCCTGAGGCTGCCGGAACACCTTACTCCAAACGGGATGGTTTGCAAGTCAGTCTCTCACAGCTCTGGAGGCTGGAAGTCTGAGATGAAGGAAGGCATCGGGTGGGCTGCGCTCCCTCCGAGGCTCGAGGGGAGACTCCTTTCTGGCCTCTCGTGACTTCAGCCTCTGGGGGCGCCTGGCACTCTTTGGCTTGTGACAGAACGTTTTCTGCCTCTCTCCTCCCAGGACCCCCTCTCTCTGTCTCAGTGTCCAAGCCTCCCTCTCTTTTCTCTTGTAAGGACATCGGTCATTGGATTTAGGGTCCTCACTAGATCCAGGACAATCTCAGCTCCAGCTCTGTAACCAGTTATATCTACAAAGAATCTATTTCAAAATGAGGCCACATTCTGAGGCCCCAGATGGACATGAATTTGGGGGGATACTATTCAACCCACCCTATCAGGGAACATGTAATTCAGTAAGAGGGATAAGGCAATAGCTATCAGCTAGAATACAAGGTGGAATATAAAGTTTGGGGACAGGCTTGCAATAAATTGTGGGTATACAGAGGAAAGAATGTTGCCATTCAGCAGATCTGGAGGAAACGGGTAGATAAAGTAATTTGAGAGACAGGCTTTGAAGGAGGAGACACATTTTATAAAGTAGGGCATTTCTGGAAGAGGAAAAAGCCTGAGTACAAACACAGAGAGAGAACACAGGGGCTGCTCAGGGGAAATGGTATTCCGTTAACTGTATTATTTTGAAGAATAATCACTGACCATTTTTACATGTGATTGATTACAAGTATCTGACATAGTGCTTTGCACATATCAGAGAGTCAGTCAATATTTTTTGACCCCTAACATGGGAAAGTTTGCTTCTCTAATTCAAATTCTTGAATTGCTAAACTAACCTTTGTGGTCACACACATTATCCTTCACCCTCAGGCACTAAATAGTATAACCAATGTAATGGTGACAATAAACTAATTCAAATTAACAGCTAATTAAAGTTGAGGCTAGAAGGGTAGCATGGGCCTAATTACTAAACTGGCTCATTGTTTTCCCTATTCCTGGAACAAATTCCTATTTCATTGTCCTTCTTTCATGCAACAGATTGAAGTTTACAGCGTGCCAGGCACTGTCTAGGGAAATCAGAAATGAACAGCTTAGAATGGCCCCTGCTCTGTCCTGTTCACAGATGAACATGGAACCCAAATGCTGCTTGCCACTTGCAAGTGGCTGCCGTGCGCGGTACACATTTCCTTTCATACCCAGATTACGGTGACTCTAGGTTTCTACCTGCCCACTTACTAAGGGGCTCCTTCAACAAGTATTCCTGAATGGTCCTGAGGTCGCCGACCCTGGTTTGTACATTGGTCCACTTTGCCCTTTGCTAACTGCCAGCTCTGGAGGCCAGTGCTCTCAGCCTGATTCCTCCTGTTTCCAGAGTGCCTTGCCTGCAGGAGGAGGAGCCCAGGGCCACTGCCAGCCCTGCTAGGACCCTCTAGGTTTCTGCAGAGACGGCCTCTGCTTCCAGGCCCTCCTCTCCCAGGCCCGGTCCATCTCCGGCTGAGCACCTGAGGTTCCCATGGGGTTAAGGGTGTGTCTGGTGACTCGGTTGTTTGAGCTCCATCTTTTCCACTTTTCATGGCCTCCTCTGCATGCATGCTTCTCAGCTCTCACTTGGGCGGGGTTAGCCACAAAATGCCATTGAGTTGATCAATATATCAGAATCTCAGAGAATCACAGAATGCTTTACCTTCACAGAATGCAGGGCATTTCATTAATCACTTGCTCCAACTTCCTCCTTTTGTAGAGGTTAAAAGATTTTCTCCAAGGCCATACACATAGCTATTTAAATTTATTGATAACTAACTGTATTATCAATCAGTGGTATTAGTACCCGCAGGCTGCTGTCACACAGTACCACAAATCGAGTGGCTTGAACTACGGAAACGTAGTGTCTTACCGGTCCGGAGACTGGAAGCCTGAGATCAGGAAGCCAAGCAGGGATGCTCCATTCAGACGGCTGTGAGGGAGAATCTGTTCGTGCCTCTCCCCCCCCCTCCCCCCGGCTTCTGGGGTTGCTGGCTGTCCTCGTGTCCCTCAGCTCCACAGCAAGCATCACCCCCCTGTCTGCCTTCATTTTCACCCGGCCTCCTCCCTATTTGTCCACATTTGCCCTTTGTCTTAGGACCCCAGTCATGGTAGATTAGAGTCTGCCCCACTCCCGGATGACCTTATCTTAGCTAATTACATCTGCAGTGACCCTCCTTCCAAATTAGGTCACGTTCTGAGGTACTGGGGGTTAGGACTTCAACACAGGACTTTGGGGGTACACAACTCAACCCATAACGTCTGTCTTCACTCAGACCGAAGGATGGGGTGAAGTGGGGAATCTCTCAGGATAAAAAATCATGAGTTCATTGAAGCATTTTGTAGCAGAGGTGATCTCTGTTCGACCTTCAAAACAAACTCCACCTTCTTTTTTTCTTTTAAACTTCTTTGCATCAAAAATGTTCAATGAGGGCATACCCGCATTGATGCCTCTCAGGAGATACAGGGTGTCTAAGCCTGGTGGGTGCCCTGTTAGGGGAATGACCAGTGTAGACACTCTGTGGCTGGTCACTATTATCCCAGCCTCACTTTCACAGCCTGCCCCAGAAGCCACTGACATTTATTTAGAAACTAATTGTGCTGCGGATTGGGACATGAAATGAAAAAAGATCCGTTCACATTGCAATTCATCTTGGAATGAAATGGCTGTTGTGGCACCGGAAGAAAATTGTTCCATTAAAGTCAAAGGCAAACCTCAATTCAAAGGACAGACAGGCCAGAGCCTTGAGATGAGGGTCTCTGTTTCAGAGCCTTCACCGCATTTTAATAGCACAGCAGTCACTGAAACACCCAGTTCCTGCTGCCTGTAAAACTTCTTGTCTCTCTCTCCTTTTCCCATAACAGTTCATTCTAATTATCCACAAGCATTTTAACCATAGTAACATTCTATGCTCAGACTGGTGTGACCCTCCTCTTCTAAGAAAGCTATACCTTCCCCTCTACCACTGGGGGCTGTCCCTGTCCTTGGAACCACAGTGGCATTTAAAATCTGGGCCCCTTACTCAATACCCAGCAGAAAACCTGGTAGGACACATGTCTGATTTTTCTATAGAGCATGTTAGAAATGCAGGCTCCTGGGCTCTACCTCAGACCTAAAGAGTCAGAATCTGCATCTTAAGATGCCCTCTCAGTAGAAGCTACACGAAATTGGGGAAGTGCGCTCTCTCTCTCTCAAGGTAGAGCTGGGTGCAGGCTCTCAATAGTTAGTTGTCAAACCAGTGAATGGCTTTTTATCTCTCAGGCATGGGCCTTCCCTGGCCAACCACCGTTAGTGGTCACAGAAGGCAAACAACTATTAACATTCATTATGAATCTCCCCAGACTTAGTTTTCTGCAAAACAATATTTTGACATGACACATAGGAAGGTCAATCTGAATTTCTGAATCAAACATAAATACTTTCTTGATTTTCTGATGGATTTTCTGGGTCATTGTCCTAACAACTCTCGTACGCTCGACATTATCATTGGTTAATTCAAACTTTCTACAGTGTTTAAATAGGATTAGAGAATATTAAGCCTGAAGGGGAACTTCAAGATCATGACGATCAACTTCCTCACTCGGCAGATGAGGAAACCAGCTCATGGTAAAGCCATAGCTTTAGACAAAGTCACATGTCCCGGGAGTGTCACAAACCTACACTTAGGTCTCCACTGTGTGTTTTATACAACAGCACACAGCTCCTGCTACCCTGGGCTGGTCCCATGAGTGCACATGGCTTGGTAACTTCTCACCTTCTACACAAATACTGAGGAATGGACAGTGAATGAAGTTTCTTCTGCCATCTCCTACCCTCCAAGCTCCTTCCAGAACTCACTGGAGCAGCCAGGGAAAGGAGGGAAGGAAATGGAAGTCCTCTGTATTTGTTCTCGGTATCATAACAAAGTGCCACTTAATGTGTCTGCAATCTATGGCAAGTACAAGGGCCTGTACAAGGGGCAGAATTCTGTTTAGACACCCAGAAACTCTGAGGGCTCCCATCACCTCCAGATCACCCAGTCCGTGGCAAAACAACCAGTCTTGACGTTCAGCTTTGCCTCTGCGTCTTCTGTGTGCCATCAAAGAACAACCAGCAGAAGAGTCACTGAGGAACCAAGACCCCAGCCTCTGATTAGTTAACTCATTCAGCTAGCAGGTGCAAGAGGTCAGAGATGCTAAGCAGGAGGGCAAAGCCTGTGGGGTCTCCCTGAGCGTCACTGCCCTTGGGCACCCCGGACTCTCTGAATCCATGCTACGCCTGGGCTCGGCGTTCTACACCTGTTACTAAAGCCCGTCGCTGATACACGTCCTGAGGCCCAGAGGCCGACTGACCGCCATCCCAGGGACATCAAGTTAAAATACACATCACTGATGGACAGGAAATCAAGTATGAAGCCTGAGAAGTGTGGGAAAGGCAGAAAGGAGCATCTCAAGGTTGACCTAGACATGGCCCAGGAAAAACGATATAATATTTATATTCTATATTCAAACAAAGAAATCTTTATTTAAGTATTTTATTGGTTTTAGGCAAATAAAAATAAATATGTTGAATTAGCTGGAGCTCATACCCACAAAGACAAATCTCATATATATGTATATATATTTCTCTCATACAAATTTCACATATATAAATTACCTGTGTGTACACACACACACACACACACACTCTCTCTCTCTCTCTTTCTCTCTCTCTCTGCACTATGGGTCTAATCTGCTCACACTCCCTGTGGACATTTTTCTCAGCCTGTGCTTCATTCATAGCATGCCGCCAGGCCTAGGGGGTTCAAGTGGATGTCGGGAGAAGAGTTCATTTCCCCAGAGAACAGTACTAACTGGAAAAAAAACAAAAAAACAAAAAACCAATGTCATCTGCAGTGGGTAGGTCTGTCCATGAGGTGGCAGTGTTAGTACAACTGAAGCAGGCGGGAGTAAGGGCAGGGCATGGGAGGTGTCAATCAATTGGATCGTGGGATGATAAATCCATGCCACTTCCCCGGCCTCCCACCCCATGGCTGACAGAGTCTGGCCTCAGCCTTCACGGTGTAGGAGATTTCACAATCAGATTTCTCAGCTCTTAGACCAGCCCGACTGGAGTCTTGGAAGAGGTCCAAGTAAGGGGACCATGGAGTGCTGGCATGTCAAGTGGGCTTGAGTGGAATGCTCCCAGGGCACCTGGACACCCCCGCATTCCCTAGCCTGTGGTGGTGGTGTGCCGGGGGGCGCTTCTGTGGTCACTGATCGCCGTGGGAAGCATTCCAGCCAGCACACAAAGCCTGCTGCTGAGTCTCCCGCAGCCCTCAGCTTCCTTGGCAAGCTTCTCCTGCCCTCTCAGCACACACCTGGAGGCTCCTGCTGGGTGTAGGCCAGAGAGACAGGACCCAGGTAAACAAAAGAGCTCTGCATATTGAAAACATTCCCAAACCCCACTTTTCACGAGTAACTGCTGCTGAAGTCTGAACCACAACGGAATAGATAGTCCCCTCTGCAGGGTGTTTCGGAGAGAAAAGATGCCATGAAAATAATTCACAGCGGACGCCTTCCCTGGGGCCACAGTGTTGTTTTCTAGTTTTATGAAGCTCCATTTCCATGTGCAAAGAAGTACCCTGTGCCTTCACCAAGAGAAGGGAAAAGCAGCCTTGGCTGGCTGGCTGCTAAGGGCCAGGCACCGAAGGTTATCCTTCCAGCCCCACAAAGACCCTGCTCTGTTGGGACTTCACGGTGGGGCAAGTGGGGCTCTGAAAGGTCACATGCGTGTCAGCCACAGAGGTGGTACCAACCCGGATCTCTTTGGTTTCCTTTGCTCTATCACCTACTGTGCAGACTCTAGACAACCGGCTTTTGAATGAGAGGTCGTTAACAATTATACAATAACACCCTCTTAACATTTGGGTGGTCCTTTACAGTCCACAAAAGGCTTTTCCATTGCCCAGGACCTGCTCGGACAAATGCTAACACGGAGGCCCACCCTCTTCTGCTCTGCTTCTCTCCCGGCTCCTCCACGCCAGCCCCAGGCCCTGGGTGCCCCACCTGAGCCGGCCCTGGCTCCCCATCACTGCAAGCCTGCTGCCTGGTTCACGGTGGGAGGTGTCTGCAGTGCCCCCATCCCGGGGTTGCCAGAGATGTAGGTCCTGGGTGGGCCCAGGAGAGTGGGGCGCTGGAGCGGAGCGGTCCCATATTAGCAGCTTTGGCCTCTAATTTTACCCAGGACCAGCCGCCGCGGATGCTGAGCAGAATGTCAGGGATGGGTGGGCTACTCAACACGGCCTGGCTTCCTTCCTCACCTGCCAGCGAAGGTGCTCTTCGGCCAAAGCCCTTTAACTTGGAAATTAAGTCTTATGAGTAACTCCCAAGTTAAACTGGACCCAAGAGTGACTGGCTCTGCATTGAAGAGGAATCAGAAGCCTGTTAAGTTTTGGGGTGCCCTGAGTGTGCTACATAGTAGTGATAATAACAGCTGACAGTTATTGAGTTCTGACTGATTTATTGATTTATCGTTCGATTTATTGAGTTCTGACCAAGCTCTGCTCTAAGTGCTTCATTCCATCCACCTCTTACTTCCCAACCCTGTCACGTACCTACTGTGTGTGCCCAGAAAAATGAGGCATAAAGAGATGACGTGACTTGCCCACGGTCCCACAGCTAGTAAACGGAGGAGTCTGAATTTGAATTGGCAACCCCCCTCCATCATGCCTCAGTGGCCCCTGGCCTCCATGGCCATGCTGGCGATTTTCTACTGTCCCTGAGTTCCTGTTATTCGGGGAGATGAAGCTGAGACCCGAGCCTTGAGAGAAGCGCCCGGACCACCGCTCTCTGTGGGTCGAATGCGGCAGAAGCCCTGCGGGTGGCAGCCACGTGAGCCCGGGATCCCTTCCTATTTTTCTTTCCCGTCCTTTCCACCACATCCTTCCTGCCTTGTCTGTCATTCTGCTAATCAACTCCAGGGCAGCCAACTGAGGGAAGGGGGCCCGAGGGCCCCACGCTCCGACTCTACATTGTGCTGGAGTTGAGTTTATTTGAAGGTCAGCAGAGGCAAGAGCAGAGCATCCATCCCGCAGGGTCCCAGCAAAGCATGCTCGTTGTCTTAGTCCATCTGGGCTGTGATAACAAAACACCACAGGCTGGGTGGATGTAAATATCACTATTTATTGCTCATGGTTCTGGAGGCTGGAAGTCTGAGGTCAGGGTGGCACAAGACCCGGTGAGGCCCTCTTCCAGGTCGCAGGCTTCCTGCTGGGCCCTCACAGGGCAGAAGGGTGAAGGGGTGCTCTGGGGTCTCTTTTATGGGAACCCTAATCCCTTTGATGAGGGCTCCACTCTCATGACCTAGTCACCCGCCAAAGGCCCCGCCTACTAATACCACCAGCTTTGGGGGTTAGGATGTCAAATAGGAATTTGGGGGAGACGCAAATGCTCAGGCCACAGCGCTCCTCACTCTTCACTCTGTCTGCCTGTCTCGGACCCCAGCCTGCAGCCTATGTGGGTGGATCGTATCGCGTCCACCCTTATCTTGGTGATGTGGCCATGTGGTCATTTTGCACGTTGGCCTTTTTGGCCCCAGCACACAGGAAACAGGTTGAATTCAAGCTATAAAGTGAATTTGTCAGGAACACGGTGCATATGCTCAAGCTGACAGACGCTGTCAATCTAATTAGAAGGCTTTAATTACTCAAGCCCCCAACCACTTAGAGCTGCAGGTCACCGAGTCACCGGGCGCATGTCCTGAGCGGCATCAGCTTAGCGAGCAGCAGGCTCGCGGCCGGCTGGCCCTGCGGACCCCAGATGGCTTTGTCATGACTCCTGTCAGTCACAAAGTCCCAGCGGGGTCTTCCCAGGCCCCACCCTGGCTCGGGCCCGGACTCCGGTCCTGCCTCCACAACGGACCCTTGCGGGGTTCGGTCCGTCCTTTTCCCTCGGGCGCCTCCGTGTTCCCACCTGTTCTGTGTGGCTACGAATATTTGTTCAGGATCATTTTAGCAGCTGCGAAGTGTCCTGGGATCTTTGAATGAAAGGCGCTCTATTAAAGCTTATGAACCAAGTGGCGACTCTGGCCCCATCCGCAGGGCAGAGCTCGGCAGGAGACAGACTGGACCCATTCAGCCTTCATACCGTCCTAATTTTATCCCAAAGCCTCACTGTTGGCCGAGGCAGCAGGGCTGGTCAGAGAAAAGAGCACTCTCAGCACCCTCAAAATGCCTTCTATTTGGTAGGCTTGCTATTTTTCTTTTTCCTTTTTTTTACCATTACGTATTAGCAAAGGTAAAACTGCCATGCGAGAAAAAGAACAATCATGAAAGGAGGAGGCCCTTCTCAAGGGAGATCCGCTTATTAAGCCATTAAAAAGGTCAAGGGGGCCATTCTGCCCGGAGCCGGGACTTACACTATTAGCATATTAGGCCGATGGGGGGACCCACCTTCATGAATATCAGGGTGCCATTTCTATATGTGTTTTTCTAGGCATGTAGCATGTTGTTCCATAGTATCCAGCAGAGGCAGGAGGGCAGCGCTGGGAATGAATTGCACGGCGTGTCCAGGGCCAGCTAGGGTTGGGCGTGTTTCTGCATCTCTAACGAGGCCCTGCTCTTGCGGCCCCTCAGCCGGCGCGTGTCCTGAGGCTGCAAGAGCATCGCCTCAGTGCTCGCTTCTCAGCCGCCCTGAATCCCGGGACCCTCGTTTGCCTCTCCAGCCCGTCTAAGAGCACTTACAGAAAGAACATGAGGTCTCTGCTTCCTCCTCTTGGATCCATTTTCTCCCCTTCTTCTTTGAACTCCTCACTGGGGGCTCAAGAAGCAGATATGTCCCCTCGAGATATCATTCCCAGGGGCGTCCAAGAAACTCAGCAGTCCCTCACTCCCCCGAGCCTGCCTCCCCTCCCAGTGCGACAGCGGGAACCTGGAGACATGCTCCGTCACCGTGGTCTCTCTTTCTGGGGGTGCAGAGCATGGCTTCCCTTTGGTGTCAGAGGGAAATGCAAACATCTTCCGCGAATTCACCAGGGCCTAACGCCACCCGGCCTGTGTCTTCCTGTTTGACCTCATCTCCTTTCGTACGCCTCTTTCCTCATCAAGCCTGGCCACTGTTCCCCTTCCTGTTCCTCAGACTCATCCAATTCATCCCCACTTCAGGGCTTTGCACCTCGGCTGGCTCCTCCACCTCGTACACTCGGCCCACCAAAATTGGCATGTTGGGTCGCCTCATTGTTCAGATCTTTTCTTAAATGCCATTTCTCAGAGGTTAATTCCTTGAGCATCTGGAATAGTCTTTCCCACTCAGTCACTTACATATTGTATGACTTAACTGTCTTTTTAGACTTTCAAAACCATTGACAATTACTGATGCTATGTATGACACCCTTTATGCTGTATCCTCAACACTATGGAATGTATCTGGCACTTAGAAATATTCATTAAATGAAACAATGAATGAACAAACTAAAAATATTTGTTATGGACTCGAGAGGTTGCCAGTGATCTTTGGCGCTGTTACCGGGAGTCCCATCTGGACCCCCTGCTCGACCACGGGAAGGTCTTGGTGTTGGCCCCGCTCTGGCGTGCAGTTTCCCAGTCACCTGGGCAGTGTGGGGCGCCTATGGCTAGTAGACCATGACACTAAGGGTGAGGCTGGAAGCAACCTCCAAAACTTATCAAAGTCCAACAAGGCCACGACTCATTGGAGGCCAGGCAGAGTGGAAAGATCTGTGAAGCACAGGATATTAAGTGGGAAACCAGGTCACAGTGACAGTCTGGAGGAGTTCCCAGAGCAGGCGCAGGGCCGTGTGCCCCTTGTAGAAGGGCCCTGGAGTTATGAGTGAGTAGGTGAAGGAGTGCTTAGAGTCACTTGGCTCAGAAACACAACGACCTACAGTCCTTGTGGAGGCATGGGCTGCTGGGTTCTGGGGGAGGCAGCTGGGGTGGGGAGCAGTCATTGCTGGTCAAGCCTTTCTTGCTGCTGAGTAGAGGGTGGACTTAAAGGAGGGAAGTTCTCCTAAGAAGACCATCAAGGGGATTATTCAGCTATCCGGGTGAGAGAGGACAGGAGCTGGCAGTGGCAGAAGGCAGGAAGAGAGAGAGAGTCATGCTGGAGGAATTACTGATTCAGAATTCGGAGAATGTTAGATCCGATTAGATGGACGCAGTGAGAAAGAAGGAAGCCACCCTGGGCCCTGGGAGATGGAGCTGCTCAGCCCTGTCGAGCTGTCGCACGTCCTGACTAAAGGCAGCAAGGAAGGGACAGGTGGCAGGAGGGTGACATGATTTATCTCCGGGCAGGCTGGATCTGCAAGCCCATTGGCTCTCCAGAGAGAGACTTTTTCCATAAACATATGGAGATACAAGCTTAGAGAACAAAATGGAAGAAATGGTTTTATTTGGGGATTAAAATGAGGCTCCTATAAACTGACCAAAAAGGAAGGCATGGGGGACGAGGAGAACGTTTTTACTTGAACAAACTACTGATTGAGGTGAAGCTTGAAGCTGGAGGATAGTTTCTTTTCTTAAAAAAAAAAAATTGTTTTAATTGAAATACAGTTTATACATGGAGAACAGTTTCTTGCAAATCTGGGGTTGGGGATTTAAGTTTTAAAACCGATCATGTGTTTCAGAAATCAGCTGTCTTTTTGCTTCACAGTGAGACCTCAGGAGCATCCTGAGGGGGGGCAGAGGCCCAGGGACCAAATCACCAAGGGGCCAGATCAGGGGAGCACAGGTTCCCCATAAACAAAGGAAACATGTCCCCGTTCAAAGCCGCCACCCTCGCCATCACCGCCGATGCAGTGGTTTGTAATTTGGGCATGCCATTCTGAAAAACTCATACTTAAAAAAAAAAAAAAAATCACGTGTTATTAATACTAAACATGAAAGCAGAAACAAATTAAGCCCCTTCTTGCCTCCAAGTAAAGAAAACCAAAATTTCATCGGAGATGAAAACAGACAACACGCAAACCTGGAAAATCAGATCAAACCCTGGGCATACAAAACAAGCAAAAGAATGACTAACCATGAGAAGCAGAACACACAGCGAAGGGAGGCCTGAAAGAAGCCCACAGAGAAGACCAAATGGCAGCTTAAAAAATGTGAAGAAAGAGTCATGTTTCACAAGCCAACGTCTCAGCAGCAAGAGAATATTCATGCTGGAGCCTCAGGCCTTTCTTGCTGAGTTCCTGTATAAGCCTGGGCCGGCGCTAAAAATAACAGCCCGGAATTAGGCTACAAGACCGAGCTGGTAACAGCGATGGTCATGGAAGGTGAGGCAGACAGGAAGCAGGGCAGGTCTTAGTGAAGAACAGAAAGGAAAGCTCCTCAGCTCAGACCCAAAGGCCACGGCGTGCGGGTCAGCAACAGAGAGGAGGCCGATGGCCTCGGGGGGCTGCCGTCCCTGCTGCCGCCGCTTCCACTGGCACCTGCCTCACTGCTTACACCCAGCTTCCCCTGAAACCTGCCATTTTCCTCTTGAAACCTAGAGTGGACTCTACTATTCCTTGAGGGTCTAAGAGGGTCCCCAGGCAGTGTGGGCCACGAAATACTGGATACAAAACGTCCTTTGATGTCACAGTCCTCATTAACATAGTCAAGGCTCTGAGAAGTCTTGTTGTTAAAGATACCAGTTTAATTCATCCCAAGGCCCATGCCAAAAAGCTAGACATCCATGAAACACACTTTATCTTTGCTGCCTTAGGGATATTCTGAATAACAAGAACAATATTAATGGTCACGGAATTTGACTGGGCGGATCTGATTGGCTGTGCTTGTCCTCTGTGGCTGTCATAGGTTTCTGCATGAAGGTTGCCTGTTAATTGAAGGGAACAACTTTCACGCAAGAGGTTCCCTGAGTAGTTATGTAAGCCGGC
Source organism: Phataginus tricuspis (assembly GCA_029783875.1). Classification (NCBI taxonomy): domain Eukaryota; kingdom Metazoa; phylum Chordata; class Mammalia; order Pholidota; family Manidae; genus Phataginus; species Phataginus tricuspis. Next base: position 13,158,656 of record JAQQAC010008525.1, read on the forward strand.
TGGAATTTGGCCTGTGGAAGAGCGCAATGCTCATTATCAGTGTGCGTGTGGGACGTTCTGGGTGCCACAAAGCACCTTTACAGAGATCCTGTCGCTCTCACCCCCCGTAATATAGTGATGCCACGGAGGAAGCGGAGCTGATTCCAGTCTAGAAGTCGTCCGGTTCATGGAGGGCTTCAATCAGGACGCTGAAGATTTAGGGTAACCATATCCTTACTTTCCTCCGCAACTTCACGGGGCCAGAGTTCACCCACTGCCTGCCTTGGAGGCATTTCCCTCACTGATCCCTTCTCAGGTTTGACCTCTAGGTGCTGGCTGAGCAGGTAGTTTTATACCGGAAGACCTAAAACTCATATTATTTTCAGTTCCTTGCTGAGTTACCTGATGACTGGACCACTGCCAACAGGATCAAGCCCAACTGCCTCAGCTTCGCTCACACTGGCTCTCCAGCATCACCTCAGTCCCTCTCCAGCCCCGTGCACAGGTTGCAGCCCCCCCTTCCAGAGGGAGGCTCCCTCCAGCCCTGCCCTCCACACACTCATGCTGCCTTCAGCTGCCAGCTGGCCTTTCCCTATTCTGCCTGTAAAACCCTTCCTGGGGCTGGAAGGCAGAGCGAGTCTCCTCTTCCTCTGGGCCCCAGAGTATTCTAACCCTAGGTTTAGGCGGCACTGGTCATTTTGGAATCATTTATGTGTCTTCTGCAGCTTCCTGAAAGCAGGGCCTTTGCTTCGTTCACCACGGCAGCCCTGGGGCCTCACACCAAGCCTATCAGCAGAGAGATGGTGCTTCAGACACATTCCCTGGATGAATGACTCATTCAGGCACTGTCTTACTGCAGAGTCTCCGGTTTGATGTCCACAAGAAAAGAAAAGTGTGCCAATAACCAATTACCGGCAATCAATGGACAGTGGCAAGTGGCAAGAGCCAGAGCTGGCAATGGCCCCACCACATGGGTGGACAGGCCAGTCCTGGGCCCCTTGGGCACCTCTTACAACCTCTGAAAATTTTTTTTAATGCCTTTCAAAAGGACAGTAGATTAAAAGAGGATGAGAAACAATGGCCCAGAGGAAGAATGCATTCCAAGTGAGCCACGCTGAATGAGAGAGGAAGAGAGAGGATGAAGGGCTGGCCCTGTTGGGTACGGAACGGGGCCCCTCCACACTCCTGGCAGCTCTGCTTGGCTCAGGGACCACAGGGCCTGGCAGGATGAACGCCCTCCCCCACTCAGCCTCCACGGGCCATATGGGGCTCCCAGCTTCTCCCCGAGGGGAAGGGCAGCTAATAAATTGCTACCAATTTTTCACCTATTTTTGTGTTTCCTTTTCATATTTAATCTTTGATTATTTAAGGTCTCTAAGAAGAGCTTAGTTCACTCTAAGCTCAGTCCACCCTCGTTATCTTTCCTCAGAATTCCTGAACTCAAAGGGACGTAAACCAAATGTCCAGACGCTGAGCTCAGCCATGCCAACCACCTCTAGTAATTCTGGGCAAGGAGTGAGGACAACCAGCAAACAGGGCAAGCAGCAGACGTCGTCACTGTTTTCTTTCTGAGATTGTCCAGAATAGGGAGTGGGAACTAGCCATTAAACTATGTTTGTTTACAAAAATTGTTTCTCCTTTCTGAGCCTAAAAATCTAGCTGTGCACAAAAGATCACAGACCAATGCAATTAAAAGGATTTCAGAGTTTATTCAACTCTTTCCACTTCATTTCACACAGAGGAAACAAATGGTGGGAGAAATAGAATTCAAACATTTATAGCGGACTTCATAAAGTTCTGTAGTGATTTGCCTCTAGAGAACTTAGCCTCAGGTTAAGGTATTTTAAAATAGCCACCATGTTCTGATTCACTCCTTCAGCAGCAGGACAGCAGAGGCCAGGATGGGAACAGAAGTTAAGAAGATAATCCCCTCTAAAAAATTCCTCATACAGAGGAAATGCCATAAAATACTGATGAACTAAAGGTCAATACTGAGTTGCCCCTTCCTTCTTAAAACATCCTAAGGACCAGATCCAGCGATAACGTTCCATTGATAATTCAATAAACATCATTGAGCATCTACTCTGTACTAAGTCCATGGGGATTCAAAAAAATGTGAAGTATGAATAATGAGGAAAGCAAACATTTCCTGAGGGCTACAGCATTTCAGCCATCGGGACAAGTATTAGCTCATTTAACCTGAATTGGTAAGTGTGACTGTTGGCACGCTTACAGGTGAGGAAACCGAGGCTCACACGGTGAAGCGACTTGCCCGAGGTTGCACAGCCAGCAGGTGGCAGTGCTGCGTTTCTGACTCAGGTCAGCCAGAGCTGCTGATGTCAGGAGCTAATGACTCCCAGGAGACTAGACGGCTGGGTCTTGTAGTGGGTCGGTCAGGTGGGGCACACCTGAGCAAGGAGTCTGCATGATAAGGACTGCAACTGGGAAAGGGGACAGTTAAGGAAGCGTCTTGGGGGGAGGTAACACTGGAGCAGGGGTTGAAGAATGAGGGCAGAGATCCGCGTTTATGGAAGGGTGGGTGGAAAGTGTACTTCAGGGTGGGTGCCAGGCTAAGCAGGAACATCCCGACAGTCCTAGGGGCAGAATGGGGCCTAAAACCAGTCTCAGAAAGAGAACAGCCTTGAGGAGGAGTCAGAGCTGTAGCCCAGGGGTAGAAACCGCTCGCAGACATCAGAGCTCCATCCTAACATAGGGTGGTCCCTTCAGCCTTCCCAGGCAGCCAGTTGGAAGCTGCTCTGGAGTAGCCTAGTCTGGGGGTTGTGGGGAGGGTGGGGGTCCAGCTACATAGGGCTGCTGAGAACCAGGGGAGTCTCTGAAGATAGGGTCAACTTAGTGCATCTTCTCTAGAACAGCCTCCCTTTCCATGACCTGTGGCTTTATTCAGCCTCTCAGCTTGAGAACATGCAACGGGCTGCAGTCAAGGTATCTGGAAGACAAGGGGCACAACAATGAAAAGGCTAGAGCCCACAGATGCTATTTATGCCAGGGCTCCAGCAGATTCACTCTCTGTTCAATGCTGTGTGCTTGCTTCGGTAAGTCACCAAGTTTACATGATAAAGACCAAAAATCCTGGTCATCAGTCAGCTGAGCAGCTTCTGGGTCCCTGGCAATATTCACTCACTTCTCTGGAGAAAGGCATTCCATTGAATTTTCTCTTTCCATTTTCTGCCCTTAATCATGTCTAATGCTCCCTCTTCCTTTCCTCTTCCAATTTCTTCCACGGGCCTGCGGTGGGCAAGCTCCAGGGCTGACAGCTCCAGACCCAGCGTTTGCCCTGGGGGGGGCGGTAGTGGGGGATGCGGGCAGTGCCCCCTGGTGGTCACGAGCCGCCTAGCTCTGAATTCCCTTGGAGCCGGACTAATGCAGAGCCCTGGGTCCTGCTCCAGAACCACAGAACAGACTCGCCGAGCTGGGAGAGCTGCATATTAACCAACTCTTCCAGGTCACTTTTTGCCCACTCGAGTTTGAGACCCTGCAAACGTTCAGGTCTCTTGCTCCACCTCTCCCATTAAACCTTCTCTGGTAAACGGAGATGCCAAGGGACGGCACAGTGACAGTCAGGAGCTTTTCCCCCTTTGACTTGTGTTTTACTTGTCTGTCTCCTCTGCTAGCCTGTGAGTCTCAGGATGAGAACCGCGTCTACTCAGCCCTACAGCCTGGGTCTTCGGCAGTGCACAGGTCACTGGGGAAACTTCATAAATGTTTGTGGGATGACTAAATGGTTGATGCGGCGGACGCTCCTCCCCCTCCCCCACCCTCCTTTCTCTTGGGGCCCCCTTGGCCTTGGGCACGAAACACAGATGTTTTAAGATATGGTTAATGTTTAAAGGGAGACAGTCAGGCATAGCCAGGGCAACGGCAGGTTGCCCAACTGACAAACAAACCCACCTTCCTCTGTTCTTTCCCAAGCCCGCAGGAAGCAGCCAGAAGTCGGTCACTCACCCAGCAGGGGCTCAGACTGGCTGCCCTGCTGCCCCACACAGCAATTGCGCAATGATGCCGCAACAACCCAAGGCTATAAATAGTCCTTATTAAGAAGCCCCACCTGGGATTGGACAGGCCTGATGGGTGGCCCTTGTTCGTTGCCCCTTCAAGCAAGTGGAGAAATGTTTACAAATGTCACTTATAGAACCTAAGCTTGGGGCCAAGAATTCTACCTTCACCTTTGAGTTCCACCTGCCCTCCCAGGTTGTGACTGCATTTTAGGGTCTCTGTGGGGCTCTGACTCTTTCTGTTTACCATTAGTCACAGTGTCATCTGGTCCTGCTGATGTGATGTCAATAGTGAAGATAATAGCAGCAATTTTTTAGCAGATCTTCTTTTCCCCCATTTCTATGACCCATACACTCATCTAGTCTCTTAGCCCCATGTGTGGACTACTTTAGAACTTTCCATGTTGACTGATGGTCTTCCCCGCCTCCAGTCTACGAGATCAATTCTCCTACCCACTTGCTTTTTTTTTCATGATTTTCCTTGTTCAGAATTTTTCAATGATTTCTCATTGCTTATAACAGTGGTCTGCAATGTTTTCAACGCATGCCCTAGTCTTAATGTATATATTTATTTATAAATACATGTGCTATAATTGATCTATATGAAAATATTTAAAAAGATTACTTTCATTGTAAATTTTTGACAAACAGAAATATAAATAGGAATCCTAATATTTTCTCCCTATACCTCTATGGATCATTTTGACTAATACACAGCGGACACCACTGAGGATAGCTGATACTGAATCAGTTTTCTGGTCTGTCAAAGCCTCCCAAGGCCCAGTTCCAGGTCATTCATTCATCCACTCAACATTTCTTAGAGACTACTATGGCCAGGCAGTAGGCTAGGCTCAGGGGGTAATAAGAAGTAGTCACAGCTCCAGTAGATCAGGAGCTCACAGACTAGTGGAGGAGATAAGCACATAACTAAATAACTCTTGGAAAGTCATATATATCAGAATAAGAGTTTGCATGAGATTTTATAGGAAAGCAGAGAAAAGAAGTAACTTTGCCTGTAAGAGTAAGGAAAGGTTTCCTGAGGATTATTTGAGATGGATCTTGAGGGATGAGTAGGAGTTTGCCAAGTCACAAAAAGGAAAAAGGGCCTTCCAGGCACAGGGAATAGCATAGGCACAGTCACAAAGGTAAAGAAAAATGAAATATGGTACATCTGAGAAGGGATGAGTAGTTACAGAGGCTGGTGGAGTATGTGGAGAGTGACAGAAAATGAAGATTAGAAAGGAAGGTTGAGGTCAAATCATGGAGGACTTTTTCTGTCATAATGATAAGTTTGGATTTTGTCTTGAAATTAGTGGGTGTCATAGGGTATTTTCACAAACTACATTCTCCCTGCATGTGTTTTTACCTGTCTTCCACTTAGAAGTAGCAGAATATGAAGTAAGAAGAATAAAATCTTACCTTCCCTTCTCTGAATGTGCTATTCAGTGCCTAGGTTTTCATTCTGAAGTATTTTCCTTCATGTGTGAAACTGATGGAGATGTTGGGTCCTTTGGGCTGTTTGCCAAGGCCACTAGGTTTATCCTGAGCCATGTACACATTCCCTTTTGTGACCAGGGCCCAGCATTTATAAGATTTGTGGTCCAAATTTGAGGTGGTCTGTGTTCAAAGACTAGAACTTTCCTCTGCAGAACAGAGCTTTAATCTGTGCAGTGCTGACAAAGAAGCATTGAATTTTTAGCCCTATGTGCTAACAAAGTGAAATAATCACTCAGGCAGAAAACATTATACTGAATTAGAAATAACAGAGAACTTACTCTGAAGTGGGAAAAGATTTTTTGAGATCACAGAAATGAAATGACAAACATGAAGCATAGCTACGTAAGGATCTGGTCATCAGGGCAGGGGACACCCTCAGAAACAGCAGAGTAGAGTGGACAAGGCAGCCATCTTCTTGAAAGGCTCACACCTGTCCTGGCTCTCCATGTTCCCCTCTGTCAGAAGAAGGTATGAGATGGCTGCTTTCTAAGGACCTGGTTCTAAAATGTTGCATTTACTGCAACATATTTCCACACTGGACCAACAAAAGAAGATTTATTAGGTCAGCCCTGCGTCTTTCTTGTGTCTCTGAAATCTGGCTGTTTTCATTATTCGAGTCTAAATAATGGTACTGATCTGCTGTTTCTCTTTGGAAATACTTTGGAGGGAAGAGAATGAAACAAACATTCTTTGCTCTCTGCTGTTCTCATCCAGGCTTCATTCTGAGGTTCTTCTAATATCTGCAAACAAAGCAAGGATAAGGAAAGAAGAAACAGACGTGCGAGGGGAAGCAAGGGCCTGACTTCTCATCAGACGCAGAAGGAACCGGACACTGTTGCCCCGCCCAGTCGTGAAAGCTCACTGTAGTGTCTTGAGGACTATGTTTAAATATTCTCCACCACCGTTGGCCTGTATATAAACGACAGCGATAAAGCCAGCTTAGCTCATTAGGGTATCGTGGAGGGAAATAAGGACAGAACTTAAAAACACATTGTCAACAAAGTACTGTTAGTGTGCTTATTGTCATAAACAAAATTAATTGCTTATATGGGTGGTAGTGGCTCCCAAATAAAGGTCTTCACCGCTTTCTTCCTGGAGGAGCCATGCTCAGGCAGTGCTGGCTAGGTAGGCAGGACGGTCTGCTTAGGGCTTCATTAATATGGCCGGGCGCCCCGTGATCCTCTTCAGCCTGGTTGGGGCTGAAGGTTGGCCTCCAGGTTCTGACCACTAAGTAAGTCAGCAAGGATACTCTAGTGAAGAGCTCAGTAAATGGCAAGATATTCTAGGAGCTCGAGAACAAGATGGCCCATGGGCTGGGATTCAGATATTTTCACTAACGGGGGACACATGTCAGAAAATACCATGGATAAGTATATAATTACGTATATCCGTATGCTAACTATATATTAATTATTTATTAATAAGTGTTTAGATTTAGGTTTAGCACAAAACACTGGAGGGCTGACCCCACCTCCAGCCCTCATCTGTGGTTTGTCTCTAGCAGAGGTTGGCAACTGTATGTTAGCCAGATCCGGCCCAGGGTCTGCTTTTGTGTGGCCCATGAACTGAGAATGATTTTTACATTTTTAAAGGATAGTTTAAAAAAACACAAAGACCATGAAACAGAGATCTTACATGACATGCAAAGCCTGAAATATTTACTCTCTGGCTCTTTGCAGAAAAGCTTGCCTACCCTGGGCCTTATTGGTCTCTCGTGGTGACATGATTCATGGCTGTTCCCTCATTTTGTCCTCACAGCCGCCCTGCAGAGGGGTAGGATGGTTATGATGATGTCCATTTTAAAGGTGAGGACACAAAAGCCCAGAACAGTTATATAAGCACTCAGGGGTCACGGACAGGACAGTAAGCCTGGGAGTAGACTCTGGGGCTCGCAGTCCCCACCTGGGCCTCTTATCGGCAGGTCACAGAGAGACTCACTGACCCAGCTCGTCTTCACAGGGCAAAACAGAGGCTGAACTGCATGAAGCTGACTTGAGGGTATTGGGTCTGTCCACCCTTTCACAGCAGGCATCTTATTGGGGGAAGAAAGTCATGAAGAGTATTTGGAAATGCTAGAAATGTTTAGCTAGCCTCATTATAGACTTAGGCAGGTCAGGCGACAGAAGTTCATATTCCCCTGAGCTGATGTCTCAACTCTGCAGGCTGCCAGTAGCCCTGCACTGCACCCCGCCCTCCCAAATGGCGGCTTCTCCCTTCTGCTTTCTGAATTTCTGTCTTGTTCACTCCCCTCTGCACTGGTGGGCGTGTGCGTGAGGCGCACAGCAGGGAATGAATGGCCACATTATCCACCCACGCCTGTCAGCGGCCTCCCTGCCATACAGCCCGGGCGGCTGGTGTGGAGCCCCAGGCCCATGACATACAGCAGGCTGCCTGAGTAGTGGCTTGTCCCGTGCCTGGGCAAGGCCTCCCTGACACTGGGACCCCCCTGCTGCCCGGGGGCTTAAGAGGGGCTTTGTGCCCTTCACTCAGACCGTAATCCTCCTGAATGCGGCAGAGACCTGGTAACGACACGCACAGACTGGTCTGAGTCACCCACGGGCCGGAGGGAGTGGGGCTGCCAGACCGCGGCCGTCTGCCCGTCAGGGGTGATTTAGGTAGGAGGCTGGGCTGGGTGCCTTCAGAGGCTCTTCTAAGAACTTACAATCGCACGTCCTCAGACATCCTCCGTGTGGCCTTGTATGGAGTGCAAGTCCACTCTTAGAGCCGGGCCTCGGAGAAGCGAACCGGTGGAGTCATGACTAATGGAGTCACTTGGGTCGTCGGTGTCTGGTCCTGCCTCTGCAGAGACCTGGCTGCTGCGCAGGGAGAGCACAGCGGCGGGAGGAGGACGGCCGGCAGAGGGCGCCCCTGCCGACCCCAGACCCCAGAGGCCTCAGGATGGGGAAGAGGAGGACTTGAGCTCCTCTATCTGGATTGGGATTTTCCTCGTGTTCCCTCTTCCTGCAGTGGCTCCGGCCGAAGGGAGTCTTCTCCATGCCTCCTCGCGCAGGCCGGCCGTCTTCTTCCCATCTCTGCCCCTGCGGCCGCCCTGCCCTTGCCGTCTCAGAGGCCCCTCAGCACCTCCTTGTTTGGGGTCTGCACGTTTCACCTGAAAGAGCGCCTTGACCTTTAGCTCCCTTCGCAGGACTCGCCCCTGCCTGGTACCTCTCAGGGCCCTCTTTCTCTTGGCCTTCAATTAATCACAGTTCTCAGAGCCCCGTCCTGTTCCATCATTAGACTGAAGCCACCCGAGGGCAGGGCGCTGTCTGGCGCAGCACCACGCGCAGTCCCTTGCCCACAGGAGACATGCAAGGAAAATGGGGCCACTGCAGTGTTCCCTCTTGGTTCTTCCAGCCAGATGCTAAGAAAAACCTTAAAAACCCTCAATAAGGGCCAGTGAGGGCATTTAGCTCTAAATCTAAGAGAGATCCATTTAGGTCCAGAGCTTTTTTTTTTTTTAATTAATGTTATCCAGGACATCAGGTTGCATCAGACACAACAGACATTTCCAAACTTCTTAGCAATCCACCCACCTAATGCTTCTGCCAGGGCAAACACTGCCAACAGTGGGGGAGGAGAAAGAGCCTTCTTTTTATTTCAAAGTCTTTCACATACAAAGATCAATTTGGATTTACAAGAGACAATCCTTTCAGAGGGGCTCACAATGCCTTTGTTCTGAAACCACATTTTTCTTTCTCGATTATACACTTGGTTGGTCCCTTATTATACCTGCCAAGAGAGGCAACATGCTGTGGCTGCTTATTTGCTGAATCGTGGCTGATTTAAACTCAGCAAATAGCAACAAAAAGCTGTTTTAATGAGATTTTAGAGTTCAGCTGTGAAAATTGAAAATCACCCAACATCAAACCACCCAACCACCTAAGAATATTGCACTGAAATATTCTTGTCATTCACAAGGATTCTATTTCTGCCCGACCAGTTCACAGTGTTGGGAAAGAACCGTAGCAGGAAGGACGGGGAAGAGTCACGGTCGGTCTCGGCTGGTAAGGAGAGGATGCTCAGTGCGTGGGGCCGTCCTGTCTGCACTCCCTTCTCCTAGATCTCGTATGGGTAGGGCTCATTGTGCCTTAAATTATATGGCCCTAAATTAGGGATCTACTAAAACCAAAAATACAAATTCATCTTTTATTGTATGAATCAATCGTTTAGGCCCCAACCTGTCCTATTAACAGAAAGTCAAGTATCTCCCTCTGGAGGGCCTCCATTTCTCTTTCGAAAAAATTAAAAATCACAGCCAGCTCAGTCCAGACGTGCAGATGCTCAGCCCTGGTTTCAAGGCCAGGCCTGGGGGACTAACTCTCAGCAGTCAGCCACAGCCCCTGAGCGTCCCTGCCACGCAGGACCACAGACAAAACTTGACGTGGCACAGCCCACAGATGCTTGCCCATGCAGTGGCAGCACCCTGCATTTCTGCCCAGGCGACGGGGCACGCTGCTCTGCTCAGCCACGTGCTGACTGGTCTCCCTCAGGTGCAGGGGCTCTCGTGCCTGGGGCTGAAATATGCATCCCTATATGGCAGGCAGAAAACAGAAATGAGTGAAGCGGACTGGCTTTAAGAAAAATCAGCACACAGGCTTTACTTTTATTGAACTTTAATGTAAGCAGGTTATATTTAAATATGTGCACTCTTGATTACATTTATATATATATATATATATATATATATATATATATATACACATATACATATATAAATGCCAGTTGAGAGTATTTAATAATAAAGCAAAATGTTCTTTTTATAATTCATTTCTTCTTTAATATGAATCTGGAAACCTGACGTATTTTCTTCTGTACTAAAATGTCAATGTCTAGTCTTCCGTCTTGAGTTTTGAACATGAATAAAATATGTGTCCTGTTAGAATCCTGGTACTTCAATATTGTCATGTTTCGTTTTCAGTATTATTTTGCCCTCCAATTTCATAATATCAATTTTTAGTGCTTCCTCAGTCCCACTAAGATGAACCATGCTGACTAATATTGACCAGGCTATGTTCAAGCTTTCAAGACTACCCTAGTAACTCAATAATGTCACTTCCTGAAAATTATGTCTGTCACAATATCATAAACAAATGATCTTTTAGCCCTTGAATCCTAATTAAGTCTATAAAAAAATATACATCCTAATCATACACCAGAATTATTTAGCTGTCTTACATAACTTGTGCTGTGGATTCTTAACCATACTTTTAAAACACCAAGCAACAGGATTCCTGGTTCTTTCTGTTTGGAATAAGCATGTCTGTTGCATTCAGTAGATATTCTTTCAATAAACTCACCATCTATCCTTGGTTTTAATGTCCAAGCAAAATTTCCCTTTAATGTATAGTAGTATTTCATGACAGAGTCATTTAATGTATTCACATTAAAAAAAACTTTTAAAATGCCTGTGCTATTGTTAGTTCAGTGCTTTCCACGTGCATCTTTTCCATACTGGTCATAGTTATGACCATGTTTTATTGCATAACATATTCTTTTGAGGCAGACACACAACAATGTTCTCAGGGTATCTTTCATTTCAGAAGCATAGCAAATGGGAAGTCAGTATAGCTGATGGGTGACATTGGACTCGGCTACCTAACTTCTCTGCATCTCAAGTTTCTTCTCCATACATGATGGCTGGTGAATAGATAACCTCTAAGTTCCTACCAATTGTAATATTTAGCAATTTCATGACCCTAAACCCTAAAGGACCCTTGTGGCCCCAGATGCCTCCTCTACCTTCAAGGCAAGTTGCCCGGAAGAGGGAATTTTCCCACGGAAAGTGAGCGCATGCCCAAAGCTATAATAGAGACTCACAGCAAGGCAGCAGAATGATCACCAGTCCTAGTGTTACCTAGTCTTAGCTGTGATCACCTGCAAAGCATTTCATTGTTTTCTACTTTGTGTCTACCTTTATGTAAGGTAAAGAAAGGGAGGAAGGGGGTTCAGAGAGATGGAGGTGGGCAGGGACCCCACGTGATGCACCTACCACGAGTCAGCGGTCTCGTGCGGGTGGGAGCGGGTCTTATCCTCACTTAACATAAGGAAAAGAAACTCGGGGAAATGAAGTGTTCTGGCCAAGGGAACACAGTAAGCAGCAGATCTAGGATTTGGGCAGCTTGGTTCCAGCTGCAGAGCCCATGTTGTATCTGTTAGACACGGCATAATTCTTGGTTCCAGTGCAAATTCTTGGTTTCTTGCTGGCGGGTTTTCTTGGGTCACCCTTCTCCTGAGTAATCTATGGGAGACCAGAATGATCTGTTCTTGGTGCCTCCCCTCAGAGGTCGCCCACACTCCCCTTTCTTCGAGTGTGTACCTTTTGCCTTAAATAAAGTCTTCTCATCGCTTAATTTACTGTGTGGTGTCTCTGCGCTCTTCCAGTGGCAAGTGTCTTTCTTACTTGCTATTTCATTTTATTAAAAAAAGAATGATCTAGATTCTGGGAAGATGGCGGCGTGAGCAGGGCGGCGGAAATCTCCTCCCAAAACTATATATATTTGTGAAAATACAACAAATACAACTATTCCTAAAAGAGAGAACAGAAGATACAGTAAAACAGCCAGGCTGCAGCTACACCTGCGAGAACTCAGCACCTCAGGAAGCGGGTAAGACACGAAGCTGGGACCGGGCGGGACCCGAGCACTCCCCCACCCCAGAGCACTGGCGGGAGGAAAAGAATCAGAGCGGGGAGGGAGTGGAAGCACAGGCCTGCTAAATAACCAGCCCTGGTGATCCGCACCGGGAGCACAGACACACATTGCATGGTGTATTGGAGATGAGAGAAACGGAAGGGCAGGATCCGAGATGGAGACTGCAAGCAGGTCCCCTCAGCCAGCTCCCCGGGACAAAAGAAAAGAGGGCACATTTTTAAAAGTCTTAAAGAGACAAGGGCCCAACAGCGGAACAAAATCATCCCAGCGCACTCAGCCCAGCAGGCTGGGAATCTGGAGGAATTTCGGACCCCCTAACTGGCTGCTGGGTCCTCTCACGGGGAAAACAGCCTGCCATTTGTTTCCCCCCCACCACCCCCGCCGGCGCTGCAAAGGGTCCAGCATATCTGCCATAGCTGGGGAACAGTGGGGGAGCGGCCCCGCCCACAGCAACCACGCAGAATCTCCTCCCGGCGATCGGGCGGCTAAACAGGAAGGGCCACAGAATCCAGAGCAAGGTCTGGAAGGCACCAAGGAGAGCTGAACGCACAAGGCAGCGTGGCTGCAAACCCCCACAGTGCCATAGGCTAGGCTGAGGGCAGCCCCGCACACAGGCAGCTCAAGGGATTATCCCAGAGACTGCCTCCCGGTGTGCAGCTACCCAGCTCAAGCTCCGGAGAAGGGCAAGGAGAACAGCAAATATGGACTTTGTTCTCCCAGCTGACAAATATGGCACCTGCCAGCGACCATCCCTATCACCATGAAAAGACAGAAGAATATGGTCCAGTCAAGGATCACCAAGACAACCCCAGAGATAGGGCCTGATGGGATGGACTTAAACAATCTTCCTGAAAAAGAATTCAGAATAAAAGTCATAACCATGCTGATGGATCTACAGAGAAATATGCAAGAGCTAAGGGAGGAAGTGAGGAGAGACAATGCAGAAATGAGACAAGTGATCAACGGGCTTAAGAGCAGACTGGACGAGGTGCAAGAGACTGTTAATGGAATAGAAATCAGAGAAGCTGAGGCAGAGAGAGATAAAAGGATCTCTAGGAATGAAAGAATATTAAGAGAACTGTGTGACCAATCCAAACGGAACAATATTCGCATTATAGGAGTACCACAGGAAGAAGAGAGAGAAAAAGGGATAGAAAGTGTCTTTGAAGAAATAATTGCTATAGTTTCTCAGACCATGGAAGCCCACAGATCTCCCAACACAAGGGAGCCAAGGAAGACAACACCAAGACACATAATAATTAAAATGGCAAAGATCAAAGACAAGGACAAGAGTATTAAAGGCAGCTAGAGAGAGAAAAAAGATCACCTACAAAGGAAACCCCATCAGACTATTATTAGACTTCTCAACAGAAAAGTTACAGGCCAGAAGACAATGGCATGATATATTTAACATAATGAAACAGAAGGGCCTTGAACCAAGAATACAGTGTCCAGCATGAGTATCATTTAAATTTGAGGGAGGGATTAAACAATTCCCAGACAAGTGAAAGTTGAGGGAATTTGCCTCCCACAAACCACCTGTACAGGATATCTTAAAGGGACTGCACTAGATGGAAGCACTCCTAAGGCTAAAAAGATGTCACCAGAGAAAATAAAATCATAGCAAAGAAAGCAGAACATCCAAATACTAACTAAAGGCAAAAAGTAAAATCAACTATCCACAAAAAGTCAAAGGAAACATAAAAGAGTACAGAATAAAACACCTAGTATATAAAGAATGGAGGAGGAAGACCAAGAAGGGAGAGAAATAAAGAATCATCAGACTATGTTCATAACAGCTTAAAAAGAGAGTTAAGTTAGACTGTTAGATAGTAAAGAAGCTATCCTTGAACCTTTGGTAACCACGAATCTAAAGCCGGCAATGGCAATAAGTACATATCTATTGATAATCACCCTAAATGTAAATGGACTGAATGCACCAATCAAAAGACACAGAGTAATAGAATGGAAAAAAAAGCAAGACCCATCTATATGCTGCCTACAAGAGAATCATTTTAAATCCAAAGACATATACAGACTAAAAGTGAAAGGAAGGAAAAATATATTTCATGCAAACAGCAAGGAGAAAAAAGCAGGTGTTGCAGTACTTATATCAGACAAAATAGACTTCAAAATGAAGAAAGTAGCAAGAGATAAAGAAGGACATTACATAATGATAAAGGGGTCAGTTCAAGAGGAGGATATAACTATTATAAATATATATGCACCCAACACAGGAGTGCTGACATATGTGAAACAAATACTAACAGAATTGAAGGAGGAAATAGACAGCAGTGCATTCATTTTAGGAGACTTCAACATACCACTCACTCCAAAGGATAGATCAACCAGACAGAAAATAAGTAAAGACACAGAGGCACTGAACAACACACTAGAACACATGGACCTAACAGACATCTACAGAACTCTACACCCAAAAGCAGCAGGATACACATTCTTCTCAAGTGCACATGGAACATTTTCCAGAATAGACCACATACTAGGCCACAAAAAGAACTTCAGTAAATTAAAAAACATTGAAATCCTACCAACGAACTTCTCAGATCACAAAGGTATAAAACTAGAAATAAATTTCAGAAAGAAATCAAAAAGGCTCACAAATACATGGAGACTTAACAACATTCTCCTAATTAATCAATGGGTTAACGACCAAATCAAAACAAACCAAAGAATATATGGAAACTAATGACAACAACAACACAAAGCCACAACTTCTGTGGGACACAGCAAAGGCAGTTCTAAGAGGAAAGTATATTGCAATCCAGGCCTATTTAAAGAAGGAAGAACATTCCCAAATGAATAGTCTAAAGACACAATTAACTGAAATTGGAAAAAGAAGAACAAATGAGTCCCAAAGTCACCAGAAGGAGGGACATAATAAAGATCAGAGAAGAAATAAATAAAATTGAGAAGAATAAAACAACAGAAAAAAATCAATGAAACCAAGAGCTGGTTCTTTGAAAAAATAAACAAAATAGATAAACCCCTAGCCAGACTCATTAAGAGAAAAAGAGAATCTACACACATAAACAGAATCAGAAGTGAGAAAGGAAAAATCACGACAGACCCCATAGAAATACAAAGAAATACAAAGAATTATAAGAGAATACTATGGGAATCTATATGTTAACAAGCTGGAAAACCTAGAGGAAATAGACAACTTCTTAGAAAAATACAACCTTCCAAAACTGACCAAGCAAGAAACAGAAAACCTAAGCAGACCAATTACCAGCAATGAAATTGAATTGATAATCAGAAAAGTACCCAAGAACAAAACCCCTGGGCCAGAGGGATTCACTGCTGAATTTTATCAGACATATAGAGAAGAAATAATTCCCATTCTCCTTAAAGTTTTCCAAGAAATAGAAGGGGAGGGAATAATTCCAAACTCATTCTATGAACCCAGCATCACTCTAATACAAAAAACGGCAAAGACACCATCAAAAAAGAAAATTACAGACCAATATCCCTGATGAACATAGATGTAAAAATACTCAACAAAATATTAGCAAACCAAATTCAAAAATACATCAAGAGGATCATACACCATGATCAAGTGGGATTCATCCCAGGGATGCAAGGATGGTACAACATTCGAAAATCCATCAACATCATCCACCACATCAACAAAAAGAAGAACAAAAACCACATGATCATCTCCATAGATGCTGAAAAAGCATTTGACAAAATTCAAAATCCATTCATGATTAAAACTCTCAACAAAATGCATATAGAGGGCAAGTACCTCAACATAATAAAGGCCACATATGACAAACCCACAGCCAACTTCACACTTAACAGCGAGAAGCTGAAAGCTTTTCTTCTAAGATCGGGAACAAGACAGGGATGCCCACTCTCCCCACTGTTATTCAACATAGTACTGGAGCTCCTAGCCACGGCAATCAGACAACACAAAGACATACAAGGCATCAAGATTGGTAAACAAGAAATCAAATTGTCCCTGTTGCAGATGACATGATACTGTACATAAAAAACCCTAAGGACTCCACTCCAAAACTACTAGAACTAATATCTGAATTCAGCAAAATTGCAGGATACAAAATTAACACACAGAAATCTGTTGCTTTCCTATACACTAACGATGAACTAACAGAAAGAGAAATCAGAAAAACAATTCTATTCACAATTGCATCAAAAAGAATAAAATACCTAGGAATAAACCTAACGAAGGAAGTGAAAGACCTGTACTCTGAAAACTACAAGACACTCCTAAGAGAAATTAAAGAGGACACTAACAAATGGAAATGCATCCCACGCTCTTGGCTAGGAAGAATAAATATTGTCAAAATGGCTATACTACCTAAAGCAATCTACAGATTCAACGCAATCCCTATCAAAGTACCAACAGCATTCTTCAGTGTACTGGAACAAACAATTCTAAAATTCATATGGAACCACAAAAGACCCTGAATAGCCAAAGCAATCCTGAAAAGGAAGAATAAAACAGGGGGAATTACGCTCCCAGACTTCAGGCTCTACTACAAAGCTACAGTAATCAAGACAATTTGGTATTGGCCCAAGAACAGACCTACAGACCAGTGGAACAGAATAGAAAATCCAGACAATAACCCAAACATACACGGTCAATTAATATACCATAAAGGAGCCTTGGATATACAATGGGGAAATGACAGCCTCTTCAACAGCTGGTGTTGGCAAAACTGGACAGCTACATGTAAGAGAATGAAACTGGATTCTAACCCCATACACAAAAGTCAACTCAAAATGGATCAAAGACCTGAATATAAGTCATGAAACCATAAAACTCTTAGAAAAAAACATAGGCAAAAATCTCTTGGACATAAACATGAGCAACTTCTTCATGAACATATATCCCCAGGCAAGGGAAACAAAAGCAAAAATGAGCAATATCAAGCTGAAAAACTTCTGTACAGCAAAGGACACTATCAGTAGAACAAAAAGACATCCTACAGTATGGAAGAATATATTCATAAATGACATATCCGATAAGGGATTGACATCCAAATTATATAAAGAGCTCACGCACCTCAACAAACAAAAAGCAAATAAGCCAATTAAAAAATGGGCAGAGGAGCTAAACAGATACTTCTCCAAAGAAGAAATTCAGATGGCCACAGGCACATGAAAAGATGCTCCACATCACTAATCATCAGAGAAATGCAAATTAAAACCACAATGAGATATCACCTCACACCAGTGACGATGGCCAACATCCAAAACACAAACAACAACAAATGTTGGCGAGGATGGGAGAAAGGGGAACCCTCCTACACTGCTGATGGGAATGCAAATTAGTTCAACCATTGTGGAAAGCAGTATGGAGGTTCCTCAAAAAACTCAAAATAGAAATACCATTTGACCTAGGAATCCCACTCCTAGGAATTTACCCTAAGAATGCAGCAGCCCAGTTTGAAAAAGACATATGCAGCCCTATGTTTATCGCAGCACTATTTACAATAGCCAAGAAATGGAAGCAACCTACGTGTCCATCAGTAGATGAATGGATAAAGAAGATGTGAGACATATACACAATGGAATATTATTCAGCCATAAGAAGAAAACAAATCCTACCATTTGCAACAACATGGTGGAGTTAGAGGGTATTATGTTCAGTGAAATAAGTGAGGTGGAAAAAGACAAGTATTAAATGATTTCACTCACATGTGGAGTATAAGAACAAAGAAAAAAACTGAAGGAACACAACAGCAGCAGACTCACAGAACCCAAGAATGGACTAACAGTTACCAAAGGGAAAGGGACTGGGGAGGATGGGTGGGAAGGGAGGAACAAGGGGGAAAAAGGGGCATTATGATTGGCAGACATAATGTAGGGGGGGCACGGGGAGGGCTGTACAACTCAGAGAAGACAAGTAGTGATTCTATAGCATCTCACTACGCTGATGGACAGTGAGTGTAATGGGGTTGGTGGGGGGGACCTGATGAAGGGGGGAGCTTAGTAACTATAATGTTGCACATGTAATTGTAGATTAATGATACCAAAATAAATAAATAAATAAAATAAAACATATAAAAAGAACGATTTATTCTTTTATGGTCCTTGCTGCCTGGAAGCCATGGACCAACCTTGGGATGACTGGGTTGGAGGCCAGAATGAGGAGGGACAAGGCCAGGATGAAGGGGCTGGGGTGGAGGTGAATATGACCCAGAATTTGACCAACAGCTAGGCATTTTCTGGACCCACCAATCCCAGCAACTACTATTCATCGTTCTATTCTGTTTCTATGAATTTGGCTTTATTTAATTTATTTATTTTTAGTTCCATACATAAATGATGCCATATAGTATTTGTCTTTCTCTGTCTGACCTGCTTCACTTAACATCATGCCCTCAAGGTTCAGCCATTGTTGTTGCAAATGGCAGGATTCCTTCTTTTTTATGGCTGAGTAATATTCCAAACATATTTTTCACATTTGCATCATTCATTCATCTGTCAGTGGACACTTAGGTTGTTTGCATGTCTTGTAAATATTGAGAATACTGTTGCAATGAACACGGAATGCAGAAGTCTCTTTGAGATAGTGATTTTTTTATTTCAGATATATACCCAGAATTGGAATTATCGGATCATACGTATTTCTATTTTTAATTTTTTGAGGAACCTTCATACTGTTTTCCATAATGGCTGTAACAATTTACATAGAAAGTGCCTCTTGATTCCCAACTAAATTAGATTAAAATATGTGTGCTCCACCCTTCTCCTCATATCCTTTTCATTTTCTGACATCTGGAATTTGTTCTTATGCCATCAAGGTTGATCATATTATGTTTTTCCTATAGCCATATTTAAATCTTCTGTGTTCGATCAGGTTAATTCTCAAAAAGCCAGTAAACTTTATGCTAATAGAAACTGAAATTATCAACACCTTAGTCAATTCTTTCCATAAATATTGAGACAGACACTGGGCTAGGATTATAATATGGGCCACAGTCATGAAGCATACATTGTACCCCCAGGTTAAATGGGTTCCATTCATTACCTCCATCAATGTCCCAATACCACACCACCATTTGATAGGACTCATTGACAGGCAGGCTTCACTTTGGCTGGTGAAGAGGAGTCTGGTGAGGTAGCTCTCCAATGTTAAAAGCAGGGGTTGGTAGGAAGGTGTCTAGAAACCATAATCCTCAGAAAGAACATGCAATGTCTGCAGAGGAGTGAGCTCTGATTTTGAGTTTGGCCGCCAAGGCTCCAGACTCAGGGATGAGAGAGGAGAATGCGGGGTACAACCGACTGGCCAATTCACCTGCAGACAGTTTCAGTGACCTCTGCAACCCCACCCCTGGACCCTCACCGCCACTCTGGAACATGGCTTACTTGATCTGATTATCCGTCAAACGGGCTTTATTCGTTTTATCTCTTCTGAAAATGTGTTGGGCTCCCTCCTCCACTGTCTCCTCCAATTACCTTGACTGTTAGGAGTTTATTCACATGACTTTATTTTACTGAGGCCTCTGGAAGGAGGTGTAACCAGTCAAAAGTGTATGTTATTTCATTCCTGATTATAACCTAGTTTGACTTCATTACAAAGCGAAACTTTAAACAATCAAGAAAAATATGGAAAAGAAAGGAAAACTCCACAAAATCCTGCAAGTTGGAGATAACCACAGCTAATCTTGATGAAAATCCTTCCTGAATCCGCCAGCTTTTCTGACTGCATGGAATTTCTAGAGGAAGTTTGCCTATACTTCTATCTTGGGGTCTTCTTTCCGCAGGGATCCACTGAACCAACGGTGGGGACACACAGAGGCATGCTCCTCGCTCTCTGTGCTACAGCCAGTTCCAGGGCTGTACTGAAAGATGAAGCAGCCTGGGTAAGCAGTTTTTTCCCCAGCATTGTCTTTCCTTCTCTGCTTTAACTGCTTCTGCATTTTGGAGCATCTCTGTGGTGCCCCCTGCATCCCCTGAGCATTTCAATGCCCTCTGCAGAGACAGACTTTCTAGAGCAGATTCTTCTGTGTCTGGGTTGGAGTGTAAGCACTGAAATAGCAGACTGATTGGTTTGTGAAATTTGCATTTCACAGTTGGATCAGGCCCCTGAGTTTTGTTATGATTTGAAAACTAACATGGCCCACCTAGCCTTCTTTGGTGAATGGGCCTTTTCTCTGAAAGTACAGGTGCTGGGGTGCAGGGAGAGGCTCTGGGATGGAGTTGGTTAAGATGAACGAGGCCGAGAGAATACTCAGGGAATGGCTATCACCACCATCCTTTGTCCCTTTGGAACAAGCTCTTTCACTTTGCCCAGCACGGCCAGAGCTGTGTTTATTTGCCTGTTTGTTTTGGACATGAATTAGATGAGAGACAAGCTTGGTTCTCCGCCATTGATTGCTGCATCAGACCTACCTCTGCCTGCTGCTGTGCCCACAAGGTCAGACACAAGAGAACGCTCCAAGAGCATGGGCCTGGCAGACGCGTTAGTCTGCTCTCCACACGGGGGGTCCACGTGGGCGCCCATGCGAGGGCGTCAGACGGCTCTGCGGTTCTCTGGGCCCTCAGTCAACTGGCTGAGTCTGGCCGCTGCCTCTGGCTTGGCCACAGCTCCTGGCAGGGAACAGGCTGCAGATGGGGGTTGGGAGGTCTCTCAGTCTCTCAGCCACAGACAGGCATAAAGGAACAAAACCGTTGTTTCCCCTCTCCAAGGAAGACTTGGAAACTTTCCTTAAGGGTTTATTCTTTTCCCCTCCACCACCTTGTGAGGCACTTTAGGCAAACATCAGCATGCTGAGGTTCAGGGCAGTGAGGGTGCAGGGAGGGCAGGATTCTGTCTGAGGAGGACAGCTTGGAACGTGGTGTCATTCTCTTACAAGCATTTGATGACTGTCATAGGTATCAGGAGACAGAAATCTCTCACCTTCTTGGGGACACAGATAATTGGGGTATTTTTTGAGACTGACTGAATCTCACTTTTTTTGAGTTGTGGTCCCTATGGCTATTTTGGAAGTGCAGTCTTCTATAAGAAATAAGTGCCTGTTCTGAATTTGTCCTTGTGGCCAAAAAATTCTGTAGCTATAGCCTGGCAATAACCCTTTCCAACATTTTTTTTTTTTTTGCAGTGCATCAGGTGACTGAACGGAGAGATCAAATATGGCAATAGGAGCCAAAAATAAAATTCACCTTGCCAAGCTCCCCACACCCAGGAATGAACTAGGTAAAACAAGGTCCCCTGAAGAACAGCTACTTATCCTTCTAGACCCAACCCCCTTCCCTTATTCAGGGTAGGCTTCTTGGACCCTGCAAGGCAGGTCCAGACCTTGCTGGTCTTTGTGTTACACAATACATTTCTTATTACACCATTTTATAATTTTTGCTTATGTCTTTCTTCTCCATTGGAATTTGAGCCCCTGGAGGGTGAAGATTTGTATCTATTTTTGTATCTCTCTCTCTGAGTACAGCACCTTACCCATATAAGCTAAGGAAAAATAGTATATCAAATTAACGAATGAATGAATGAATGGCATGTGGATCACAGACTTTCTTTCCCAGTTCACAAGCCCAAAACGGGTATTGCCCCCCTTGAAGCAGGATTCTCAGGCGATCAGTAATCACAAACTTAACAGCTACAATTTACTGAACACCCCCTATGCACCAGGGACCATGCTATGCACTTCAGGCATAGTATCTCACTTAATCTGGATTCCCTCCCATCACACTTACAAATAATTGTTCACTCTCTGTCTTTCTTTGGAGTGAAAGTCCCTGAGGGCAGAATCCCTTTTTCCTTACATGATGCTGAATCCTCCAGCATGTAGCCCATAAAAGTGCCGCGTAATACATGCTGAATTAATATTTTTTGCTTTAATGAATTCTTACAAATCCCTTTTGGGAGTCATTGCAAGTATCTTCTGGTATAATTACTGCAAGACTGAATGTCTCTGCCCTTTTCTGTCCCTCTGAGCCTACAGGACACTCACCAGTTTTCCTTGTGGCAGCTGAAAAAACTGATGACCTTTATGGTCACCTTTTGTGCCTATTGTCTATTGTCTCACAGGCTCTAGAACCTGGGAAGAGACTCATCCCTCATCCCCGATGGCTTATCCTTCAAGTCACCATCAACGCCACCAACACGACATCATTTCCAAGCACTGCCACTGTTGTTTCGGGATCCCAGGTACCAACAGAACTAGAATGAAATAGGCACATATTCAGGGCAGAGTTCAGTGCAGAAAGTGCAAGAGTCTAACGTTGAGGCCACCAGTCCCAGGTCTGAAAGCTAAGAAAGCTTAAGGCACATCCACTTCCCAGGAAGGAGTAAGGTGGGTCCTCATTTCTACCACCCAGAGGGGTTCCCCTTTGCCCACAGCCAGATTCCATCCCCAGCCCATTTTCCCCGCTGATGGCCACATCCAATGTTTCCATCCTAATAGTGTTTTCTGCATTGTGTCTACAGGTTTGCTCTGGTTAGTGGGGCTCCTTGCTATCATCACAGATCCTAATCCTCTCCTCACCACTTTATTTCCGAGGGCAGCCATCTCCCTATGCTTTATTCCCAAGGACAGGAAAAAGTTGGACGATTTCCACAAAGTTGGCTAAGAACATTCCTGCTATACCAGGGCGCTGAACCAAGTTTCTGAAAATGGCACATTTGTTGGACACTGTCCTCCCTTTCGCCTTTGTGAATTCCACAGATCCTGGACAGACACCCTGAAGTTGTTGCCATTCTGGTCTAGAGCATCAGGGATCTAACCATTTCAGAAATAAATCGGCTGAGAGTGGCAGGAGTGCAAGTCCAGTGGACACCGGCCATGGTTGGTATCCTAGACCTGTTCCTGGGGTCACGTACTGTGACAACCCACAGTTTCCATTATAATAATAAACTGCAGATGCCTATTGAAAGCACCCAAGCCTTTTTTCAAAGCTAGGAAGGCAGCATTAGACAGACACAAACAGGACCAGGAGCTGGGAGTCTGGGTCACTCAGTGTGTGATCTTAACAGTCACTGGATCTCCCTGGACTCAGTTTTCTCATTTATAATGAGGGTGGTGACAGGGTGGAGGCATTAGTTAAAGCTAGGGTGGTTGGTAATCATTTTGCAATGTGTTCATGTATCAAATCAACCAGTTGTCACCTTAGACTTTCAGTGTCGTTTGTCAATTACATCTCAATAAACCTGGGAGAAAATGAAGGGGTTGTTATGGTTCTTTGAAGGTATTTTATTTCTCCAGTGAGAATCACTTCAATCTCAAGCAAGACGCCTGGCCATGTCTCTCCCGTCCCGTCCCTGGGATTGTAAAGCTACTTCTTCAGTCCCATGAACCTGGGCTTGACCCAGACCCAGATCTTTCATCTCAGAGGACAGGTTTCCTTTACTGAGCCACAATTCTGGAAAGGCCCTTCATAGCTTGTTTCTGGTGTTGCTGAAACGATCTTGAACATTCTGAGTCATAACACACAGCTTTATGCCAACGTAAGATAACAGCTCCAAGCAGAACATAAAATAGGTCTTTCATGAGAGATCATCTTTGCCATTTATACAAGATATTTTATACTTTTTAAAAAAAGATTGTTTCTTAATTATAAAAGGAACTCATTCTCTAGTATAAAATTTGGAAAACTGTGGTTAAGTTTAAAGAAAAGGGCAGAACCATTCTTAATCCCATAATTCCATTCCTACCATGGAGGGACTGTTAGAATTGTGGTTTATTTGCCAGTTTCTATGCAGTTTTTTTTACATTGTTGAGATCATGCTCTTTATATTGTTTCATCCTTTTCCCAACATAATATTGTATAATTTCATGTCATTGAAATCAACTATAAATAATATTTTAATGGCTTCCTAATATTCTATGTGGTGGGCACTGCCCTGAGGTTGACCAATTAGGCTGTATCTAGTTTTATTCTTTTTTATTTAAAAATTTTTTATAAGTAATGCTGAGATAAACATCTATGTCCATATATCTCTGTGAATTGCAAATTATTTCCTTAAAATGCATTCCTAGAAATGGGTTATGAATTAAAGAGCATAATAGTTTTAAGACTCTTGATACTGTTTTGGTCTTAATTTTTCAAGCATACTCTATGACTTAATATCACCATTTTTTCTTCTTAAAGAATATCATATCCATTTTAATCATGCAAAAACTCTGGGTTTACTTACACTTTCCCCTAAGTAACACATGCCAAACCTCCTCCCAGGAAACATCAGAATCCAAGTCTTTGTCAGGAATGTCACTCAGCTGCAGAATCCCTGCCCGACCCAAGCCCCTCAGGATACTTAATTTCAATGCCAGGACAAATGGGGGATTATAAAGGAGCCAGGAGAACAGCTCTCAAGTGTAAGAAATAGAAAATAAGTGAGTGCAGAAAATCCTGAACTGCATTTAGCAGAGCCTCTATTCAATATACTATACTTAAAACACATCAAAATAAAACAGAACCAGCCGTTACCAGGACAAGTTGTGCGCCTGGGTGAGCTCCACAGCCTGGCTGCATACCTGTCGGAGCGTGACTCAAGTGATTTATAAGGTCTTTGCAGTCCGGCATCGGATGATTCCTTCTCTTTCTGGCAGCGTGCAGGTTATGAGTTAACGTGCTGAAGGTGCTTTGAAACAATTTTGGGTTTGAGGTTTTCTTTGGAATGATGATCATGGAAAATGACCACCTTGGGGGTGTGGGATCTTGCAAAGTTGAGTGTAGGTTAAGAGTTTGGGATCAGACAGACCCAGGTTGGAACTGACGTGTTGCTAATTATTAGCCACATGCGTTCTTAGCTCAAATACTTTGAGCATTCCTTTCTTCAACTCGGAAAGGGCTGATAACAGAGCCTGCTCCATGGCGCTGGAGCAGTGGGTGATGGTGTGTGTGACTGGCACACAGGAAGCACTCGGAAACTTTGTGAGAGCCGCTAAGTTTGGTGTGCACTGTGCAGCAGGGGAAACTGAGGCTCAGGGAAGTTGCCCCTTGGCAAAAACTACGTAACAGTTAGTAATGAAACCCGGAATCACGTGTGGTTTACTTGTCCCAGTTTACTCCTTCATCACCACATAATTCAGGAAATAGAGTGAAGACAAAGATTTCTAATGAAAGCTCAAGGCAAAGATACTGTTTTCCTAACCATGGTCTGAAGCCAGTTGCCGGTATGATGGGTGTAGAGTCATGATTTATCAAAACAAGACCAGATAGTCGTGACTACACACCGCTATCTAACAAGGATAAAGTCTCAGCTCTTCTACCTGGTGTTCAAGACCTCTCTTCGCTTGACGTCAGCCTACCTGTCCGTGTTCACCTCCTGTCGCAGCCCTGCACGCCCCCCCCCATGTTTCAACTAAAATCCACAGCACATCATTCGCCTTGACCCCCATTATTTCACCCTGACTGGGCTGGAGCCGCTGCCTCCTTCTGGAAGACCTCCCGGCGGGCCACCTGCAGCCACCTGCCTCCTCACCTTCAAGGCCCAGCCCAAACGTCAGTCCTTCCCAGAGGAAGCCTTCTCCTCTTTCCCAGACAGATTCATTGCTCCTGGCCCTGGCTGGGCTACCAAGACATGCATGTTAATCACCAGGTTACATGATGAGACTCATGCGATCCAGCTCCAGCATGTGTGGACGTAGGGCCTCCTCCCCTGGCCACTCCAGCATGATCTAACATAGGTCAAGTCTTTCCAAAGCCAGAAGACAAGGTTTGCTTCTGAAAGGCCTCAGAAACCCAGAGGGTCTGAAATGTAACACAAATGTGTGGTTGTTCTAAAAAGAGTGAGAAGGAAAATGTTCTCTCTGATTTTTTTGTCCCATTCAGCAGCCAAAGCAAATAAAAGAGTATCTTAAATAGATCGTCATGCAATCATTATTTATAATTTTCTCCCACTATTATGACGGGACTCCATTTTGCTTTCATCTCTGGAGCCCCAGTGCCTACAGCAGGGTGTCCTGGTGAGTTGGTACATGGTAACTGCCCTGTGGTTCCCTGAATGCTCTGGTAATGAGTCAGCCACTTACTGAATGACCATGACTGTGTCCAGTCATTTGCTGGGTGCCCTGGAGACTGCGGGAGACACACCTGCCTTTTCAGCAGAGCTTGGATCCAGCTACAACCCAGCCTTTTCAGCCCCTGGGATGTTCACCGTACTGGTCGCCGTGGAGTACAAGGCCCCACAGAGGTCTCTGCGGCTCTTTGCACCTGCATCCCACACTCTCTCCTCTGTGCGCGCTTCAACTGAAGATCGCTCCCCCTCCTGCCCACCTGTCAAAGCTCTGCCCCCTGCAGGCTCTCTAATACACAGTCCCCTCCGCTTTACTCCAGTGGCCTTCTGTTTGCGTGTCTTATCTCTTCTTTGAGACTCTAAGTTCCTGATCAAGGGGGCTCTCATTTCCTTTTAAACTCTGGACTACTCAGCAGATTGCTAGGTATACAACAGGCACTTAATACATAATCCATTCATTGGAACAGACATTCTTCACATTTCAGCAGGTGAACCTGGGATCCTCTAATCTTGCTACTCAAAGAGAGGTCTGGGTCCACAGCACTGGCATCTTCTAGAAACTTGGTGGAAAATGCAGAACTGCAGCCTGCCCCAGATCTACTAATTCAGAATCTGCATTTTAACAAGATCCCCAGAGGATGTGTATGCATAAGAAACTCTGCGCTAAAAAACACTCACCGCCAAATTCTAGTCTTTTTCTTCTTCACTTGGTCCACTGCTTCTGCTCCCCCTGCACCCCGTACATGGCGCTTCCCCCCATCCCACACAGCACCTCCAAATTCCCCTGCCTAGCGAACACTTTAACCATTTTCCTTCCAATATCCTTGGTTTTCTCACTCCTCTAGTATCTCTAGTCCTAACTACAAAATGCCAGCAAGTCACTTTCTGAGTTTTTTGTTGTTCTTTGAGCCCCCTGTGTCTCCCATGGTACTGCTAAACGGCAGGGCCCCCTGTTTTGTTGAATCAATACACACCTTGCTCATCAAACAGCTGTGTGAGAGGTATTCGGCAAGGAATCTGAACTCCATCTTCTGTTGAGTGGGTTATAGCTCTTTCTGCCCTTTCTGTTTATCTACTCAATCCTAACTGGGCAGAAGTTAGGAACTCATGGGCCAGCAGAAAATGTGGGGTGACAGTGAGATCCGTGCTCCTCATTTATAGATTCAGCTGCTGAAAAGAATTTGAGGACTGAACAGGCTTCATGCGTCAAGCCTAAACATTTAATTCAGAGAAAGGCGTGCCTCACTTTAAGACAATCAAACTCAGAAAAGCATACTTAGAAGAGGAATGCCTGGGTTTGTTTTAAATAATAATTCTTCCACTGGGAAAGAAAAGAAAAAACTTCAAAAGGTCTTTAAACAGGCAGTCCTCAAAGTGACTTTAAAAATTGTATTTATTCACATCTTGATAAAAGCACAGGTGTCTTGAAATTCAAGGGAGGTTTATCCTCAGTTTGAGTTGCTGTATTTTACACAGAATCCAGGAAAATCAGGTCTAGGGCCTGAATTACAGGGACAATTACTTTCCTTCCCCACCTACATATTTTGTAGCAGGAACTAAATGGTTAAGTACTGCTGCTAAAAATCATATTACTTTTTGACTCATTTCCTACCTGAGGCTTGATTTACCATGATCATTTTCTGTAGACATTTAAAAAAGCGATCGTTCATAAAGAGAAGAGATTTATTGGACAGAGTCTTCCTTAATGCCAAGCGCTGATAATAATTGGGTCATTTGACTTCTATTCATTTTTCTGAAGTCTCTGATTGCTTGCACAATAACTTTCTTCCCCAATCAGTCTAACAATTCATATCAATATTTTATTTTTAATGGTTGACTACCCATTTCATTAAAAATGTAGTGCATTAGCTCTATGTAAAATGATTCTATTGGGATAGGCTTACTTAAATATTCATAACATAAAAGTTAATAAATCTGAGCACAACGTTTGCATTCTGAAAAGTAGGGTTACTGTCAAATGTATTTGGCCCTAGATGAAATTCCCTAAATTAAAAACCTTGGTCATCATCTTTTTATTTATTCTTCTTTACAACAAAACAATGCAACAGAAACGCTGTCAGAGCGGTATTACTGCCCAATTACTCACCGTTTCTCAGCTTCATCCCCTCATAACTAGCTTCCTTCCTTCTGTGTTTCATGCTCCCCTCCACTCCTCTCACCTAGATCCTGACCACTAAATCAGCCTGCCTGAAATCTAAAGAGTTCAATGCTGGGTATGCATAATATTTACTTCCATTTTATTCCATCTCTCTCTTTCCCTGCCCCCATAAAAACCAAGGCCAATGAATCATCAGAGTGTCCACCAAGAACTCCAGGGAAAATGTTTCCATTGGGGTTCCTCCCAGTTGGAGAAAGAGGCATACACCTCACACTGGGAAAAGACTGTTTGTTATTATCTTGGCTCATGAGCATATATAACCTTAGAGTCAGCACACTGGACAAATTTATAGACTGGGTTTGGAGGTGGAAGAGACCAGTGAGAGCAGGGTATCTCTGGTAAGCTACCAAAGGCTTGAGGATGGCATTTAATTAATCAGAAAAATTAACTTGAAATGGATTAAAGACTTAAATGTAAAGCCTGAAAAAAAAACCCTCACAAAACTCCTAGAAGAAAACATAAGAAAAAGGCTTCTTCACATCGGCCTTGACAATGATTTTTTTTAATATGATACCAAAAGGATAGGCAACAAAAGCAAAAACTAAGCAAATGGGACCCCATCAAACTAAATAGCTTCTGCACAGTAAGGAAAGC
Source organism: Phataginus tricuspis (assembly GCA_029783875.1). NCBI lineage: Eukaryota > Metazoa > Chordata > Mammalia > Pholidota > Manidae > Phataginus > Phataginus tricuspis. The sequence continues at coordinate 13,187,525 of JAQQAC010008525.1, forward strand.
CGTCAACAGAATGAAAAGGCAACCTACAGAATGGGAGGAAATATTTGCAAACCATAAATCTGATAAGGGGTTCATATTTTGAGTCACGTGACTCAGAAGCAAAAAACAAATAATCCAATTTAAAAAGGAGAAAAAGACCTAAGTAGACATTTTTCCCAAAAAAGTATCCAAATGGCCAACATGTACATGAAAAGATGCTCGACATCACTGAGCAGCAGGGAAAGAAATGCAAATCAAAACCACAGGCGAATATCACCTCACACCTGTCAGCATGGCTGTTAATCACAAAGACGAGAGAGCTGTTGAGGAGGATGTGGAGAAAGGAAACCCTGCATACACTTCTGGTGGGAATATAAATTGGTACAGTCACTAGAGAAAACAGTACGGAGGTTCCTTTAAAAATTAAAAATAGAACTACCATATGACCCAGCAATCCTACCTCTGGACAGGTGTCTGAAGGAGATGAAATCCCTATCCTAAGAAGTATCTGTACCTCATGTTTGCTGCAGCATTATTTACATTAGCTACAGATACAGAAATAACCTGAGGATCCATCTACGGATGAGTGGATACAGAAAATGTGATATGCTCACACACATATCCACACACACAATGGAATGGTATTCAGCCTTAAAAAAAAAAAAGGAAATTCCTCCATTTGTGACAACATGGATGAACGTAGAGGGCATTATGCTGAGATAAGCCAAATACTGTAGAGCATCACATAGATGTGGGATCTAAAAAAAAAAAGACAAATTCATAGACTCAGAGAGGATGGTGGACGCCACAGGCTGGCTGCAGGTGTGACAAATGGGGATATGTTGGTCCAGGGTACAAACTTCCAGTTATAAGATGAATAGCTCCTGAGAACCTGATGTACAGCATAGCGACTATAGTTAATAATACTGTGTTGGATATTTGAAATTGCTAGAAGAGAAATCTGCTAACTGATCCCACCACACACACACACACACACACACACACACACACACACACACAAGGTAACTGTAAGAGACAATGAATATGTTAACTTGATTGTGGTTATCATTTCACTATGTATAAGTGCATCAAATCATCATGTTGCACACCTCAAACAGACACAATTTCATCTGTCAAATATCATATACTTCAAAAAAGCTGGGATTGGGGGATGCAAGGAGTTGCAGGGCATCACTGATAAGCTACCAAAGGCTTAAAAATGTCATTCAGACATGAGGACACTGCGGTAGCCAAGGTGTGCTGTCCCCCAGGAACACCCAACATCCCGGTGTGGGATTATTTTCTCATACTCAGCCCCAAATCCCTACTGTTAGCAATGCTTGCCTGGGTTGGACAGAAAAGGCCTCTGCAGCAGACAAGGTCACCTGGAAGGACATGGCTGAGATGGATGGCATTTTGCAGTCTCCACCCATCCCATCCCCTAATATGGATGAGGTTTTGGAAGAACATGGAATTTGGAGTTAGGAGCCAAAGTGCTAACCCTTAGCGGTCAAATCTCGAAGTTCTCATCCAGTTCTAAGATCATGTACTAATGGAGCAGGTCGCTGAAAGTGAGAACACAGGGCTGGACTGGCAAGTAACGGATACAAAAGTGACCTCGCCCTACCTCACGGGGACCCAGATCACGTCCTTTCATATACATCCCCCACAGATCCTCGGACTCCTGCTCTGCCCACTCCGCCGGTCAGCCTCTACAGACGCTCAGCATCAGCCAGTGAGTTGAAATTTATTTGCCATCCCTCAAGGTGAAAGGTTAACAGAAGAGAAGAGATTCACTCGCATTTGGGCAGGGAAGGGCAGGACAGGAGATCAGAGCAGGAACACCTTCCAGGTGCAGGAGGCTTCCACAAGGCATCAGAGTTCGGAGGCCAAAAGTCAACTTTAAGGCCAAAAAGAAAGAGAAGCCATCGGAAAAGCAAAGATAAAATCCCAGGTTTATGTGAAATGGTCCATGAAGTCAAGCACACAGAGACTCTGTGTTCGGTTCTCAGAGATGTGGGGGTGTGTTTATGATTCTGGTCATCCTTTATAAATTAAATTCTTCTTCTGGGCCAAGTAAGGAAAGAAAATACTCAAATCCATACACTGTATTTATTTGATTTCACTGAAAACTTATAAAATTCAGTTCTATCATAAATGAGACACATGTGGAAACCATATATAGTAGAGAGACAAATGGCGTATAGTCTCTCCCTGCATATGTACACAGAGCTACCAATGTCTAAGATACACAAAGAATCAAATGTTCAGAGATTGTGTGTATATTACATACAGCTGAACAATCTGAGAGTCATCTAGTCCACAGCTTCACAAAATGTGGTCTGCACACTACATCCCCATCAGAACCTCCTGGGGGGTCTGTCCTAATCCAGAACCGGGCCCCTGCACAGCTCCTGAGGCCGTCTCCTCCCCACCTCTACCACGAATGACTTTAGGTCAGCGATGTGTTATGGGCCAGTGGGGTGCCTCTTGAAATAGAAAATGTGACTCTGAATCTGGGGACGTAGGTATGTGCTTTTGGGCATGAGTGTATGTCATAGGCAAATGTAAATGCATTTTTGACCTATCAGTGGTTGCATTATTTATTTAAACATAGCTGTAAGATTATATTAGCTTCAACTGTACTGCATAGTGATTTGGCAATTATGTACATTACAAAATGCTCACTGCAATACAGTTGCCATGGGTCACCATATAAAGTTATTTCAATATCATTGATGATATTCCCTATGCTCCACTTTTCACCCCCGTGCCTTACCTATTTTATAACTGGGAGTTTGTGCTTCCTGATTCCCTTCACCTGTTTGCCCATCCAGCTACTCTGGTCGGTTTCTAATATTCTCTTTATCTCTCCCTTCCTCTGTCTGCTGATTGTGGCTTTAGTTAAGTTTGTGCTGCTTTCTCTTCATTAGGCCTTCCTTCTGGGTCTGTAGCCCATTAAGTTTAGTTATGGGGAAGATTCTAGAATCATCCTTTGTTACATATGGACTTGCTGCCTCCCCCTAAGTCATTACAACATCTTCGCAGTTTTCTGCCTGCACCCTGGGCACAGTTAAACAGTCTTGATTTTCTGAAATGCAATAATTGAATGGGTGAGAATGAGCTACAGCAAAAAACGAACAAGAGAGACGCTGCATATTTACACCCTTCTCCTTCACCTGCAGGCAGCCCACAAATTTAGGCTAATAGGAATAAGCGGGAATACAGTGGATCTCTTCATCATCACAGAAAAGCTGGCCCCTCGGAGGAATAAATTACTGCACCTGTTAAGTTGCATTACAGTCACTACCAAAAAGGTATAGATGGTAATTAAGTAATATCCCCTAAGTGACAGAAAGCAAAGGGAGAATTTCAGAAAAATGTACGGAAGGTCTCAGCTTGGCCAGGGCTCTGAGGACAGAGCCTTGATTTGCAGAGTCCAAGGTGGCTGTAGATGGTAAAGGGTTGAGAGGTCGGAGATGCCTGTAGCAGCAGTTCAGGACCAAAAGGGGGACGGCTGCTATCCTCTAAGGACTGGATCATCCCGAGCAAAGTGGGCTGACAGCCCGCACGTGGAGGAGTCAGTGGCCACAGGATTCCAAATGCTGAGCCAAACTCCTGGAAATGCTGACCGTCCCCTGCTTTGCGGGGTGTAGAGCGATTTTCTCCCAGAGAGCCATTTTTCCTCAGCGTAGGCATACTCTAGGCTGTTCTCAGGGAAAAGAGCAGTTGTCAAAGTTTCTGCTAAGGGAAGAATCTTGCAGATTTTATAACACTACAAATTGTTTAAGCATGCAACCCTCCGGTAAAAACTTATCGCAGTTCTGCCAGATAAAGGTGTTAGAGATGCAGGGTAATTTGTGTGGTGGGTTTAAGAGAAAGTGGCGTGGCTAGAGCCACTAAGACCTCAGCTTTTCTGGGCCTGCCTTGGTAGACTGTAAAGACATGAGGAGGCTGCACGCCCTGCTTTGAGCTGTGTAGATGGAAAATGTGCAGAGGGGGCCAGAGGGCCTAGCCTGATACTTGGGAGAGAAACAAGGAGCCAGAAGCCCCAGCATGGGGGCAGATAACCGCTATTGAGCACTGTCCACGTGCCAGACACTGTGAGAATACCATTTCCAGGTTTGAATACTACTACTGCTATTAATAACAACAACATATAAACACCTAAGATCTCCTGGCATAATCCCCACAAGAAGCCCATGGGGCTCACATGACAATCTCTATTAAACAGATAAGGAAACTGCAAGTCTCTTGGTCAAGGTCACGTGGTCTGATTCAAGGACCCTGCTTGTAGCTCCTCGTCTATGTGCCTAATGTCTTCAGTGGATGATGGCACTTAGACTCACAATAGCTCCGTACGGAGGGTGAGGAAATGGAGGCCTGCAGAGTTCAGGTGAGCCGTTATCTGCCAGGACACCTCCTAAGTGACACCTCCAGGACTCATGCCAAGGTCCACCTGATGCTAAAGCCTGCCCTCAATAGACAACGGTGGTTGGGGATGGCAACATTCCGTAGTCAGAACGGGTGACCTTCAGGACAACCACTAATGCTGGCTGAGACCTGTGTGGGTCAGACCTTGATCCAGGGCCTGCCTGGTGCCACCTTAGCCCAGAGCCAATGTCACCCAAGCCCTGGCTGCAGCTGTGCACACAGGACTCACTCCCTAAGCCAGAGCAGACATTCAGATGGGACAGAACTGAGTAACAGAATGCATGGCACAGACAATAAGAGGAGGTCAGAAGGGCAGAAGAAATCAGTGTGAGCCAATGTGGTTGGAGAAGATCCCCTGGAGGAAGGGGATTTGAGACGTGTGGAAAATATGGTGGTATTTGGAGAAGCAAATAATTATTTAATATGCACTGTTTCATCCAATACCTCCAAATGTTCTCAATGTGCTAGCTGCTAGCCATGATGGGGAGACTGAAGAAATATGAAGTACATTTTTTCATCTTAAATGGCTTAGAGTATGAGGAAATAGAACATACAGGAAGTGACAGTGATCAATACTAGCCAATATCCAATTAAAGGCTAAATTATGTTCCATTATCTCCAAGTACTTCAGACTTTCAGAGGATGAGAAATCGGTAAGGGGGATGGATGGGCAGGAAAGGCTTCCTCCAGGAGGTGGTACTTGAGCTGTGCCCTGGAGAATGCTGGGGTCAGATGGAGGGTGTAACATTAGTAAATGCACACAATGGGAAGAGAACGTGGTGTGTTCATGGGGTGGTGAGCCATGGAGCAGGCAGGGATGCTGGCAAGCCTCAGTGGCATCTCCATATTTGGGGGTTGGAATAAACTGTGTCCCTAAAAGCTACCCAAATAATTTGGCATAAAGGTTGCTACCCTATGAGTTCAAGTGCTTAACTTGTACACAGTGGATCAAAGCAAGAGGTGCAAGACCATGTCAGAGAGACTGCCTCCAATCCTGCAGGACTCAGCACTAATGCAGGTGGCCACAGAGCTGAGAACACCACGGGGTGAGAGTCCACTCTGCCTAGCGCAGCCTTGTCCAGGGAGAATGTGTCCCAACCTCTGTTGTCCACCCTAAGTGGCTGGTGAATTACCTATTTTTAATCACAGCAGCCTCTGGGAGCACAGCTAAGGTGGGCTCTTTCCAGTGAGAGGCCTCTATTCCTGTCACAAATGAGGTGGCCTAACCTCTGAACTGATGGTCCAGCCCAGACCATGGCACAGCCCCCCCATAAAGCCACTCAGGAGGATGTGCTTGCCAGCTACCTGGCTCCCCGACATGACCCGGGGCTACACCTCCAGGAGTGTCATTTCCCACACCCCTACACAAGTGCCCCTGGCAGCCCCGTGCGACCCCTTAGCTGAGTTTCCATTGAGATCTTGTAAATGTATTCTGAAGGCCCTCAGCAATTCTCAGTGCCGGACAGCAAGGAGAGCTAAGTTAGAGCCCCTTTCTGGGCGCTGGCTAAGTGAGTGTAGGCATGGGCATATACTAACGGGGAACGAATTCTCCTTCTCCACCATCACGGGGGAAATACTCAGCATTCACCACCTATCTTTAACAGCGCCCCGGGGTTCTGGCAACTGTCAGAAAATCATCGTTTTCCACCAGTCTTGCCCACCAGAGAGAGAAGATTGTGGGAGCAGCTACTGCAGACACTTGAAAATTCCAGGCTGTACTTATCTGACCTGACATTGACCTGATTTCGAAGACAGTCTTGTTTCCGAGGTGGTTAGCTGCATGCCAGAAATGCTTCTGTTTTATAAGTGACCAGCCCGTACACTGGGCAGAGCAGGGCTCCTGGAGTCACGGTTGAGGCACATGGCCTCGGGAATCTTGAATGGGAGTGAGAACAGGCCTGACAAAGAGGAGGTGGCACTCGAGAGCCCTGGCAGAAGACGGGCTCAGTGACATGGATCTGTCCCCGTGTGGAAGAGGGACGCCCCCCATCAGTGCGTGAGGGTCTGAGCCTGGCAGCTCAGCAGGGATCCATTTCCCCTAGGGGAAGGAACTACATCTCAATAAAACTGGAAAAATTATTTCAAAAACTCAATGTGCCCTTTCAGATAGTTTGCACAGCTTCCGTGTCCCAGCACGAAATCCCATATTAGTTTTTGGACTATAATCTCAATTAACTGGGCGCTTTGTGGCAGGATTGTGTTTAATTTCATTTTAAGCTTAACCAAATCCTTATTCCTTCTTTTTAGAATGTTGGTGATATTTCAAGTCTTTGGAACATATGTTGAAGGAGTTTAGGCTCTCCTTGCTGAGACCCCACGGTGGGATTAATCTGAGAGAGAACAAGGCTAACGGGAGGGGTGAATATTCAGGTGATGGTGAGGGTTATAACGGGAAGCCAGGTCGAGAAGGGGGACGAGCAGCTCCAGGCTACTAAGCCGTGGGAGAGGAGAAGAGGTCAGAGTCAGGAAGGGCTTCCCATGGGGGCCCAGAGTCAGGAACAGAAGGGAGGCAGGGCAGGGAGGGAGCAGAGGTGGCTCGAACACCAACAGAATCCTCTGCGCTTACGCGGTTGCAGGGGATTACTAGTCTTCACCCTCTGCTTCTGTTTAAGATCTGGCATTTTCTGTGAGAACAGGCACCAGGGCACAAGTAGGGCCTTGTGACACCGAACAGAATAATTCTGAGCCTAACAGTCCTACGTGGAGGGACCCTATATCTAAGTCAATTACTTACATGAAGACTGTCCATAAAACGGTACTAGAATATTAAATGAAGAAGATCACCCAGAAAATAGAATGGAAACCAAAGCTTTTGGCACCCAAGCTATGGAAAGCTTAGTGTGCTAGCGGTCCGTCTTGCTTCCCGGCCATCAGCTCGGACACCGTGGTGGTGGCACAAAGACTGGGGAGCTCTTTCTGCCGATCGGCGCCCAGATCTGAGAAAATGCAGCTCTCTTCCTGTTGGAGGTAGACGAGGTTGATCTTGCTCCTTTGTGTGGCTGGGAGGGTGTACAGGTCGTAGGAGAGAATGTAACTTTAGGAGAAGCTGCAGTCTACACATCCCATTTATTTTGGGATCCCTGAGGCTTGAGCAATAACCAGAATCCTATAAACATATATGTGGAAACTGTATTGGTGAATTGCATTCTAACCACTGTTTCCATCTTCTCTTTGCCCTCCAATATAGTTGAAACGTCCCAGTCTGAGCTAGAAAGTAAGTCTGTGTTAGATGGTGAAATCCAATTATGGGGATACGATGGTGCTCATAAATCCTCTGAATTTAGTCCTCTTGAGTTTTCCCAGATTGAAATCAAATACACTGCTGCCTGGCTCTCAAACCCACGTCAGCCATCTCTCCCATCGCACACAGCCTGTACGTGACATTCTGCGGGAGGTTATCACAATGTAAGGACTGGGTGAGTACTCAGGGCTTATCTAATCAGGTTTTCTTGACACTTGTTTTATTGCATTCAGATCTCACTGGCTGATTGAGTGATGGCGCTGTTTAGTGAGCTGGGAGAAAAAAGGGTTTCCTTACAAATGCTTGCCCTTATTTTAAACCCATTCTCTTGTAAGTTAGAGGAGCTCTGCCTCCTGGCTATGGGCACATCATTCCTGACTGATCAGTGACTTGGAACCCTGTACCCTGATATTATCTCTCTAGTTTTAGGGAATATTCCTGAATGGGGTATATGTTTGGTCAAGATGATTCTAAGGTGCCTTCCAATTCTTGTTTTTGTGGGATCTAAAATCTAATAGCCACAGCATTTAGCACAATTCATTCCTGCTCCCTACCACCAAACTAGGCATTCACTAAATATTTGTGGAATAAATGAATGAGAGCCTGAGTGGATGAATAAATGAACAATTGAGCAAAACTGTCAAATGACTCTGGTCCCAAGTCCTTCTCCTGACTCCGTGCTAGAAAACTGTTTCACTTTGGATAAAAACTCCTGCAAAAGGACTCCCGGTGCCAGATACGCTCCCTGGTACACCAGGTTCCAGGGACGGCAGGCGACCTTAGCTACTTTGAGGTTTCTCACCACATAGAAATGTAACCGATACCCTTCAAAACAAATGGGGTGCCACTTCCACCCATTAGGATGATTGTTATCTTTAAAAAGGAAAATAACCAGTGTTGATGAGGATGCAGAGAAGTGGAACCTTATATGCTGCTGGTGGGAATGTAAAGCGTGGCAGCTGCTGTGGAAAACAGTTTGGCAGGTCCTCAGGAAGTTAGACATGAATGAGCATATAGCCCAGTCATTCTACTCTAGAGAGGTAGGCTTGGTCCCTGCCCTGAGCAGTCCCCAGACCTGGGAGACAGATACAATTTATTTCCTGGGCACCTAAATTAATCAAAGCACTTTCAGCAGGAATGAAGGGACACCAGCCTCATTTTGCCATGAATCCCTCCTACCTTAGATCAGGTTTGGCCTGGTGTCTGGGAGGGCTTTCGCAAAAATTAGGGTTGCACATCAAATGTGGCACATCTGTTCGTTCTCTGAGTTAGAGAGTATATGCAACTCTCAAAAATGCTTGCAACAATCTGTATTTCCAAGAAGCCAAAGAGAATTTAGTTTGTTAGAAGACATTAGTTGTTTTTGGTGATTTTATGCACACACATACACACACTGTGTATGCATTTAATGTCCCTGAATTGTATGCTTAAAAATGGTTACAATGGCAAAATGGATGCATGTATATTTTAGTGCAATCAAAAAAATAATAAAAATAAACTAAACAAAAGGGGTATGCAAAGGACCAGAGATAAAAGAAGGATACAGGTAAAGATACAAAAATCCTGCCAACTACAGAAGCTAGTATTACAGGGGCCCCCACGCATCACTATCTCAATCCTGTGACGTCTCTGTGGGGGACTGATACCCATTTCACCAATGGATACACTGAGACTCAGATGTTAACTCACCCAACAACATATCATTAGCTGGCAGCCAATATGTGACTTGAACACCCTCCTTCACTCTCAAATCTCTGTGCTCATCCAGCTTCCCTGCAGCTGCCCCTCTAAAGTGGTCACCATGCAGCCAGCAGAAATGCTGTCCAGATGGAGGGCCAGCCAGCAAGGCTGAGAAGGCAGGGAGCTGTGCCCGAGGACAAAAGCCTGGCCTGCAACCCCCAGTTGCCTCACTCTCCTCTGCCTCTGGGAGAGAAGGAAGGTCACAAAGCCTTCAGCTGGGTTGATGTCATGAAATGCACTTGCTTTGAAGATATATCTTGACTATAAAATAAACAGAACCACCAAGCTCCCTCCTTAAAGCTCATGTATTCAGGGATCACTTCAGAGCGCTGATATCAAATTCTAATCTCCTGCCTTTCAGAATCCTGTACTTCCTCCCACAGCCTCATAGGCAGTCTTTCAAGAAAACTTTTCCATAGTTTGACATTTGAATCCAGCATCCTTGGCATGAAATCGCTATTTGCAAGTATCAGGAGAAGTTCCCCCACCTGGTAAAATTCATGCATATATTTTCACTTTCTATGTGAGGTTAATCTCTTCAGGGCCCCATTTAGTACAGAGAGAGCCATATATCTCCTGAATTTATGGCTGCAGAAGTCACTACATCAAACCATCCACTAGCTTTCGTTGAGGAAATTGATCGATCGGTGTAATGGATCTTGACCACTCTTCTGCCCAAACCAGGAAAGTTCAGCTCTGCCTGTTGCTACCCATAGCAGCTTGCAGGGTGGCAACAAAGGCCCCTCAATTCTGATTTTCACCCAAGTCATTCACGCATGGAGTTCCTGTTGTTCTCGGCAGCTCTGCAGGTAGGCTATTAATTAAACTCCCCAAATTGTTGTTTTCAGACAGCAGCTGCCTCAGGGTGCCAGGGACAGGCTATGCACACCCCACCTACTGACCATCTGCCCTTGATTTCCAGTGCTCTGTCTCTGGAGCACTGAGCCAGTTTCCCAGGCCTGGCAGTGCACTGGCCCGAACACCCTCCCCTGCAGCGGGGAGAGAGTGAAGCCTAGTGGTGAGGGAAGTGGGCTCCGCCAGGACTGCTGGAGCTTCACTGGCCCCACCATGAACATGTTCTGCAATGTTGGGAAAGCCTCTTAACCGCTCACTCCCTCAGTTTCCTCATCTATAAAATGGGCGGAGTAATTGCATAACCACTGGTAAGTAATTGGGAGAACATAGATTCTAACATGTAATGCATTAAAATAGCACTGGAACTAGAGTTAGACCTTGGTACAAGAAGAGGTTAATCCTGACAGCTCTTGGGATTATTAAAATGTACTTGGATTTACAGAGCAATTCACCAAAAATGCTAACCTCCAAAAATTTCCCACAGCACCTTGTCAACAGCCACAACTTATGAACCCAAGGATGATCAGACGGAGTGAAGATCCTTGGCCTTGTCCAAATCCTCTGTAAATCTCTGGAGGCTGCTGTAAGTTCGGGGTCAAAGCTGATGCATCTCCAATCACCTCTGCTGAGGCGACACCAGGGATGGGAAGTCAGGGCAAGGAGGGAGCTGGAGGGCAGGTGCACAGGATGAAGGTGATGCTCCTTGGAGATTGCAAAGGGTGTTCTGCACCAGGAGGTGGTCGTGCCTTGTGCCGCAGAGAAAAGGGATCAGTTCATGAATTTTAGGCAGGATGGTGTTTTAGAAAGACTGAGCATGAAATAGCAAAGGGCAGGAGGTGTGTCCTATGCTTGCACATTCGGAGAACCTAGACAGACACTTGCACTGGTGTACACATATCATATCTCTAGAAAGAGATATTCTACAGTCTTTTCCATGTGTTTTGTATTATATTTTCTAAAAGAATACTTGTTTTAAATAGGCACTAAAACTGTAAGAATGAGGAATGAAAGAAAGGAAAGCAGAAAGAAAGAAGGAAATGCATCATGCACCACAATGTGAAAGAACAAATTACCACCCCTTCCAAAGTCAGGGCAGGAAGCCCAGCTAGGATTGTGGGGACAGGGCAGGGAGAGATGCTCAGCACCCAACTAGGGCTCTCCTGCCCAGAAAGCAAGCCCCCCACAACCTCACACTTCTTTTTTCCCTCCCAGATGCAAGTTGGAATTGTGAGGAGCCAACGTTTTGGACTCCCAGTGAGAGAAGGTTCTAGAAAAATCATAGTATTTTTTTCATGCAGAAACTTATAAGTTAAGGCACTGATGGCAACACAGATATAGGTATGCCTCAGCTTAGGAAAACCCACTTAAGAAACAAACACTGGACTTTGGAACTGGAGGACAGGAGTACTCCAAATAAAGATGTAACTCTTCCAATCCAGGTGCGTCAGGAACGCCTCTCTGGCACTGGCTTGCTGATCTTGAGCAAGTCACCCATCTGGGCTTTGGGTATCTCTTTAGATCTACATGGTACACTTCAGCCCTCTCCTAACTCCTACAGCATATATTTGCATTCTGAAATGTTTCCAGACAGATTCATCAACACTCGGTTACCTGTTATCCTGAAGTACAGGTTTTAACTGATGCACTTTGCACTCAATCACCCAGAGCTTTAGGCCTCCAAGTACTGAGGGGGGGCAGCAGCTCAATTTTGCTGTAAGACGTATCTGGTGCTGGTCATGATCACAGGACTAAAGCTGGGAGGTGCCCTTGTTGGGGCCCTTTAGGCAGCGGCAAGCACCCCCCCTTGCACATGAATTTGTGGGTGGAAAATCACGCTTCTGATACTGCCTGCAGATTGGCACGTATGCCTGTCAGATTTGCAAAACCCTCTGCTGATGAGAGCTCTCCTCTTCCTTGCTAACAAGGATCTGAAAGTGGCTTGAAATAATTTGAACAAATTTTTCAAGATGTTCCGCCTTTTAGGAATACCCAGCAAATAGTAAATATCATTAAAATTAATTGTGCCAAACATACTCTCCCAATTTAAATTGAATTGTCAGCTCGGCATAATAAAAGGTTAAAATTATGTGTCATGCGAGGAATAAATTAAACCCAATTATATGGCTCAAAATTAAATTAAAGGCTGGATGTACTTACTTTTTAATATGTTTTACATTGTTATATGACTTCCCTCAGAGTCATTTATAGCCAAGCCATATTTCTTTAAAGCAAGTAATGTAAATTTGGTATCTCTAGTGTCGTTTACATCACCAAAGCACCCAATATTTCTTCCATATAACTTTGTTTTCTGGTAATAACATTTGATACATCATAGTGTGCCTAACATTTGTTTTCTCTCAGAGTCACGTGGAGGACAATCTATTTCCACCCTGTCTCACTCTCTTCAGTTTTGGGTGACCCTACTGGCAGCAGTAGCAAATGCTAAAGCTTGATCTTCACTTCCCAGATCTGGCAGACCCTCTAGAGTAGAACAGCCAGACGAAACAAGGGCTGGCGTCCTGGATTTCTAATTGCTAAGTCTGGCAACCCTACAGCAGAGCAGAGTCCTTCTAAACGTTCTCAGACCTCCTCCGGGCACAGACCCCCACCTCGGCCTGGCTGCCCTCCCTCTCTGCACCCTCTCCTTACTCCGGCCTTTCAGACTCCCCCGGAGCCCCTGCCCCAGGAGCTCCTGCTCCCGGCTTGCTTCTGTGGCCCACACCCACACTCACCCGCCTTGAGGAGCTGACCCTCTCGGACAGGGGGCTCAAAATGAACCCCCACCATGGATGGCTAAGCTTGCCTCTCATTCCCTGCGTTCAGTCTTTTTCAAGTGTTTCCTCTATCTGTCTTGCCGATGTGGCTCATATCTTTTTGCTGACCGCAAGAGGCATTCAAGCAGTTCCTGTAGCATCTTTTACTCATGGTGATGGGTGGCCACAATATCTGGATGAAACTAAAAGGTAAAAGGACTAAAGGGCCATCGCTGGGGGTGGGTTCCTAATGTATAGGAACTTCTTAGGGGGAGAATCAGGCTTCCAAGACCACAGCCAAATTGTTCTGTGTGTCTACAAAGCACAGACCCTATAGCATGTGGATCTCACTTTCTTATTATTGACTTTCTGTGTCATTAAACAAACTGGACTTAAAAGAGTGCAAGCAGAAGCAATTATATTACTGTTTCTGTGCTAAGGTGAAGGCTTCTTCTTGGCTCCTGGAGGAAATCTCAGGCAGGATCTATGAAATTAACAAATAACCTCATTTTTCAGATAATATAAATGTCTAGTTCAATCCAGAATTCAAATCTGTCATACAGTTAAAACTCCTCTCTTTGCACCAGATTGGGCCCAGTACAAGACTAGGAGCCGGCAGTGAGGGAGGGCATGCGGTTGGCTTCACCACTATTTACTCCTCCGCCCGATTCAGCCTTCCCAGAACTGGAGAGGGGATGACTGACAGGGCCCACCGGGTTGTCCCCAGTCCACGCTGGGTTCAGGCTGATTCCTCCTGTCAGCATGTCCGTGGATTCTCTGGGGGCCCTTCCCTCGGCACCTCACTTAGCATCAGAAGGATCCCCAACCTGCAGCTCCTTTAGAGAAGTCGAAGTTGTATCAAGCTAGTCCCTCATCTCTACCCCCATCGCCCCTAGTACGCCCGTGTCAGGGTACCGTCACCTCCTCTCAAGCGGTATCTCTTTACTTTGCTCCCTGGTGGGGGCGGCTCCAGCCACAGTCGTTTCTTTGGGCTTTACAGATGGAAGGCAGTTACCACCCCACCTGGGCCACACAACTGAAGTTCTCTGAGCGGGTTCTGGAGCCTCTCTCGCTTTGCGTAAGGCCAGGGGCAAGCACCCATTCCCCTCCCCAGCCAGGGCAGATGGAGTGAGGACAGGAGTGGGGGGTGTGGCCCCCCCACTGCCAAGCCTCCCCAAACTAAGCCTCACCACTGCTGCTTCAGCCTCCAGACGAATTCCTACCCTCTCCTTAAACTCCCGAGCTGGCAGATAAGGTGTGGGCCACCCCTTTGCCAGCCCTACGGACAAGATCTAGCGCACTCTTTGGGGCGGTTCTCAGCTTTGGGGACTCACCCAAATTTCGATACAGGAGTCCCACGTTAATATCCTATTTCTGTTACTACTCAGGACACTGTCATAAGGGTGAGAGAGTACTGAAAAGTCATTTTCAGTTGGAGAAATCTAATGGTGCTAAGTTTTGACTTTTCTTCACTCCCTAATTTATTTCTCAGGAGAGCAGGGAAGAGATACAGGACCACTGTTCTGGATTTAATATGTGTGTTCCGCAGGGGACACTGGGCTGAACTGGATGTGTTCCTCCTTTTTGCAGAAAGGAGATATCAAAGGGTGAGTGTGCATTACAAATGGCCCCCTGGGGAGACACTGAGAGGGAGGACAGGGCGTGTGGCTCTCTCATAGTCAGAATGACAACAAATGCCCTGGTGAAAGAAGCGAGAGGTAGGAATGCAATGTGGCTGTGGAGTGGGTTCTGCTACGCTGGGCATGAGGAGGACACGAACATAAGCTCGGAGGAGACCCCGTCTAGACACACGTGCAAAGGAGCAGCAGCCTGAACCTGGAAGGGGAGTTAGGGGCCGGGGTGAGCTGAGGCTCGTGAAACAGTAAGAGCAGAAGAATGTTGTGTGTCCAGTGCAAATGACGCCACTACATGCTAGGCTCTGGGCTACGCACATATATTTGAACTTGTTTGAACTAAGTACTATTACTATCCCTGTTTTACAGTTGGGGAAATGGAGGAGCAGAGAGTTAAAGCAACTTGCCACAGTCAGACAGCTAGGAGGTGGCCAAGTGAAAAGCCAAACCCAGCAGCCAGGCTTTGGGGTCTGGTGACGCCCCCGCTCCACCCACTGCCTCGCGGTTTGCTTATCTGTTCTGAGCCCTGCCAGGATCTCTGAGCCGTGGAGGGTGTGCATGCCATCGTCCTCACATTCGTAACCCCTGCCTTTAGCTCGGTGCCGGGCACGCAGCCCCTGCTCCAAGTTTGCGGAACTGAATTGAACAAGTGTAACAGGCAGAAGAGGCTCCTGTGTCCTGTTTTTGCTGAAGCCTCCAAAGCGAGGAAAATGGATGCTAAGTACCATCCACACTGTAAAGAGAGGAGCCGGCCACATGCACCCTGAACTTAGGCGAAGGAGGCCAAGGGGGCCAAGCAACCACCTGAGCATATGAGGAGGCCCGCGGCTCTTAGGAGAGAAGATGGGTTTCTTTGGAGAGAATGTGTAGGACCAGACAGCACACTGTGGCCTTCCCCTCCCTGCCCCAACCTCCCCCCGCCACCCAGGATAAGTGCGGAAAGGCCCTGGACAGCCACCAGTGGAGATGAGTTATTTTTAGGAAAGCGGGGGAATTGAAGGGAGGGGACAGGACCAGGCACCTCTCTGGCTGATCTCCTCATACTCTCGAGCCTTCCCCACGCAGTGGCTGGGTGGGCACTAGCTCTCCTGCCAGCTTGACATGCAGCCCTTGGGTTTGCTGGTCATGAGACTGGGGACTGACATCCCCAAGGGGGCCTGGAGGCAGGGGGCTGGCCAAAGCTCCCGATGGCTGGGGGAGGAGAGAGGACAGTGGTAGGAATGTCCTGTCATTCCCTTTGGAAAGGACCACAGCCAAAGGGTTCCAGTTTGGGTGAAGGGGGCCCAGTGGCAAACTACAAAGAGGAAGAGTTGAGGGGCCCCTTAAGAGGCCACCTAGAAGTGGGATGCCCCTGTTGGAGAATCGTTTTGTTGTGCAGAATCCACCTGGCATCTGGGAGAGTGTGGGGATGGGTGGGGGGCAGCAGTAGTGGTGGGACAGGCATCTAATGAGCCTACAGAAGGGTCCCATAAGAAATTCCCAAAGTATGTACAGCAGCAGTGAGAGGGAGCATTGCATGGCTCAGAGAAAGATGCAGGACACAGACCCGCACCACGGTGGTGGCTGGGAGAGAAGGGAAAGGCATCTGCTGAATGAGGGAGTGGGGTATTATTTGGCTTTTCCTGCACTTTCAATACTTGGAGGTGGCCAGAGCGCTGTAAGATCTACCCAGGATGGCACCAAGGCACAGGGAGGGACAGCTGACCGAGTGGGCTCGCCAGGGGCCCTGGTGGGGCGAACCCAAAGCTGTTTCCTGACCTCACCTTACCGAGTCCAGTTTGACAATAACTGTTGTGTCATTAGGAGGTGGTGGCAGTGGAATGCTAAGAGAGAACGCCTCTTTCTCCAATTCTAAGATGCATTTTTTTAACATTTAATGTTTCTTTAATCCAATGCCTTGTAAATCCTAGTGCATATTTATTTATTTTTTTCCCTGAAAAAGTTTTCTGAATTTATGCTGTCTTAAAATACACTGAATTTTAGAACTGAGAATATTTTGCAATGATAGAGCTGTTCAGAGGTTTTATAGGTCTTTAAGGGCTCTCATTTGCCTGACTGCAAGTTGAATGTCACTGTGTGACCTTCCAGCTCTAGGAAGCTGTGGCAGGGGTGTCAGGTACAGGGCAGGACAGGAGTGAGCAGGCACTGGCCTGAGATGACAGGCAGAAAGCACGGGGATCTCCCACCCACCTTCCTAGAAAAGATGTCCAGGGGTCCACAGAACAAGCCAAGGTTTCAAGCCCGAGGGGTGAGGTGGGGGCAAGAATCTGATCTGAAGTCAGGGGCTGGCCACACAAGACTGTGAGGGTAGGTGAGTCTGCAGAGTTTTTAAGAGAAGGAACCTTAAAAATTTTTTAAAGAGTACCCATTCATCTGCCAACAGGCACCTGGGTAGTTACAGTGTCTTGGCTATTGTGAATGATGTTGCAGTGAACAGGGGTATTCAGACATTGGTTTGGGATAGTGATTTAATTTCCTCTGGCTATCCACCCAGGTATGGGGTTGCTGGATTATATACTGTTTTCCACATGGGCTGCACCAGTTTACATTCCCACCAACAGTGCACAAGGGGTCCCTTTTCTTTACATCCTTGCCAGCTTGTTATCTATGTGAAGTGATTGATGTTAACTAAACTTATTGTGGTGATCATTTTGCATTATATATATATATATACACTCATTCTGGTTTATACCTTGGAATAATACAATGTTATGTCTCAATAAAACTAGAATAAAAAAGCTAAAGCAATGAAATAAACTTTGTTTAAAAAGAGTAGTAAGTGAACCCAATTAAAAAATGGGCAGAGGACCTGAACAGATATTTCTCCAAAGAAGAACTATAAATGGCCAACAGGCACATGAAAAGATGCTCCACATCACTGATCATCAGGGAAACGCAAATCAAAGTGACAATGAGGTGTCACCTCACACCACTTAGAATGGCCACCACCCAAAAGACAAGAAATAATAAGTGTTGGTGAGGATGTGGAGAAAGGGAAACCCTCCTAGACTGTTGGTGGGAATGTAAACTGGTGCAGCCACTGTGGAAAGCAGTATAGATTTCCTCAAAAAACTAAAAATAGAAATATCATATGACCCAGTAATTCCACTTCTAGGAATTTACCCAAAGAAAACAAAATCCCTGATTCAAAAAGATGTATGTACCCCTATGTTTATTGCCACATTATTTACAGTAGCCAAGATATGGAAGCAATCTAAGCATCAATAGATGAATGGATAAAGCAGACATGGTACATATACATGATAGAATATTATTCAGCCATAAAAAAGAGAGATCCTGTCATTTGCAACAACATGGACAGATCTAGAGGGTATTATGCTCAGTGAAATAAACCAGATGGTGAAAGACAAATACAATATGATTTCATTTATTCATGAAATATCAATATAAAGCAAAACAGAATGAACAAGATAGCAGTAGACTCCTGGACATTAAGAAGTAACTAGTGGTTACCATGGGGGAGGGGAGGGAATGGGATGGGTGGATAGGGAGGGGGAGGGGATAAAGTGGCACAAAAATTCTCAATCATAGTATAAGTTGGTCATGGGGATGGAAGTACAGCATGGAAAATATAGCCAATGATTCTAAAGCATCTTCCTGTGTTGACAGATAGTAACCGCACTAGTTGGGTCAGAATTTAATAATATGGGTAACTGTTAAGCCACTGTGTCGTGCGTTTGAAACCAATATAAGATTGTATATTAACAATACTTCAATAAAAAAAGAGAGTAGTACGTGCCTTTGGTTGGATCCACGGACGGAAAGAGAACTTAAGGAACCAATATAGTATAGTCACAGCTACATATATTTAATCTAAGAAAGAATTAAGTTGAACACTATAGTTCAGCAACTTGTCTAAAGTCTCAGAACTAATAAACAACAGAACTAATCCCCTCCAATTTTTCTTCAATTTTAGCCCTTAATGAAAAAAAGTCTTCAAAATGAAAGGAGTAAAGCAAGGTGCATAGGAGGAAAATAAAGCGTAGGATGGGAAAAAATAGTAAGCAAACAACAAGCCCTAGCTCAGAAATGCTGAGTTCCCCTGCAGCCACTCCTCTCGGTGGGGCCAGGCCAGGGGCCCACGTTACCGCTGAAGACTCCTGAGGGCACGTGCCCTCGGGCAGTCACCACCGACTGAACCTGTCTGCCCCCACGAAGCTGCCTCTTCTCCATTACTTCCAGTCCAGATGTGATCTCAGAGAGTCTGGAATGAACTTAGAGGTGGATTCCAGAACCCCTGTCATAATACTTGAGAAGTCATGGGGAACAGGACCTCCCAGCTTCAAGAAGGTGAATTTCAAAAGGGGAAATAGGAGGATTGTTACTTTCTGGCAAAATCCTAAAATGGAATATTAAACAGAAGAACTGAATCTTCTTAGAAAATACAGATCTGAGAGACAAAAGCAAGCTGTGCAATCCTGACATCATTATTGTTTCCAAGCGTTAGTATCCTCGCTTGTAAGGGGAATTCATAGAAGGAGCAAGGCATTTGATAGAGTTCCTTAAAAAAAGGTAGCAAGATAGTAATCGAATGAACTATGGTTTGGTAAATTCATAAGTGATTAAAAATCTGTACCCAAAGAGAATAAGCTGCTCTGGGCATGGATATTAATAAATCACTGTTGAAAGGGAAAGAGCATTTGTTTATTTTACTGCTTTATTACAGTCAAAATTCTTACTAATGATTTGAAGGAACAGGAAAGAAATTCTATCCAACATTTATGACAAGGTCATGATTACTTGGGTAAATACATATGTATGATCTCTACTAGTAGGTAAGGGTAACTTAAGCCCCTTGTTTATGGAGAACAACGGTTTGTAGAGTATTCTAATTTATACCCTAAATCCTTTTTGGGGTACCACCTCTGACTCTCCTCCCAAGGTCTTTGGCAGTACATTATGGATATTGCTTCATAGTCATAAAATTTTTATGAAGCTTGAAATATCATCTAATCAATCTTGATGTTACTTTTGGTTGTTTCTTCTAGCTAAGCCTTTCTGAGGCCTTTCAAGGCATAATAAGTCATGCCATTTAGACTTTTAGCCCCCCACCCTCTATCCTCTAATCATGGTCTAGTTTATCAATGTCCCTCTTAAGATGTGACAACTAATTATTGACTCCAGTACTCCAGATAAGGTGGAATCACCCAAGAGCAACTGTAATGATGGCCCAGCCTTGATCTAGAATGATTCTTCCATTTAAACAGTGTAAGGTTACATCCGCTCTGGAGCACGTTTGGCTTTAGTGCGTTTCATACATTTGGCTGTCACTGAGTTATAAACTCAAGCTTTTCTCATTTGAGCTGCTGAGGAAACAAGTACCCGCCCTCCCACTCCTATTGACTTTTGGGGAACTGAATACGAGGCTATAGGTTTATTTCAGCTACATTTTAACTTACTAATTTTAGCTTAATACATCAGTTAAAAGCTTTAAAATTTTTAAACGAATCATCAGTGTATTACTTTAATACAAATCACCTCCATTCATTCAACAAAAACTTGAGTGTCTATGATACGCCAGGCATGGCATAAGCCACAAATATTTAAGTCATGAGTTCCAAATATTTATAATCCACTACAGAACCAATATCTTTTAGAAGAAATAATCAAGGAATTTTAGATAGCTGGAACACATTTCATACTTCTGACAGATTTCTCTCCAAGCATCATTTTGTCAGCGAAAACTTGCCTGGAAACAGGTCACCGAGCCTCCCCTTGTGCTCTGCTCACTAGCTCCCAATCCTGCTTATTGCAGTTAAAGATGAGATTCACATTTGCCTAATAGTCTGAACAAGCTGTTCAATGTTCTCAACCCCCAGAAACCAGATCTTCAAATGGCTCCAGTCACATCAAGTTTTCCTGGTCGTACACATCGACTCCCATCCCTTTGATACTGGTGGCTTGGATATTCTGCCCTTCCATTAAATCATCACTTGCATTAATATATAAGAAACGGTCAGGCATTACTCGGGGGACAGGAGAGCAGGAGTGAAGCAAGGTGAGGACAACTGGTTTTTCCTAAAAGTAGCCGGGTGACAGAGCAGGTCACACCACTTCTCCGACCTTGGCTGCTTTCTCAGTCAATTGGAGGGACTGGACTTGCCGCTTAATACCTATGAACACAGGACTAGAAGAATGACCGTGATTCTGTCTTGTGCACTCAGGACATTAAACTACTCTGGCCTGGGAAGTGGGGTTGAGACCCTCCTAAGGACAATGATAATCCTGTGGGTTTGCAGGTAAGGACAAGGAAGAGAAATCATGTCAAAAGCGCTCTACTGGCTAAAATGAAGCTCCCAGTTTTATATTTACCTTGACCTCTGCAAGATTGGTCTGTGTGCTCACTCAGCTTTGAATCATTTTTTTTGAAAACTGCAGCCCCGTTCAGAGAAGTTTTCTCTTGAAGGAGATAAGAGGAGGAGACAAGAGATACTTTAGTTTCAAAGTGTGTCTGTATGTG
The DNA here is from genome assembly GCA_029783875.1 of Phataginus tricuspis. Classification (NCBI taxonomy): domain Eukaryota; kingdom Metazoa; phylum Chordata; class Mammalia; order Pholidota; family Manidae; genus Phataginus; species Phataginus tricuspis. The sequence continues at coordinate 13,208,642 of JAQQAC010008525.1, forward strand.
TAATACACATAGAGAAAAATGATTATGGTTGAACAAATACTTGTAAAGAGAATCTCCATGTAACCACTGGGAGACCCTTTTGAAATCAAAGTGCTCAGACTGAAAGTTCAACACCAAAGAGAACTCTCTGCTTCCAGAATGTCAGCTCATGAGGGCTGAGTGGGCCCAGGCTTTGAGGCAGCTGATTTATCTCTCCCTAGCCCGGAAAATGTGAAGGCTCGCCTGCGTGCTGGGTGGTCCTGCCTAACCCTGGCTCCCAAGGAGCAGGATGGAGAACCCGCCTGAAGGAGGAGAACAAGGGACTCGCTGAGGTCGCTGGACACCCCAGCCCTGCCATCTGTCCCGCTGGAAAGGCCAGCCTTGGGAAGCCGGTGAAATGGGGGCGTGCGTCTCAAGGGCCCTCCCAGGAGCCTCTGAGGTGTTCCTATCAGCTCACTGTTTTCCCTTTGATGAGGACAAGAAGCCAAATTGATTGCTATCACCACGGCACACCAATTCCGAGCGAACAGTGACTAAGGGCCAGCTGATTGGCGTTTACAGAGTAGCAGCTGGGGAACACCCCACCGGGTCCACAGGAAGAACCTATGAAATTGGAGCAACAAGAAGTGCAGGATACCCCCCTGTGCCGCGCTCCCTCTGCCCCACCCCGGGAGCGGCTGCGAGGTCCTTCAGCACACTGACCTTATGGCACGGCTCACGGGCAGTAACCCACCCTCCCCTCTCCTCCCCGGAGCCAGGTCCATCTCAGAGGCCCTTGAATTCTCTTCACGGGCATGAGGACACAGCTAAGAAGAAAGGTTATCTAGCAAAAACCAAACGAAACCTAAAATGCAAGTTTGCTGCTGTTTATCACACACAGACCACAACAGGTGCATAGATAAATTTTGGTGAACGCAGAATTCATAGCAAGACACTTTTATGTAAGCCCCAAACCTTATCCATTGCTGTCATCATTGTCCGTGACAATTTAATGCCACATCTTACCTGGAAAAACATTTAGCATTTTCTAAAGATTCTGAGCTAATTTCTAGAAACATAAAATGCCATTGAAAAGGGTACCTTTTCCCGTCCAGCCCGAGTGGCTGTCTTAGCCAGCATTCCTCTCCAAAAGTGAAGATGGATTCACAGAGGTGGTGAGGTCACATTCTCTCCTTCCCCTGTCCTTTGACTGCCACTGGTGAGTTTGAGAGCTCAGGTTTGAAGCATAGAGTAGTGATGCAGGGCGAGCCCTCTGGCACCAGCTGTCTGGAGTCTTAGCCCAGCTGGATTCAACCTCTTTTGCCTTAGTTCTTCCCTCGGTAAAATGGAAATAATAACAAAACATCCCTTGTGGAATTAAACACATAAATACTGCTGTTCCTGACCAGATCTCATCAGGCTTTTCTCCCCACGCTCCTCTGAACAGCTCTCGTTAGGGCCACAGCAACGTCCAGTGGAGGTCCGGCCTGTCCACAGCATAGACACAAGTGACCGTTCCCTCCTTCTTGAGTACTTCTTTGCTTGGCTTCCAGAAAAACAGTCCATTCTGGTTTTCCTTCTACCTTCCCAGTGCCCATTCGGGACTCCCCATCGGCACTCCCCAGAGCTCGTGCCAGGACTCCTAACCACACTCACGTTCAGCTCATCTGTCGGGCCTGGGACTTTAAATGCCGTCTACCTTGTCTGAGGGTTTCAGCCCTGGGCAAGTTCACTATGGATTCAGCGAGACTGAGAAATGACAGTGGAACGTCCCTGGGGCAAAAGGGTTTATACTCCGCTTTATTCTCCCGGTGTTAAGTTGAGTACTAGAATCCCATCTGCATTCAGAAATCTGCAGGTCTATACTCCACCTCCATCTCTGTCTCCACCCAGAGCACCTGGCAGAGCTCTTCATATAGTGACTCAGCCAATAATAGCTCATTGCCTACAGGTGTGGAAGCAGTGGCCTGGCAGTAGGCCAATTACATCATCAAGTAGTTTAGGGTTCAGGTGAGGATCCTGGCCACAGGAGCTTCCATTTTCCCCCCACCATCTCGGCCCGCTTTGATATTCCTAACCTGGATTCCTCCCTTGAACTGCAGACTAAAACCCAAAAGCTACCTCAAGTCAGTAGAGAGGTCCTGAGCACCTCAAATTTAATTATATCTGAAACTGAACTCCCCATCTCACCTCTTACCCCAAACTGCTCTTCCTGCAAATTCCCCCATCTCAGTAAATGTCGACTCTATCACTGAAATTGTTCAGGATAAAACCCTTGGAATCATCTTTGACTTCCTCCTCTCATGTATCACATCCAAGCCATCAGCAAATCCTGTGGACTCTACCTTCAGTGCATAACCAGCTACTCACCTCTGCTCAGTGCCCTTACCAACCAGAGCCTCCATCCCCTCCTGCCTGGACGACTGCATTAGCCATTTAACTGGTCCTGATTTTCACCCTGATGTCCAATTGCCTACTTTCAGCAAAGACTTGGAGGATGCTTTCAAAACAATCTGTTCCTATGGCCAAAGCTCCTACTGTGTGCCTGACCAAGGCAGAGAAGCCCAGTCCTCCAGAACCTATAAGGCACTGTGCCATTTCCCTCCCCGCCACCTCTGACCACTCTCCCTCCTGTCCACACCCCTCCTGCCTCTCCTGCCTTTCCTCAGGTCCGCCATGCACACTCGCGCCTCAGGGTCCATGTACTGCTGCTCCCTCTCACCCACTTTGTCCTGGCTTGCTCACTCCCTTCCTTCACTGAGCCCCACTTCGCCGGGAGGGCTGAGCATGGCCGTCTGTCTCCTCTACTGCCTTTTTTCTCTCCATAAGACTTGGCACCATCTGACATCCCGTGTTCTCTCGTTTACTGTTGCGTGACCTGGCAACCTCCAATAGCACATCATGTCCATAAAGGCAGGGGCTCCATACATAGTAAGCTGTTCATTATTCAAATGTCAAGATTCCACCATCAAGGGGTGCCCCTGTCCCTCACATTCCCAAAGGACAGAAGAAGCTCCTAATTTGGCACTGAGAGGAGAGAGGAGAGAATGCAGAATTACTAGGGACAGGAGGCCCATCCCTGAGACTTCCTATCCCAGGAGGCCCCAGGATAGGGACTGTGAAGGTGAGGACCTTGTGTGGGGAGGCAGCCCTTTCTTGTATGTCCACACAGAGGCTTCCATGCCTCTCATCTATCTGACTATGGATCTCTGAATATTTGGGGATTAACAGTATTACCTGCTATCCCTGGACACAACACTTCCTTACTATCAGATTAAGGAGCGTAGGAAAGGGAGGTAACTCTCACAATTAAAAACTTTTTTTGCCCTTGATCTTAGTGTTTAAAATGCCACCACTCAAAGGTTAACTTTTAAACCCTGAAATTGTATAGCTAGGATTCTTGAATTCATAAAAAGTGTTAGGACTGCTCCAAAGACTTATCAGCTATTTGCTTGTTAGCATGAATTAGTTCACTCAAACTCCTTATGGATACCAGTCTGAACTCAAGAATGTGAGTTTTGCTCAGGATGGAAGAAAGAGTGAGGGAGAGGAATTTTACAGTCTATTCACTAGGGAAAAGAACAGTGGAGGTATTTTTGCAAATATATGGGCCTCAGTCAAGCAGAAAGAGGGTGGAAGTTGGGGGATGAGGGTGTGATCAAATGTAAATTTCTTCCAAATGAAAACCAGGCAGCCCCCATATTGACTGTGCTCATTGTGTGGGGCCAGGAAAACCAACTTTCATGACCCTTTTCCAGGGCAATGGTTTGATGCTAATTCAGTTGGGCAGCTGGAACCCAAGGGAAACCTGTATGTAAATGTTCCTCTAAACTTATTTTTTCTTTTCAGTCCTTTGAACATTCTCAGTTTACAAGACTATGTCAATACTCAGGCAATCCAACCGAAGCATCTAAGTGTACAGTGCTGTGTGGCCTGAGATGCACATCGATTCAGTCGGTGCACAGGCCTGGCCGCCATTTGTCCTCTTCCTTCTTGCATGGAAGTTTTGTTTAAATTTGTAGGTTTGCTGTGTTAGCTCTGCAAATGCTGGTTCTTATCTAAAGTAGCACTGCTGCCTCCTGGCCTGGACTTTGTAGCTATAGGGATGTTTAAGAAACATCTTCTATCCTCCTTAAAGATTAGGGGAGGGGTCTTTCCCCCGGGAGCTGCATGAATAAAGTTAGACACAGGAACTGAGTTTCACCAAGGGAAAACCTGAAAGTTGATCAATTAGGGGGCTTGTTTCTAATGTTTATTGATAGATTCTCAATTACTCGATGGGTAGTCTTAAAGACCAAAGAAACTTGAAGTAAAAGTGATAAATTGCCAGGGCTGCCAGAGACCTGTGATGCACATTTGGAAGCTCAGAAAACTCAAAGCCATCAGCGTGAACCATTACCAGGTCCTTCAGTGTCCTCTGCTGTGTTCTGGCCAAGCAGTCCCTGGTCCTACCCATAAGCCACCCGTTTCCATGGTGACGCCTTCACAAGGAAGCAACCAGTCCATCCTTGGTTAACTTCACCTGTCAGAAAATTCTTTATAACTGAAAATAATGAGCAAATCAAATTAAAAATACATTCAAATTTACACAATTGGTATGATTGTTCTATGCCCATTGATACCTTGCAAATGGTTCCCTTGCATGGCTCTTGCAAAGCGGTGGGAGTCAGTCACCTCTGACAACATCAAAGTCCCGGTGTCCGTGAGAGCGGCCCCTCCCAACCCCGTCAGCCTCTACAGCAGGCAAGGCAACTGGTCTGCCAAGCAGTGCTGTCACCACAGACGTGGCACTAACCACGAGATGCAATTGTGCCAGGGGTTGGCATATATATGATCATTTCATTCTCACCACAGCCCAAAAAGGGGATGGAAAGATCTCCTTTTTGCAGATGAAAAAAACTGAGAGGTCAGGATGACAATGGGAGTCAGTGGCAGATCTGAGATACGAGCAGGGGCAGGTCTGATTGCCAATCTCAGACTCTATCCAAGAAGTCCCCTCTGAGGGTTGTCCTGTCTCCAGCCGCCCCTCATAGTTTACTTTTCAGTTTTTTCTTGAATTCTTCATTTCCACTACCACATTTGTAAATTTCCAAAAGACCAGTTTAGTTGTTTTCTAAAGGAACCCTTCTTTAAAAAAGAAAATAACAACCTCTTCTTGTTTGGGGGATGAAATGTCTTTTCTTACCTCTTCGAGGTTAATAACATTAGCTGTCTTCCAACCTTCATTTTTTACTGCATAGTCTCTTTTTCCTCCAAGATTATTATTTCTTTCAGCTTATTTGTTCTCCACCTTTTCCTGATACACGCTCATCTGACCGACTGCCCATATTCATACGGAAGGGAAGCTTTGTGTCCGCGGTGGGCCTGCTGAAGAGCAGTGCCTCTCAACTTTAGTGTGTTCCTGGGAGGCTTATTAAATCCAAATCTCAGGGCCCCACCCACTAGTGATTCTGGTTCTGTAGGTCTGGAACAGGGTGCAATCATTTGTATTTTTCACAAGTTCCTGGGTGGCGTTAATACTACAGGTTCAGAGGCCACTTTGGGAACCAGCGCTCTGACCGGCTGTTTTCCTGGGGACTCCCCAAGATTGACATCTTTCAGCACTTCCCCTTGGTGGTCGGATTCCTCCAACAAGGGTCTCCCACTCCCATGCTCAGGGTCCGGGTCTGGTTGCCAATACTTTGCCAGCCTCAGAGGGCCTGAAGGGAGGGTCTCATCATTAGAGGTATAAGCGTCTGTTTGATACCCTCTTCTAGTATGGTATCTTGCCATCTACAATTTCTAGAGTCATTCAGTCCAGAGATTCTGTTTCATACCTTCCAGAGGTCAAACCTCTTGATTTGTGCAGTGGGGATGACAGTCACTCCGCAAGGTGGAAGAGGAGACATGGGGACCCGAATGACTCTGCTCTCTTCAATTTGCCAAGTCCGCTCCCTTGTCGCCGCTGCTAGCTCTCAGGATTCCACTGCTCCCGTCTCTTCCTTCATCATCTTTGTCCCTTTGGGTTTATACCCCTCTTCAGCCCCCATTACTGACATTTTAGTACGCTTTCAAGAGGAAATGGAGATAAATGAAAATGTTCAATCTGCTCTCTTTACCCAAAAGCCCCTAACAGCACTATAAAAAGGTTTGGTTTAGTATTAATTGCCGATAATTCTGAGCTGTTTGTATTTGTAAAGACAGATGTGGCCTCATTCTGACTATTTTAGGTTTATGGGATATTTTTTTTTCTTTCTGTTCTAAAGAAAGCTCCCTATTTCAAAATGATGTGGTTTATTTTAAGCACATCTCCAATAATGGTTCCCAGAAGAAAATATGGGGACTTTCACTTTTCTGGCTTCTCAGATTTCTATTAATTACAAAATGTCCTCAAGAAACAGTAAAGCTTTAAATCAGATCCGATATTCAATGTACCATATTCAAGTTGTCAGAATTTTTACAATGCTTCTAATGAGGTGTTCAGCATAATGAATTGTACAATTATCATGAAATGGGGTTCTAATGAGCAATTACCATTCCAAGCAAGAACATTCCAGGATTTTTTATTCTTCTTCTCTCAAAGTGGAGGCTAACGAGTAGTTACGAAAAAAATTAATGGGAAACATGTGTAAGTAACACACTACTCACTCTTACAAATGCAGTTTTCCTCTAACTTTAAAGGTGAGACTATATCTTTAAATGAATAGATTCTCAGAATGCTTGTGTGCTGTGGTGGGAATTTAAAGGTTCCTCAAAAAATTAAAAATAGAACTACCAAATAATCCAGCAATTCCACCTCAGGTATATACTGTACAGAAACAAAATCACTAAGTCAAAGAAATATCTGCACCCCCATGTTTATGGCAGCACTATTTACAATAGCTAAGACATGGAAACAACCACTGATAAGTGAATGGATAAAGAAAATATGAGAGATACACATAACGGAATATTATTCAGTCATGAAAAAGAAATTCTTCCATTTGCAACAACACGGATGAACCTTGAGGGCATTACACTAAGTGAAATAAGTCAAATAAAAATAAAAAAGGACAAAAGAAACTATTTCTCATTTTTTGTATCTCTGTGACATGATTGACATGAATTAAACTTATCGTGGTAATCATTTCACAGTATATGTAAGTCAGGTCATTACGCTGTATGCCTTAACCTTACGAAGTGCTCATCATTAGAGGTATGTCAATTATATCTCAACAAAACTCAAGGGGAAAAGTCAAGGTAACATTTCCAAGAAGCCAGGACTGCACTGGTACCACCTTGGCCAGAACTGGGTTGCCCCTAAATCCTAACAAGGAGCACAGGATTGCCCTGATTGGATTAGACTAATTTAGGTTTTATCCTGAATCAGGTTAGGAAAAAGTGGACATCTGAACAAGATCAGAGCTCTGAGAGCAAGGAGCAAGCCGAGAACCGGCCATTGGATGGAGATCCAGCAGCAACTCTACTCGAGTGCACTGTGCTAAACTTCTCTGAAGAAACATCCCATAAAATAAAGGTTTTCATGTTTCGGTATTTTCTAGTTTCCTCCAGGTTGGGGATGCGGGAATAAAAAGGGTTGGCTGGGACTTTGTTGAGGAGGTACAAAGAAACTAAAGAGTCTGCATCTATGTTAGGACTTCAACTACATTTTCATACATTTGGACGAGTGCTGTAATAGAGAAATACATTGAACTAGCAATACTGTGAAGCAGCAATAAGACTGAGAATCCATGAAGAAATGGATATTTATCTTTTAGATTAAGATATGGGCTGGTATCCGCTGATCAGAAGCAAGCTGAAAGCTGGGAACCCAAACATGCTGATGACAGCATACACAAAGGGTTGCTCTAAATCCCTGAAATCGCATTTCAGTGTTCTAAGCTCCACTGCGTAGCTGGCAACCGCTCTCTTCTCGCACTCGCCCTTGGACAGAACTCTGCAATGTTTCTGTATTTTCTACTTGTTCTATTGCTGACAAATGATGCAATCTGTACTATTTCTTACATAGTGCCATCAGCATGAGGTCTTCTTAGTACAGTAAAATAGGTCATACAGGGGTGTTTGATTCATCCGGGCTACTCTTGATGAAACTCAGCATCAAGGGGCTTCTCCAATACACATGAAGTGTTTTGAGTTCTTGGAAGGAAAAGACTGTCTTTCATGAAACAGCAACATCTTTAACTATCAGTCATTAAGCTTTCCACTGACCTCGGTCAACAATCAAATACGCTCACACACTTTGCAAAGTAGGTCAGTTGCTCCGCTGGGTAGCCATCCTACAAGGAATTGCCAGATGACCCTTGAACAACATGGGTTTGAACTCTGCGGCTCCACTCAGGTAACACATATAACATACAAAATATGTGTTAATTGGCTATTTATGTTATCTGTAAGGCTTCCGGTCAGCAGTAGTCTATTAATAGTTAAGGTTTGGGGAAGTCAAAAGTTATATGCAGATTTTCAACTGTGCAGGGGGGTCAGTGCCCCTAAGCTTTCCGTTGTTCAATGGTCAACTCAGTACTATATATTATATTCTTACAACAAAGTGAGCTATAGAAAAGAAAATGTTTTTTTCAAATTCTCACAAATCTCCAAGAAGTCTTCCAATATATGTACCGAAAAAATCTGTATATAGTTGGACCTGCACAGTTCCAGCCCATGTTGTTCAAGGGTCAGACGGCAATTCTTGTAGGATGGCTACCTAGGGGAGCTGCTGAATAACTTTGCAAAGTGTGTGAGTGAGACATAAGTGACTACTACATTAAGGCACTGAGATTTGGGGATGGCTGGTTATTGCAACATAGTCTAGCTTTCCTTGCCTGATTCAATTCCTAAGGTACAGGGGACCACATATTATTCATTTTTTTAATTCCCCTGGTGCTCAGTGCTTTGCATGTGTTTCCAATGTGAGATAGAAAGTGGATAAAACAACAGTAATAAAAATTATATATCTTCCCCTAAAAATGACTGAAGTTTCCTTAAGAGCAACATCTCCATTTTCCATGAACATGAGATTAATGATTTAACAAACATGTGTTTCTGATGTTTGCTGGTGGACTTCAGCAACAAGAATGTGGAAAAAGTGGAGTAGGAGTGGCTTGCTGGAGGAGCAAGTTATGCTCCCTGTGGTTGGCCTTCCTCCTCCTTCAAGATATGGCTTAGACGTCACCTCTGCAGAGAGGCCTGCACAGCTCATCCCACACAGGAATACTACCTCTCTTCTAATATGCTCTGTATTAGCAGTTATTGTCATAGAATTTTCCTCAGATTGCAATTATTTGCGTGGTTCATTTGAATTCCAGATTACGCTGGAAGCTCCATAAGGGAAGGAACCACATCTGGTTTGTTCACTGCTATTTACAGGTATCTAATGCCTGTCTGGCTCATGGGAGGCTCACATTAGCGATGATGGTAAGGTAAGGAAGGGGACAGAAGAAACCCCACATACGAAAGCACTATCTAGTGGGGGGATGGGAGGTAGACCACTCACAGTTCAAAAGCCCCAAAGTCACAGATGTACACAGGAAAAAGAATCAATGCTACTTCCCAGAAAAGCTAAAATTATGTTCAGTAAAATATATTAGAAGAAGGGAACGTGGCTGAGATCTAAAAATCTAAAAATATGTCCACGTAGCATCAGTAAAATAAGATGATGTCACAGTTATAGGAGGAACTGCGGAAAAACCACTCAACTGGAAAAACCATCCAACCAACATAATTCCCCAAAGAGTCCAAATAAGTGAGAGGTTGCTAATCATTCTTTCACCAACTTATTAGTTTATTTCTCAACAAGTATTTTTCTCTGTGTCTAATATATAGAGAATATGTTTCTAGAAGCTGCTGGGAATTCCAAGCACTAAATGACATGCTTCTCCTCCTCTTCAATGACCTATCATATAATTGAACTAAAGGAAAGTGGCCTTTGTCTCCTGTTTATAACTGAAACCAGGTGCCATATTCTGCTGCATTCCCATTCTGAGTCCATTGCTGCACTTGACCTAGGAATGACTTTCATACTCAGCACAGCCCCTATCCTCCTTTCCCCACTCTTATCCACCCACTCCTCCTTTTATAATACTTCTCATGAAAAGAAATGATGCACTCTACATAGTAAATCCTCAGTCAATGCCTGCTATGTAGTTAAACACACATACCAAGTTCAGTTCTCTGAGGATTTCCCCTTATGAAGAAAATGCATCTCCCCTATCCTGTCCCCTCCCCAAAAGAGTGCAGTGTCTCCTTGTTATCACTCTGTTCATTCAGTCCATGGGTCACAAGCTTTCATGGTTACTAGAACCTTCTAGGGCCCTTTCCAGCTTGTCTTTCAGACTTGTCAAAATTACTCCCTGCCCCATCTTGAAACAGCAATTGCATCCTGGAAGTTGGAGTGAGGTGGGTTCTGAGATGAGGCTTTTCTCTCTTGCACTTGAGAGATGCCCACCTGAAATGATTCAGACATGTTCCCCAAGAGGCAGTGCAGTTAAGTAGCACGAGCCCTGAATGGGCAGTCCCGAAAACCTGGCTTCCTGTCTGGGTCTGACCCGACCTGACTGTGTGATCTGAGGCACAAAAGTTGGACCAAAAGTCATCATTACCTTTCAATCTTAAAAACCCTCAAGTGTGCTTTTCATCCTAACAACATAGGTTCTATTGTCCAGTATAGTGTGTTATTTGTTCTTGGGCAGAAAACTATTTGCTGATATGGCAGGTGTCTACGAGTTCCTCCTGCTGAATTGTCATCAAACAGAGCCCAGCAGTTGTTGGCTGACAACAGGCTCCGTGAAAATACCTAATACGGCAAGGTGTTTCTTTGATGACTCTGTCTCAGTGTTTGCTTGATTCTTGGAGCTTTGCTTCTAGGAAGGCTTTTCTAGCAAACAGGGCATGGTATTATTTAAGTTAAATGAACAGCAATTTTGAACAGAAGCCTATTTGAATCGCTAGAATTTATTTGTATGTGCGATAATAATTAGCTGCATAATCCACTTCTTTGTTCAGGTTAGTGGTAAAAGAAATCCCAGGTCCCCAGTCTGTGATTAGATTCCCTAATAATCCAAACAGCTGTTCAGAGATGATCTCCACTTCACTCTGGAGATGGGCATCTGAAGGATGCTTTCCCCTACGCTTCTTGAATATGAAGTAATGGCATGTACAAATCCTTCATTTAATAACCGTTAATCAAGGCCATGAAACAGAATGAAATGAAGCACCAAGTCGATCACTAAAGATTGGCTTTCTTCACAATGGTCACTGTCCCTGTCCAAACAACTGCTAACAGGAGGGGGAAAAAAATCACCACCTAGTGTTTTTTCACTAAGCAGAAAGTTGCCTCAGTGGGTTCTGTTCTGAAACTGGGGAGTTTTACTTAAGTCAAAGAGGCTGATGTGAGAGGACAAACTCCCAGCAAGAGTACTGACAGGAGACCAGGGACAGTTCCTGGACTGTGGGGATGGCTGCCCTGCCTCCGTGTCCCCAACCAGATGGTCCGGGGATACACTGGCCCATGAGCCTGCCCTGTACATTCTTTTGCTCCTGGAGCCACACCAGTCCAGAAGCTGCTCGGGATGCTGGGCCAGCCCAGGGAGAAATCACTTCCTCTCTATCAGCACCCACCAGTCAAAATAATCAGGTGACAATTACCTGGCTGAGTGAGGACAAAAGAATTGAACTGGACCAGTTTGCGGGAGCAATTTCCGCAACCGGGGCTTGGCATTTTAACTACCCTGTAGGAGCCAGCAATTTTCCTGTGAAGAGTTGTTAATTAGCCTGCATTTATTTTCCTTAATGGATCGATAATTCTTCCGATTACATTTTAAAATAATGTTTTAAAGTTTGCTTCCTCGGGAAAGAAATGGCATAAACCAAAGGGGAGGGGGTGGTAAAGGTCAGGTATCTGGTGTTTCTAATGTGGGATTTTTTCCTAATAGTATTTCTCTAATGCTTTTACTCTAGAAAGCCTCCAGATACTTCACAGTGGCAACTCAAGGGATCTCACCATCTGCCTATGTCTCAGGCCTGGTAAATTACTTAGCAACGCTTTTAGGAGGCAGATTTGGTTTGGACATGGTGTTGCTGTTTTTATGTTTTTTTCATCTACTGTGTAAATGACTAATGTGGCACCCTCCTCTTTCTCTAATGGAACAGAGGGCTGTGGGTCCCCGGCTTTGCGGAGACCACTTATGCCACGATGCCGAGAGGATGTGATGAAATTCACCTGTGTTCACTTTGTCTTCTCTGATCTCACAAGGAATTGGGGGCCAAGAAGTGGCAGTGTATTGCCCCATTTTCTCCTCTGTTCTTTTTCCTATGGGAAATGGCACTTTGGTGGGCTTAATATGTGCCAGAAATTACTTCAAGGGCTTAACATGGATTAACTCCTTTTCTCTTCACAATGCTATGCAGTGGGGACTATCATGTCCCCCTAAAATGGAGGTAAGAGGTAAGAGGAGGGGCCGTGGAGCTGCCCCTCCGTGAACCCGCTGACGAGGTGGTGCAGGCCCTCAGGAGCCCCGGAGTCACCACTGAATTAGGAACCAGGCAAGTTTTTGTGAAGGGATCCGAAGTGGACTGCTAATGGCCCTGGGGCAAAAGACACACTGGCCAGGTGTCCCCTGAACCCTTTGAATTCACTGTTCCTGTCATTGTTCCTGAGGGCTGTGGGACACTGAAAAAATGGAGTTTTAAAAGGAAAAGAAAGATGATTTGGGAGAAGTTTCATGGTCAACTTGTCAAGGGACATTAGAGACTTCCAGGAAGATGGCGACGTGAACCGGGTGGCAGAAATCTCCTCCTAACATTATATTTATCAACGAAAACACAGCAACTATTCCTAAAAGAGAGACCAGAATACACAGGAAAGTGCACAGCATGCAGCTACACCTGAGAGGACTTGGCACCCTGCAAAGCGGTCATAAAGAGCCCAGCCGACATACGTGGCAACTACAGGCAACCACTTCTATAGCCATGAAAAGACAGAGGAATATGGTACAGACAAAGCTTCAGACCCAGACAACCCCAGAGAGGAGACCTGAAGGGATGGACCAGCACAGTCTTCCTGAAAAAGAATTCAGAATAAAAGTCATAACCATGCTGATGGATCTACAGAGAATTGTGCAAGAGCTGAGGGAGGAAGTGAGGGAAGTGAGGAAAGACAATGCAGAAATCAGACAAGCCATCGACGGGCTTAACAGCAGACTGGATGAGGTGCAAGAGATTGTTAATGGAATAGAAAACAGAGAACAGGAATACAGAGAAGCTGAGGCAGAGAAAGATAAAAGGATCTCTAGGAATGAAAGAATATTAAGAGAACTGTGTGACCAATCCAAACGGAACAATATTCGCATTATAGGAGTACCAGAGGAAGTAGAGAGAGAAAAAGGGATAGAAAGTGTCTTTGAAGAAATAATTGCTGAAAACTTTCCCACGCTGGGGAAGGAAATAGTCTCACAGTCCACGGAAGCCCACAGATCTCCCAATACAAGGGACCCAAGAAAGACAACACCAAGACATATAATTACTAAAATGGCAAAGATCAAGGACAAGAACAGAGTATTAAAGGCAGCTAGAGAGAGATAAAAGATCACCTACAAAGGAAAACCCATCAGACTATCATCAGACTTCTCAACAGAAACCTTACAGGCCAGAAGAGAATGGCATGATATATTTAACGTAATGAAACAGAAGGGCCTCGAACCAAGAATACTGTATCCAGCACGATTATCATTTAAATATGACGGAGGGATTAAGCAACTTCCAGACAAATGAAAGTTGAGAGTTTGCCTCTCATAAACCACCACTACAGGATATCTTAAACAGACTGCTCTAGAGGGAAGCACCCCTAAGGCTAAAACGATGTCACCAGAGAAAATAAAATCATAGCAAAGAAAGCACACCATCCAAATACTAACTAAAGGCAAAGAATAAAACACCTAATATATAAAGAATGGAGGAGGAAGAATGGGAAGGGAGAGATAAAGAAACATCAGACGGTATCCACAATAACTTAACAAGAAAGTTAAGTTAGATTCTTAGATAGTAAAGAGGCAACCCTTGAACCTTTGGTAATCACGAATCTAAAGCCAGCAATGGCAATAAGTACGTATCTATCAATAATCACCCTAAATGTAAATGGACTGAATGCACCAATTATCCAGTAACAGAGTGAATAAAAAAGCAAGACACATCTATATGCTGCTTACAAGATACTCACCTCAAACCCAAAGATATACGCAGACTAAAAATGAAGGGATGGAAAATGATATTTCATGCAAACAACAAACAGAAAAAATCAGGTGTTGCAATACTTGTATCAGACAAAATAGACTTCAAAACAAAGAAAGTAGCAAGAGATAAAGAAGGACATTACATAATGATAAAGGGGTCAGGCCAACAAGACGATATAACCATTATAAATATATATGCACCCAACACAGGAGCGCCAGCATATGTGAAACAAATACTAACAGAATTGAAGGAGGAAATAGACAGCAATGCATTCATTTTAGGAGACTTCAACACACCACTCACTCCAAAGGACAGATCAACCAGACAGAGAATAAGTAAAGACACAGAGGCACTGAACAACACACTAGAACAGATATCTACAGAACTCTGCACCCTAAAGCAGCAGGATACACATTCTTCTCAAGTGCACATGGAACTTTTTCCAGAATAGACCACATACTAGGCCACAAAAAGAACCTCAGTAAATTGAAAAATATTGAAATCCTACCAACCAACTTCTCAGATCACAAAGGTATAAAACTAGAAATATATTTTAGAAAGAAATCAAAAAGGCTCACAAATACATGGAGACTTAACAACATTCTCCTAATGAATCAATGGGTTAATGACCAAATCAAAACAGAAATCAAAGAATATATGGAGACTAAGGACAACAACAACACAAAGCCACAACTTCTGTGGGACACAGTAAAGGCAGTTCTAAGAGGAAAGTATATTGCATTCCAGGCCTATTTAAAGAAGGAAGAACAATCCCAAATGAATAGTATAAAGACACAACTACTCAAATTGGAAAAAGAAGAACAAATGAGGCCCAAAGTCACCAGAAGGAGGAACATAATAAAAATCAGAGAAGAAATAAATAACATTGAGAAGAATAAAACAATAGAAAAAAAATCAATGAAACCAAGAGCTGGTTCTTTGAAAAAATAAACAAAATAGATAAACCCATAGCCAGACTCATTAAGGGAAAAAGAGAATTTACACACATAAACAGAATCAGAAATGAGAAAGGAAAAACAACGACGGACCCCACAGAAATACAAAGGATTATAAGAGAATATTATGAGATTCTATGTGCTAACAAGCTGCAAAACCTAGAAGAAATGGACAACTTCTTAGAAAAATACAACCTTCCAAGACTGACCAAGAAAGAAACAGAAAAACTAAACAGACCAATCACCAGCAACGAAATTGAATCGGTAATCAAAAACCTACCCAAGAACAAAACCCCCGAACCTGATGGATTCACCTCTGAATTCTACCAGACATATAGAGAAGAAATAACACCCATTCTCCTTAAAGTTTTCCAAAAAATAGAAGAGGAGGGAATACTCCCAAACTCTTTCTATGAAGTCAGCATCACTCTAATACCAAAACCGGGCAAAGACCCCACCAAAAAAGAAAATTATAGACCAATATCCCTGATGAAAATAGATGCAAAAATACTCAATAAAATATTAGCAAACCAAATTCAAAAATACATCAAGAGGATCATACACCATGATCAAGTGCGATTCATCCCAGGGATGCAAGGATGGTACAACATTCGAAAATCCATCAACATCATCCACCACATCAACAAAAAGAAGAACAAAAACCACATGATCATCTCCATAGATGCTGAAAAAGCATTTGACAAAATTCAGCATCCATTCATGATAAAAACTCTCAACAAAATAGGTATAGATGGCAAGTACCTCAACATCATAAAGGCCATATATGACAAACCCACATCTAACATCATACTTAACAGCAAGAAGCTGAAAGCTTTTCTTCTAAGATCGGGAACAAGACAGGGATGCCCACTCTCTCGACTGTTATTCAACATAGTACTGGAGGTCCTAGCCACAGCAATCAGACAAAACAAAGACATACAAGGCATCCAGATTGGTAAAGAAGAAGTCAAATTGTCACTATTTGCAGATGACATGATACTGTACATAAAAAACCCTAAAGACTCCATTCCAAAACTACTAGAACTAATATCTGAATTCAGCAAAGTTGCAGGATACAAAATTAACACACAGAAATCTCTTGCTTTCCTATACACTAATGATGAACTAACAGAAAGAGAAATCAGAAAAATAATTCCATTCACAATTGCATCAAAAAGAATAAAATACCTAGGAATAAACCTAACGAAGGAAGTGAAAGACCTGTACTCTGAAAACTACAAGACACTCCTAAGAGAAATTAAAGAGGACACTAACAAATGGAAATGCATCCCATGCTCTTGGCTAGGAAGAATAAATATTGTCAAAATGGCTATATTACCTAAAGCAATCTACAGATTCAACGCAATCCCTATCAAAATACCAACAGCTTTCTTCAATGAACTGGAACAAATAATTCTAAAATTCATATGGAACCAGAAAAGACCCTGAATAGCCAAAGCAATCCTGAGAAGGAGGAATCAAACAGGGGGAATTACGCTCCCTGACTTTAAGCTCTACTACAAAGCCACAGTAATCAAGATAATTTGGTATTGGCACAAAAACAGACCCACAGAACAGTGGAACAGAATAGAAAATCCAAACATTAACCCAAACACTTACAGCCAATTAATATTTGATAAAGGAGCCTTGGATATACAATGGGGAGATGACAGCCTCTTCAGCAGCTGGTGTTGGAAAAACTGGACAGCTACATGGAAGAGAATGAAACTGGACTACTGTCTAGCCCCATACACAAAGGTAAACTCAAGGTAGATCAAAGACTTGAATGTAAGTCATGAAACCATAAAACCCATAGAAAAAAAACATAGGCAACAATCTCTTGGACATAAATATGAGCGACTTCTTCATGAACATATCTCCCCAGGCACGGGAAACAAAAGCAAAAATGGACAAGTGGGACTATATCAACCTGAAAAGCTTCTGCACAGCAAAGGACACCACCAGTAGAACAAAAAGACATCCTACAATATGGAAAAATATATTCATAAATGCCGTATCTGATAATGGTTGATATCCAAAATATATAAAGAACTCACGCACCTTAACAAACAAAAAGCAAATAATCCAATTAAGAAATGGGCAGAGGACATGAATAGACACTTCTCCAAGGAGGAAATTCAGATGGCCAACAAGCACATGAAAAGATGCTCCACATCGCTAATCATCAGAGAAATGCAGATTAAAACCACAATGAGATATCACCTCACACCAGTGAGGATGGCCAACATCTAAAACACAAACAACAACAAATATTGGCGAGGATGTGGAGAAAAGGGAACCCT
Source organism: Phataginus tricuspis (assembly GCA_029783875.1). NCBI lineage: Eukaryota > Metazoa > Chordata > Mammalia > Pholidota > Manidae > Phataginus > Phataginus tricuspis. Next base: position 13,226,061 of record JAQQAC010008525.1, read on the forward strand.
CCTACACTGCTGGTGGGAATGCAAATTAGTTCAACCATTGTGGAAAGCAGCATGGAGGTTCCTCAAAAAACTCAAAATAGAAATCCCATTTGACCCAGGAATCCCACTCCTAGGAATTTACCCTAAGAATGCAGCAGCCCAGTTTCAAAAAGACAGATGCACCCCTATGTTTATTGCAGCACTATTTACAATAGCCAAGAAATAGAAGCAACCTAAGTGTCCATCAGTAGATGAATGGATAAAGAAGATGTGGTGCATATACACAATGGAATTATTATTCAGCCATAAGAAGAAAACAAATCCAGACATTTGCAACATGGATGGAGCTAGAGGGTATTATGCTCAGTGAAATAAGCCAAGCCGAAAAAGACAAGTATCAAATGATTTCACTCCTCTGTGGAGTATAAGAACAAGGAAAAAAAAACTGAAGGAACAAAACAGCAGCAGACTCACAGAACCCAAGAACCGACTAATAGTTACCAAAGGGAAAGGGACTGGGGAGGATGGGTGGGAAGGGAGGGATAAGAGGGTAAAAGGGGCATTACGATTGGCAGGCATAGGGTGGGGGGGAACGGGGGGGACTGTACAGCTCAGAGAAGACAAGTAGTGATTCTCATCTCACTACGCTGATGGACAGTGACTGTAATGGGGGGACCTGATGAAGGGGGTAGTTTAATCACCATAATATTGCACGTGTCATTGTAGATTAATGATACCAAAATAAATTATAAAAAAAAAAAAGAGGTAAGAGGATGTAGTCGAGACACAGAGGATTCCAGTAACACATCGGAATTCATAGCTAGTAGGTGGTAGGATCAGGACTCAAACATGGGCCCGTGCTCTTCACCACGTCACAAAATGAAATTAGTGAGCAGGCACTACATTTCAGCTCTGTGATAATACTACGTGATATCAGTGATATAAAAATCCTTGGGGGAGACCACATACACATAGTCCTGAGCATTCAGATCAGTTGCCTTTAGAGACTTTAGTTTGCACTAAAAAAACAAAAACAAAGCGAAACCTAAAAACAAACAAAGCTAGACTGCTTTGTTTAGCCCTTGAGATCTACCCTCCAGCCTAGGCCCTGGTCATCTGCTACCTGCTTACCTGGGAAGCCCACGACTTCATGGCTATAACCTGTAGCAGCCATCAACTCAAGTCAGAATGCGTCCTTTCTGCAGATTCCTGGTCCGTGAGGACATGAGCTCATCTGTTTGGTTCTCCAGGACCCTCCTCGGGGTTCTTTCTATCAGGTGTACAGAGGAGAACATGGGCAATGCGTTTTTGCTTCCTAGCCTCCATCCCCTCTCTCCCAGCAAGCACGCGGCTGCCAACTTTTACCCTCACTTCAAATTTCTCCAAACTACACATCTCATCTCGTGTGGTCTCTTTTTCTTTGGTTATCTGCTCTGCCCTATCATAAATAGAAAGAAGGCCAGATGCTGACGACCAGTCCAGAGCTCCTGGAGGTCCAGATATATCACAGAGGCAACTCAAGGTATCCAACCAGATCACTCAATGTGACTGCTCTGTTTGACGCCCTCCAGAGTCTGCTAACTGCACATGGAATAAAACCAGAGTCTTCACTGTAGCTTACAGCTCTGTGATTCTGGATTCTGCCAACCTCTCTGACCTCATCACATGCTGCTCTCCATCCTGGCCCCCAAACTGCTGCCACACCTGACTTTGTCTCTTCCTTGTCCTCACATCTGGGCCCAGGCACTTGCTATTCCCTCTGCCCAGAAGACTCTTCCCCAGGTAGCCACAAGGTTGGTACCTTCTCATCATTCAGACCTCAAGTCCGATGGAATCTAGACAATCACAGCTCTCTGCACAACACCGCAGTTCCCAGCAGTGTTGGACGGCAATGTGTTTGCTAAGCGAGTTCAAAGTCTATGGATCCACTAATGGATAGCTGAAGAGCATCTCATCTATCCACTCATTCGTTCTAGCACATTCCTGATTTGCTTGCTTCATGGCACCTGTGCCCACCTGCAATGAGCTCATTCATTTGTGTTCTGTCTTCCCCACGAAGGTGAGAGCTCCCTGGACCCTGCCCACTGCTCCATCACCAGCACCGGGCATAGCGCCAGGCCATAACAGAGCATAAGAAAGGTCATGAACGACAGGGCACAGGAAGGCCTGAGAGCAGGGAGCACTGGGTTTTCTTCCCAGCTCTCCGATAACTAGGTATGTCATCTTGGCAATGCTGCTTTGGTTTTTTCTTCACCCAGGCTTGGATGATAATGGAAGAGTTTTTCAAGGTCTAAGTTCTATAACAAGTGGGAGGAAAAGGTTTAACTAGAGTAAATCTACTTAAAAGGTTTTAAGTAGAGTAACATGATTCTGGGCCTTTCATAAATAGATAGGAGCAGCTATTAGGCTCTGAAATGCTTCACGAATCAAGAGGAAATTAGCCTCCTCGCTTTTAAAGGTCACATGTATTGTATTCTAATTCTTTGTAAATCATTTTCTGTGTATGGCAAAGCATGTGCCACTCCATCAAGCACAGCATTTTCTAGGTTAGAACAGCTCAATTCACAGTTGCGCTGGATAGTTGTAGGTTTATTAGACTGAATTCTGAATTAGTCTGTGACCCCACCAATAACCGCTGATGGATAGCATGCTGAGCCCAAAAGGCCTGGGGCGTCACCTGAGTCTCTCATGCCGTAGGTGGAAAACTGAGGTCCAGGGGATTTTACGAGCAGCAGGGGCAGATCTAGAATCCAGGTCCCCAACTCCCAGGAGCTGTTCTTTCCTTTACTCACATCACTGCCAAGTTAATCACTGAGAGAGTCACCTGGGTTCATGTCTTCTCAATGGGCTGTACTGGGGCCCAAACAATGCTCTCATTATGTCAGCTAATAAATGTTTGAGTGTCTACTCTCCCAGATACCATCCTCTCTTACAGGGTTTTCCTTTGAGGCAGAAACATCAAAGGGTTCAACTTCAATAGCCCATGGTCCTATAATTCACAGCAGCTTTGGTTTCCCCTTCTAAATCATAAACTTAACAAGACCAGGAACTGTGCTGTGTAAGCTCAAGCCACTATAAACAAGTCAAGAGTCAATCAATAGATTAAATAAAATTTGTGAATGAATACATTGGCTGTGGGAGACAAGAAGGTAGATGTTCTCAAAGACCTGATACACTATAATCTTGGAAAAGCTGCAATTCAAATAGGAAACTTGAGATTCCTGAATGAACGAAAATACTGGAATTTGGTTTTTTTTTTTTAAGTTTGTCCCAGAGTTCAGAGCCGGCTAAAGAGTTGCCAGCTCTTTACCTCTTCCCTAGTTTCAGGATTAAACTATATTTGATTTGATTATATAAGAAAAAGAGAAACAAGACTTTGGCCTGAATAACTAACCAGAGGGCCAGTCTTCTCTAAAAGTGTACATAGAGGTATTTTTTCCCTTCCTAAAATAAGGTCAGTTCACATGCACACACATAAAACATGTCAACAGAGCATGTGCTCCTTTTCTCCAGGTAGTTTGCCTGAGGACGCCGAGCTAAGAAGCTGACCTACACTGGCCCTACACATAGAGAAAATCCCTGCTTCCCGGGTCTGTGGGGCTGCTCTGGCTTGGTTCAACGTCTTCAGCACTCCAGCTGTCACACGCGGCTGGATTCCTCGTTGTGATTCAGTCATAGCTCTGCCTTTAACTCTACCCACACAAAGCAGTGGCTTCTGGAGGGCTCCAAAGATATAAGGGAGCAGAGACGTAAGTTCAGCTTCTGGTTTCCTGTATAAAACTACACAGAGAGCCCTGTCAGCTATCCCAGACACACCTTCACTCTGCCTGCCCCAGGTTTAAATTTACAGGGCTCCTTAGGACTTCAGGGCCTACTGAGATGGCAAGTTACACCGGGGCCCTCTGAGCAGCCCGAAATGGAAATGCAACTTGGGTCCAGAGAGTAAAATTTCCAACCCCAGTGCAGGGCCTGTAGTCTGGAGCCTGATCTGGTTGCAACTTCCCTGCAAATTCAACTCACGACCCGTCCCTGCTCAGCACCCTCGGACAACAAACAAGCTCTAAATGACGAGACTCCCTGCCTAACTGCTGCCTTCCCTTGGCCCTCTCTCCCCTGGCCAGCTTCACTCCAGCTCCCTCCCTCCCAGGAGCTTTATCCTAGCTGTCCCCTCTGCCTGGATGCTCTTCCTTCAGTCTTCACGCACAGAGGCCCCTTCTTGTCACTCAGATCTCTGCTGAAATGCCATCTCCTTGGGGGGCCTTTCCTCGTCGTTCACTAGCACTGCTTAAGTCTTCAGACGGAGCTTAACACCGCCGAGGTGTGATGACTGTCACCCTCCACCAAGTGGTTAAGCCCCACTGCAGCAGGGACCTGGACTGTCTGGATCACCTCTGCAACCCCCGTGGAGAAAGGCGCCCCACACACACTGGGGGCTCCATGTGGCACCTCCCTAAGGGATTCATCAAGGACACACTTACCTATCTTTGCTTTTTTTGCTTTTTGCTCACTTGTTAATTTCAGAAGCTGACCCCCCCCCCCCTGCAAAAAAACCCCAATATGAGTCCACTACGCCAAAGTAGTGCATATTGTATAGGTGAGGACATTGGAGCCTGAAGAGACTAAGTGGCGCACCGTCACAGAGCTGTGAGCGGTGAGCTGGGTTTGAAACCCAGGCCCATCTCTTTGGCATTCAGAGGCTCTTTCTCCCACGCCACAGAGCCTTCTTAGGGAATGGAGCCCCGCCAGGGGGAGCCAGCCCGGGAAGCCCGGCACTGAGGGACCTGGAGGGCAAAGCGAGCTGAGCCAGGTGCAGCTGGTCTCCGCAGTGGGGACGAGCTGAGGGCCACCGTGATGGGGCGCACGTGCAGGGCCCACCACCGGTCACCAGCTGAGCAACGTGCAGGAAAGTTCCCGGATTTCCGCTTCCTCCACTGGAAAATGAGGACTGTAATAGCTGCCTCAAGGATGGCTGCAAAGATTTCGTGAGGTGTGTTTAGCACGGTGCCAGGCACACGGGGAGCCCTGCATTCATGAACAGTAGCATCACCCTCATCAATAGCATCAGGACAAACTTTGCACATTCACGGTTTCCTTCAAAACTACCCAAATTCTGACTCGGCCGGTGATGTGCAAATAGTCTCCCAGAATGACCCCTGCCTTCTTTCCACAGGGGCCTCCACGGGGCGGGAGCTAAGCGTATATGCTTCTTTCAGCAGCTATGGGGTAAAAGGTCCAGGAAATGTATCCATTTTAGCTTCAGAGAAATGAGAGCTAGCCTCTTTCTTTTCAAGGATCACCGCTCAAGCCTTGCTGGACCCATAGCTGTGAACTCTGGCTTGATTTCCATCTCCCTGTATCCCACTACCTTTCAACTAATGATGTTTGTTATTAACTCAGCCAAGCCGTTTATGCGAGGAAAGGGTCAGTTTTGTGTGTGCAGTGCTACTTAGATAAAATGTGGGTTCAGATTACAGATTTAGCAGGAGAAAAGCTAGAATGTGCACCGACGGTACTATCCCTTGCAAACACTATTGCAGGGAAGGGCCATATATGCTTCCCCTTAACAGGGCTGACATTCTTCTTGAAAATTATCTTCCATATTTCAAACTCTGTATGTGACTTCTCTCTGCTTCTTCTCTCACTATCCCTCCAGGTCACACAATCCTACAGCATCCCCTAAAGAGTCTCATCTTCAGGAAAGAGATTCTGGGGGAAAACAGCCGAGTTTTTGTTTTTGTTTCATTTTGTTTTCAGCAAAACACATTCGAGGCTACTTTTCATGATCTTTAAGGAAATTAATGTTCCACTTGAACAGATTAGATGGTGGCTATTCTCAGCTCAAGACAGGTAGTTCAACAGGGCATGTGGGAAACCTCGGCACTAGAGTGTCCCTCTACACTCTACAGAACGCAAGGCCCCATCTGGGAATCACACACGTATAGGAAAAAGTGTCCCTCTTAGGTGTTCATTCAGGTTAATTTCAAATGACCAATGACAAATGAGCCTTTGGTCACTGATGTCCCTGAGGAGCAATATCTGTCAGCAGCAGTTGCTGGGTCCCGCCTACCAGCGCCGGAGCAGACCTCACACTGTGTTCTCCTGGGAAGGCTGACCGGGTCAAACTGACATTCTACGGAGGAAACCTCTCTTGTCTAGATTGTCAGCAGCACCCAAAAAAATAATGGAATCAAGGTTTGAGTGGCAAGTTGATGGGTCAGACCAGAAGAGTCTAGAGTCAGAATCCCGGGGTTCATAGGGTCTTGAAGATCTTCTAGTCCAAGTGCATATCTGACGCCTGAATCCTCCCAACCCCATCCCCGCAACCGTTGTCCCTTCTGCCATAGGGGAGCTGGGCCCCTGCAGCAGCCGTCAGCTTTGCACAGGTCTATTTAAAATTAGACTGTTAGAAATCTCTGCCTAGATTGATTTGAAAATCTGTCCTCCTTTTGTTTTTCTGTTTAGGCTTTGACAACTCAGAGCAAGTCTAATCCCCTGGCAGAGCCCTTTGCCGTTTGAAGGCAGCCCTCCGCTTTCTTTCCTTCAGGCTAACTAGCTCTTTCTTTTCATTCTGGCTTCTCTTGCATGAATGGTCTCAGGCCCTTTCACTAGTCTAACTACTTTTTCCAGTCTGTCTACATCCTTTTTTAAATGCTGTGCTCAGAATGGTACACGGCACTTGAAATACAATCTGCTGTGTTATGCACACTGTTTTGAGCAGTGTGGGGTTACAACCCCTCATCCTGTTTCTCTTCAGGCAGCGCAAGGCACTCGGGCAACCAAGCGGCATAGATGCCTTCCATAGTGCTCACCGTCACGTGAATGCCTCAGTCTATTCAACGCCTTCCTGTTCACACTTGGGCATCTCAGCGTCAGGGAACGTTTTAGGGGGCCTTGACACCCTAACCCTAACCAGTTTTGATGTTGCAGCTTTAGCAAGTAGTGGGGGCTCATCAGGATCTCATTCTAAGCATGGGGCATGGTGACTTGGGCCAAGACACCTGTAGTCATGAACTTCCAAGGTATCCAGTTTAGGTGGCAGGGCCTGGTGACCTGGCATCTGATCTTAGAGGTGCATCCTTGAGAAATCTGCGGAGCTATGGGGTTTTTGACAGTGAAAGCATGAGTCCAAAGATAAGTCAAAAAACGAAGGATCAGTTTACATATTTGTGATAAGCAAGAAATGCTTATTACCTCATAAGAGCCTGGACTTGGTCCAATTCAGATCCTTAACAGCAAAGATCCACCACATAGTGAACAATATCCAGAACTTTATCCAGAAGTCTGGGAATGGTTCTGAGAGACTGAGTTCCTGGGGCTACGATTAAAAAAGTAGGGTGCCCAGCCATCCTCAGGAGCAGGGAAACCAAGATACAGGTCAGGAATCAGAACTGGAGCACTGAGGTCAGACAGAGATGGACTGTAGCCTCACACAAGGTCAGCAGCCTATTTCCCTACAGCCTGTGAGTGAAAGCGAGGAGGAGCCTATCTCTAATTTTTATCAAGAGCATCAGGACTCAGCTTCTCCTGTTCTCTGGCTTCCCCAGTGGCACCACTTTATCGCCTCCTCATCACTGCATTTCTACTATACACGGTCAGTTCAGGTGCACACCTGGTCTGACACTGCTGACTGGTAACAGGTGGGATACTGATGATTCAAAATTTACTGACTTCCTTTCGGTATTTGATTCCATTTTAAAAACTGATGCCACAATTTTCGCTTTGTCTTCAAGCAAAGTTAGATGCCCCTTTTCTGAATTTTCACTAGATGCTGTTTTCCTTTCATAACTTTTGCTACAAAGGTAAGTAAGTGTGCGTGTAGTGATTTTTTTTTTTTTTTTTTGCTGTCAGTCTCCCTGATAGACTGTGAAACAGGAACTGTGTCTGCCCTGTTCATTGACTTATCCCCTAGTACGTAACATAGTGCCTGGCACACAATAGGTGTTCATAAATATCACATGAATGAATGAATGAGACACATCATGGCCAGAGTTGGGACTCCACTTTAGGGCCATGATTTAGTCTCTACTAGGCCCCACCTAGTCCTAGGGGTTACGACATTTACCAGCTGGCCCGTTCTGTTTACCTAACTGGCTTAGGATGAACTCTCTGCCTTTCATCTAAGACCATGATCATCTACCATAATATCTAAGACAAAGACATCAAGATAAGCAAATTTAAAGGTAATTGGGCCAGTCAAGAGGCACAGGCTAGCAATGTGACTGCACAAGTCATTTAACTCTTATGAGGCACACCTTCCAAATCTATAAAATGAAGGAATCACATAGTTTCTCAAGTCTTGCAACTTTCATGACTCTCTAGTATTTTGAATTTTAGAAGAAAATTCTTCATAGAAATATTCTTTTAAGGTATTAAAAGAATATTTTAACTGCCCCAGCTTGAGTGCAATCAGAACTTGGTGTTAATTTGTTCAGAGTTCATGTGGGATTTAAATTTATGCCTTTGACAAAATAAATATTGGCTTTCTAGATTTTTAACTGCCATGAGACCAGTGTATTGACATGGTTCCTGGAGCAATCTTCGAGCACAGGGAACTGCTTGTGATTCTAGTAATCTTGCAGTAGGTTATACACACTTTGGTATTTGGTTTAACATTTATTTTTCTTTTCAGTCACATTGATTGAAATATCATTAGCTGAAAAATGCACCAAAGGGGTAATGCATTGACTCTCCTGGCTTTACTCAGCTACTACTTTGCAATTTATCTTTATGGCAAAACTTCCCTTGTGAACAGGCCAAGGAGGGCTGAGTTTAAATCTTCATCATGCGTTCCGAGCAAGTATAGAGTCTGTTTTAAATGTAACAGAAGTAAATCACAGGATAGGAGAAAACACTTGCTAAATGGCAAATGGCTGATTTGGGCCTGTCCATTCGAGAAAGTGTGTATTAGCAGAAGTATGAATGGAGCTATTGAATTGTATTGTATGAAAAAGGAAAAAAGTGTCAGTCAATTTTCACAAAGTATATAACTTCCATTGAAAAATCTCCCTGAAGGATTACATGCTACCCAACATGGGTTAATGATAAGATTCAAGTTAACCCAAAGGTTTCTAAGACAGACTTTTTTGGGTTGCAGGACTAACGGTCTCCAAATAGATTTCTTTTTTCCCATGGGGTCAGAGCCTGGGAAAAAAGAAAAGAGTAAGAAAGCCCCTAGCATCCAGAAATTGAAACATTTTTGGTAAACTTTTTTGAAGTCTCCCTTTTCTAACTGCAATTCCAAATCTGGGGGCGATGGGGTTTGCATGGATGGTGTCTCCCACTATCATCTCACCCTTCTTAAATGTCTGCCATTAGTGTGTGTTGAGCTGAAAGTAAAAGGAAGCAGTGACTGGTGGGTCTGAGCCTACACTGAACCAGTTTCCCCCAGAGCCGTCTGCTGAGCTTCTGTTGTGGATCTTCCCTTCATAATTAACCAGCCCGGGCCCTGGCTTCTGGACAAAAGAAGAGTCACAGTGTGGCAAAAGCAGACAACAAAGAATAAAAACTAGGCAACAAAAGCAGAAATGAACATGTGGGACTGCATCCAACTGAAAAGCCTCTGCCCAGCACAGGACACCACAGCAAAATAAACAGCACCCTACTGAATGGGAGAAAACGTTTGCAAATCGTATACCAGATAAGGGGTTAATATCCAGAATATCCAAGGAATTCGTACAGCTCAACAGAAAAAAAAAATTCTTAAGTGGGCAGAGAAACTGAATAGATATTTTTCCAAAGAAGACATGCAAATGGCCAACAGGTACATGAAAAGGATCTCAACATCAGTAATTATCAGGGACATGCAAATCAAACCACAGCGAGATGTCACCTCACGACTGTCAGAGTGGTTGGTATCAAAAAGTGAAGAGCTAAAACAAATGTTGGTGAGGATGTGGAGGAAAGGGAACCCTTGTGCACTGCTGGTGGGAATGTAAATTGGTGCAGCCACTTTGGAAAGCAGTACAGAGGATCCTTAAAAAATTTAAACTAGAAAAATACTCAACAAAATATTAGCAAACCAAATTCAAAAATACATCAAGAGGATCATACACCATGATCAAGTGGGATTCATCTCAGGGATGCAAGGATGGTACAACATTCGAAAATCCATCAACATCATCCACCACATCAACAAAAAGAAGAACAAAAACCACATGATCATCTCCATAGATGCTGAAAAAGCATTTGACAGAATTCAGCATCCATTCATGATTAAAACTCTCAACAAAATGGGTATAGACAGCAAGGAACTCAACATCATAAAGGCTATATATGACAAACCCACAGCTAACATCATACTTAACAGCGAGAAGCTGAAAGCTTTTTATCTAAGATCGGGAACAAGACAGGGATGCCCACTCTCCCCACTGTTATTCAACATAGTACTGGAGGTCCTACCCATGGCAATCAGACAAAACAAAGACATACAAGGCATCCAGATTGGTAAAGAAGAAGTCAAATTGTCACTATTTGCAGATGACATGATACTGTACATAAAAAACCCTAAAGACTCCACTCCAAAACTACTAGAACTAATATCTGAATTCAGCAAAGTTGCAGTTTAACACACAGAAATCTGTTGCTTTCCTATACACTAATGATGAACTAACAGAAAGAGAAATCAGAAAAACAATTCCATTCACAATTGCACCTAAAAGAATAAAATACCTAGGAATAAACCTAACGAAGGAAGTGAAAGACCTGTACTCTGAAAACTACAAGACACTCCTAAGAGAAATTAAAGAGGACACTAACAAATGGAAATGCATCCCATGCTCTTGGCTAGGAAGAATAATTATTGTCAAAATGGCTATACTACCTAAAGCAATCTACAGATTCAATGCAATCCCTATAAAAATACCAACAGCATTCTTCAACGAACTGGAACAAATAGTTCTAAAATTCCTATGGAACCACAAAAGACCCCGAATAGCCAAAGCAATCCTGAGAAGGAGGAATCAAACAGGGGGAATTATGCTCCCTGACTTCAAGCTCTACTACAAAGCCACAGTAATCAAGACAATTTGGTATTGGCACAAAAACAGACCCACAGAACAGTGGAACAGAATAGAAAATCCAAACATTAACCCAAACATCTACAGTCAATTAATATATGATAAAGGAGCCCTGGATATACAACGGGGAGATGACAGCCTCTTCAGCAGCTGGTGTTGGAAAAACTGGACAGCTACATGGAAGAGAATGAAACTGGACTACTGTCTAGCCCCATACACAAAGGTAAACTCAAGGTGGATCAAAGACCTGAATGTAAGTCATAAAACCATAAAACTCTTAGAAAAAAATAGGCAAAAATCTCTTGGACATAAACATGAGCGACTTCTTCATGAACATATCTCCCCGGGCAAGGGAAACAAAAGCAAAAATGAACAAGTGGGACTATATCAAGCTGAAAAGCTTCTGTACAGCAAAGGACACCATCAGTAGAACAAAAAGAGATCCTACAGTACGGAGAATATATTCATAAATGACATATCCGATAAGGGGTTGACAGCCAAAATATATAAAACTCATGCACCTCAACAAACAAAAAACAAATAATCCAATTAAGAAATGGGCAGAGGACACGAATAGACACTTCTCTAAAGAAGAAATTCAGATGGCCAACAGGCACATGAAAAGATGCTCCACATCGCTAATTATCAGAGAAACGCAGATTAAAACCACAATGAGATATCACCTCAC
>JAQQAC010008525.1:13237842-13277486 GCA_029783875.1 Phataginus tricuspis
GTGGGAATGCAAATTAGTTCAATCATTGTGGAAAGCAGTATGGAGGTTCCTCAAAAAACTCAAAATAGAAATACTATTTGACCCAGGAATCCCACTCCTAAGAATGCAGCAGCCCAGTTTGAAAAAGACATATGCAGCCCTATGTTTATCGCAGCACTATTTACAATAGCCAAGAAATGGAAGCAACCTAAGTGTCCATGAGTAGATGAATGGATAAAGAAGAGGTGGTACATATACACAATGGAATATTATTCAGCCATAAGAAGAAAACAAATCCAGACATTTGCAACAACATGGATGGAGCTAGAGGGTATTATGCTCAGTGAAATAAGCCAAGCCAAAAAAGACAAGTATCAAATGATTTCACTCATCTGTGGAGTATAAGAACAAAGGAAAAAAAAAACTGAAGGAACAAAACAGCAGCAGACTCACAGAACCCAAGAATGGACTAACAGATACCAAAGGGAAAGGGACTGGGGAGGATGGGTGGGAAGGGAGGGACAAGGGGGAAAAAGGGGCATTACGATTAGCAGACATAATATGGGGGGGGCACGGGGAGGGTTGTACAACTCAGAGAAGACAAGTAGTGATTCTATAGCATCTCACTACACTGATGGACAGTGGCTGTAATGGGGTATATGGGGGGGACTTGATGATATGGGGAGTCTAGTAACCATAATGTTGCACATGTAATTGTAGATTAATGATACCAAAATAAATTATAAAAAATTTTTTTTAACTAGAAATACCACATGATCCAGTAACTCTATTTCTGGGTGTATATCTGAAGGAAACAAAAGCACTATGTTGAAGAGATATCTCCACCCCATGCAGCGTATTTATTATAGTCAAGACATGGAAACAAGTTAAGTGTCCATTGATGGATGAATGGATAAAGAAGATACTATATGCATATATACATCATGGAATATTATTCAGCCATAAAAGAGGAGGAAATCCTGACATTTGCAACAAAATGAATGGACTTTGAGGGCATTTAAGTGAAATAAGTCAGAGAAAGAGAAATACTGTATGATCTCACTTATAAGTGGAATCTTTTTAAAAATGAACTGATCAATACAACAGAACAGATTGGTAGCTGCCAAAGGTAGGGGGTAGGAGATGAGTGAAGTGGGGAAGCTGGTCAAGAGGCACAAAGTTTCATTTATGAGATAAGTAAGTTTTGAAGAGGGAGAACAGCAGTGACTATAGGTAGAAACACTGTATTGTACACTTGAAAGTTGCTAAAGAGAGTGGATCTCAAACACTCTCATTACACACAGACACTTGTAACAACGTGAGGTGATGGATATTAATTAGACTTGTGGAGATCATTTCACAATACATACATATATCAAATCATTGTGTTGTATACCTAAAACTAATACAATGCTATGTCAATTATGCCTCAAATTTTTAAAAGCAAAAATGCATTTCCACAGAGATCCCAATTTCTGGAGAGTTTGTGTACTTTCACTGTCCACCCCCCTCACTTCTCAATCTTCCCTCCCCCCAGCCTCTAGAATTCCTTCCCTTTCCATAGGTCACTCCTCATCCAAGTTTTCAAACCTGAAATCTCCAATCCTAGATTTACAACATCAACTGTCTCAAGAAATGTTGGAATATTCTCCCAGGAACCCTATTTCATTCAAATTAAAGTTTCAAAATCGTATTTTCTCTCTTAAAAACTGGGGGTAGACTCTGGTTTCTAGTTTCATGTGTAAGTAGATTGGAAGTTGCCACTCGATCCTAACAACAATGAAAAAGCTGAGCAGACTGAAAAGCCAACAGTTCCTATTGGATCTCTGAGACCTGAGAGGACACAGGACACACTGGTGCCTCCAAGATTGGGAAGACAGACAGGAGAACATAGGCAGTCGTGGCTTACAGGGACAGAGACGCAGCGGAAATCCTGGGACCTGGGCAGGAAAATCTGAACTGGGATGGATGAATTGCTGAAGGCTGAGGGCAGACGACTCTGAGTCTCTGGCAGTTAAATCACAAAGCTTATGAACAATGGGACTTTTTGCCAACCATCTTATCCTTGTTTTATTAGTGGGGGATCTATTGCAGTGTGACTGTCCCTGATCGTGAGCCCCATGAAGACAGGGAACACGCCTCCCCTTTGCTCACACTTGGCACAGAGGCACTGAGCACACAGCAGGTCATGTTCCATAGCGATGGCAATGACAGCTATCATGCACCCTTATGAAACGAGCCTGTGTTTCTGTTTCCTCGGTCCATTTGCGAAACTGGCTGAATTCAGCGGGAAGGAAAGCTGGCATTGAGCTCAGTGTTCTCCAGGCCAGCAGATAACCACAGATATCCAAGCGTGCCCTTGCCCTCCCTTCAGGATGCTGCAGCCTCCTTCTGCTAGAACCTTATCTGTGGCAACTTCTTTCACCAAACCAGTCTCCATGTTGTTATCCTGAAGCTCCCTGTACCTTTGATGGAGGGTTTACCAGCATCCTCTTGGGTTCCACTTCCTCCTTGCTGCTAGAACCTTCCTGAATGCCTTTTAAAGGGCCCTGAGGGCCCAGCCATGTACCTCACCTCCACTGCCTGACCACAGCCCATCTATCCCTAACCAACAAACAGACTCAAGGTGCCTGGTTACCTGTTGGGATGGGTCAGTTCTTATGTTGGCAGAATACTGTAGAAGAGATAGCTAATTATAGGGAATCGTCAAGGTTCAAATAGCAGACAAAACAAAATGTCTATTCAAATCTATTCTTATATGGCACCTGCCAATGGGGATGCCAGTAGTACAGTAAAGGATCTATCATTTCATTGTAGCATATTGGACTGAAACTATAGTAATAGCTAGCATGTTCAGAAATTAGCAACCTGACAACCTCATTCATCTTGACCACAGCTAAATATCAAAAATGTAAGGAAAAGGACCTCTGGGTGGCTAATGTAGAAGAGACAAGTGCTGGGGGGAAAACAGATGACCCACGTCCTGGACACTGAAGGGTACATATTTTGCTTAGAGGGTAGTTCCCAAAACCCTTGATCAAAGCCTATGTTCTCCTTAAATAATAATTAAAATAACATACTTCATCTGGATTCTCAGTCCATAGGTAGTCAAAAACAAAAGCTGAGAATAAGAAATGTCACCTCACAGGCTGAAAGTGATGATAGAACAAACAAAAAACCCCAAAACTACCAAAATGGGTAAAACTAAGAAACCCATAGAGTTCAGGAGGCTTTTAGTGAGAAAATCACTATCCAACTACCCTGAATCACCCTGATTTTTGTATTTGTAAGAGTTTTTATAATTCTGTATTTTTATAGTTAAGTTCCACAAGAGATTCACCCAATAGGTTTTTGAGCTTTGATTTTAAGCAACAGACTTTAGTCATCTATAAAATTCAGTAATAAGTACTCACTGTCCAGAACTGCCTTTAAATGAGATCCTAGGATAAAGTCCCAGGATTAACTGGCCTGTGTTGTGTGTACTGTTTGTCTAAATTAGACTGCCTGGCTCCTAAAAATACATTCACCTGAGGAGGCCAACAACAGGAAGCATGGTGTTCCCCTTGGTCATTAGATGACAAAAAAAGCAGCACAGTTTGCCCAGCCTAGAAGTGACCAGGACACTCAGAAGGCGCATGCACATTTTTCTCAAGGATGGCCAGATGGCAATAGCCCCAAATAGAGGCTGGGACGTAGGTCACAGCATTCCTATGGCTTTTGCATCCACAGAGCTCAGTGTCTTATCTGCAAGGTTACTGAAGGAGGCAAAACCCCACCTGAAACACATTCCCACACCTCTACACTTAGCTAATGCTTTCTTCCTCTTTTAGGGTCTAGTTCAAGGCCCACCGTACCCACAGTGCCCTTCCTGGTCCTTCCCTCTTCTGAAGTCTGCTCATAGTATTATCTGGATCATTTGTTTGGCACGTGCCTTAACTGCTTTATAATTGTCAGATCTCATTTCCTTGCCAACTGGTTGGTGAGCTGCTGGAAGGCATAAGACGGCTTAGAAGCCTCACCAAAGAGCATGGGATCTTGAACAAAGCATGCTCTCGATAAATATATGACTGTTCTATTCATTGAATATTTACTGACTGTCTACCATGTGTTGGCTACATAAACTCCCTGCCCTCATGGAGTTTAGTCTAGTGGGGGAAGACAGACAATGAAAGACGAATAAATAAAATGTATGGTTCATTAGAGACTGTTAAGTGCTAAAGACAAAAAATTATAACATAGGAATGTGAGCAGGGGGAAGCTTTGAAATTTTACATTGTGTGATCAGAGAGAAGGTGATTTTTGAGTAGAGATCTGAGAAATCAGAGCATGAGCCACACAGCCATCTGGGGAAAACACACTTCAGGCACAGAAAACAGCAAGCAAAGACCCTACTAAGAATGACATCAGAGAGATTAAAGATGGTGGCATGAGAAGTGAGACAGAAGCTTCCTCCTAAAACTGCATATAATACGAAAATGTAATTAATACAACTAATCCTGAAAGAGCAACAGGAAAGAGGGCTGTGCCAGACTGTATACACCTGGAGAAAAGAATAAACCTCATGGAACAGGGTAACTACCAAAGCCGTGGCCTGGCAGGACCCAAGCCCTTCCCCAACCCCAGCTCACCAGTGGGAGGAAGAGAAACAGAGTGGGGAGGAAGTGGAGGCCTGGGAATGATGAATACCTAACTCCGGAGATCTGATCTGGGAGCATAAACCTACCATTTCATGGTGCTTTAATGGTACTCTCATGATTAGGGGGTTGGAAAGCTAAGACAGGCAGAATACCTGGACAGACTGGGATTCCAGCTGCTTGTGGAAAGCAGTGATCCATATCCGGCTGCTCTGGGACAAAAGAAAGGTGGACAGTCTGAAGGACTTCCTAACAGCAAGAGGGCTGCTAAAGGGGCAAGAATTGCACAGAGCTTACTGCTCAGGAGAAAGGACAGGTAGACAAAATTGTCTGGGTGCACTCTGCCAGGCAGGTTGGGAACTTTCACAATCTTCCAGAGCTCCAGCTACCTGGCAGGCTACTGAGCTCCAAGGACCCCTCCGTGATACACAGCCTACTGAGCCTTTCTCCCAGCCAGCCCCACCTGGCTCAATAACCAGCAAACCCTACTCTGACGTTAGGCCAGCCAGAGGGAAGCCCTGTCTACAGCAACTACAAATGCAAAGCACAGAGGCTTATACCTGTGATCTCAGCCCACTGGTTCTGGCAGTGGAGACAGGCATAGCAGCCAGGAAGCAGGGAACAGCTCTTTCCTCCCCCCTAGGCACCAATACTGCTCCCCTGTGACACCCAACATTGCTTTAGGGGCTGAGCAGCTCCAGAGAGTAGAGCTTCTGGGCACTAGAGGGTGCCATATACAGATATGAAATGCCAAAGGAACCTGGTCCAAAGTAAAATTATGAATACAACCCCTGAGAAAAATTAAAATGAAATCGACCTCATGAATCTGCCTGAAAGGGATTTCAAAATAAAAATCATTAACATGCTCATGGAGGTGCAGAAAAATATTCAAGAACTCAGGAATGAATTCCGGTCAGAGATCCAGTCATTATGGAACACAGTATCAGAAATGAAATGTACAATAGAAAGTTTTAAAAGCAGATTAGACACAGTGGAGGAGACAATAAATGAAATAGAAATTAGAGAAGGGGAATACAAAGAATCTGAGGCACAGAGAGAAAAAAGGATCTCTAAGAATGAAAGAATATTGAGAGAACTGTGTGACCAATCCAAATGGAACAATATTCGCATTATAGGGGTACCAGAAGAAGAAGAGAGAGAAAAAGGGATAGAAAGTGTCTTTGAGGAAGTAATTGCTGAAAACTTCCCCAATATGGGGAAGGAGATAGTCTCTCGGGCCATGGAGGTGCACAGATCTCTGAACACAAGTGACCCAAGGAAGACAACACCAAGACATATAGTAATTAAAATGGCAAAGATCAAGGATAAAAAGATAAAAAGAAAAAAAAATAACAAAAACAACAACAACAACAACAAAAGATCAAAGATAAGGACAGACTATTAAAAGCAGCCAGAGAAAGAGATAAGATCACATACAAAGGAAAGCCCATCAGGCTATCATGAGACTTCACAGCAGAAACCTTACAGGCCAGAAGGGAGTGGCATGATATATTTAATGCAGTGAAGCAGAAGGGCCTTGAACGAAGAATACTTTATCCAGCAAGGTTATCATTTACATTTGAAAGAGGGATTAAACAATTTTCAGGCAAGCAAAAGCTGAAAGATTTTACCTCCCACAAACCATCTCTACAGTGTATGGAGGGACTGCTATAGATGGAAGTGTTCCTAAGGTTTAATAGCTGTTACCAGATGTAATAAAATCACAGTAAAGAAGGTACAACAGTTAATTACTAAGCAAATGCAAAATGAAATCAACTATCCCCAAAGTCAATCAAGGGATAGACAAAGAGTACAGAATATGATACCTAATATATAATGAATGGAGGAGGAAGAAAAAGGAGGAGACAAAAAAAGAAACTTCATACTGTGTTTGTAATAGCATATTAAGTGAATTAAGTTAGACTCTTAGATAGTAAGGAAGTTAACCTTGAACCTTTGATAACCATGAATCTAAAGCGTGCAATGGCAATAAGTACATACCTACTGATAATCACCCTAAATGTAAATGGACTGAATGCACCAATCAAAAGTCATAGAGTCACTGAATGGATAAAAAAATAAGACCCACCTATATGCTGCCTACAAGAGACTCACTTTAAACCCAAAGACATACACAGACTAAAAGTGAATGGATGGAAAAAGATATTTCATGCAACTAATAGGGAGAAAAAAAGCAGGAGTTGCAGTACTTGTATCAAACAAAGTAGACTTCAAAACAAAGAAAGTAACAAGAGACAAAGAAGGACATTACATAATGATAAAGGGGTCAATCCAACAAGAAGATATAACCATTATAAATATCTATGTACCCAACACAGGAGCACCTACATATGTGAAACAAATACTAACAGAATTAAAAGGAGAAATAGAATGCACTGCATTCATTCTAGGAGATTTCAACACTCCACTCACTCCAAAGGACAGATCAACCAGACAGGAAATAAGTAAGGAGACAGAAGCACTGAACAACACATTAGAACAGATGGACCTAACAGACATCTACAGAACTCTACACCCAAAAGAAGCAGAATACACATTCTTCTCAAGTGCACATGGAACATTTTCAAGAATAGATCATATCCTAGGCCACAAAAAGAGCCTCAGTAAATTCAAAAAGATTGAAATTGTACCAACCAGTTTCTCAGACCACAAAGGTATGAAATAAAATGAATTTCACAAAGAAAATGAAAAATCCCACAAACACATGGAGGCTTCACAACATGCTCCTAAATAACCAATGGATCGATGACCAAATAAAAACAGAGATCAAGCAATATATGGAGACAAATGACAACAATAATTCAACACCACAAAATCTATGGGATGCAGCAAAGGCTGTGCTAAGAGGAAAGTATATGCAATACAGGCCCACCTCAGGAAAGAAGAACAATCCCATATGAACAGTCTAAACTTATAATTAAGGAAACTAGAAAAAGAAGAACAAATGAGACCCAAAGTTAGTAAAAGGAGGGACATAATAAAGATTAGAGCAGAAATAAATAAAATCGGGAAGAATAAAACAATTGAAAGAATCAATGAAAGCAGGAGGTGGTTCTTCGAGAAAATAAACAAAATAGATAAACCCCTAGCCAGACTTATCAAGAAAAAAAGAGGGTCTACACACATAAACAAAATCAAAAATGAGAAAGGAAAAATCACTACAGACACCACAGAAATACAAATTATTAGAGAATACTATAAAAAATTATTTGCTAACAAACTAGATAACCTAGAAGAAATGGACAGCTTTCTAGAAAAATACAACCTTCCAAGGCTGACCCAGAAAGAAACAGTAAAATCTCAACAGACCAATTACCAGCAACAAAATAGAACTGGTAATCAAAAAACTACCTAAGAACAAAACCCCTGGACCAAATGGCTTTACCACTGAATTTTATCAAACATTTAGTGAAGACCTAATACCCATCCTCCTTAAAGTTTTCCAAAGAATAGAAGAAGTGGGAATACTTCCAAACTCATTCTATGAGGCCAGCATCACTCTAATACCAAAACCAGGCAAAGACACCACAAAAAAAAAGAAAATGACAGACCAATATCCCTGATGAACATAGATGCAAAAACAATCAACAAAATATTAGCAAACTGAATTCAAAAATACATCAAAAAGATCATCCATCATAGTCAAGTAGGATTTATTCCAGGGATGCAAGGATGGTACAACATTCGAAAATCCATCAACATCATCCACCACATCAACAAAAAGAAGGACAAAAACCACATGATCATCTACATAGATGCTGAAAAATCATTTGACAAAATTCAACATCCATTCATGATAAAAACTCTCAACAAAATGGGTATAGAGGGCACGTACCTCAACATAATAAAGGCTATATATGACAAACCCACAGCCAACATGATACTTAACAGCGAGAAGCTGAAAGCTTTTTCTTTAAGATTGGGAACAAGACAAGGATACCCACTTTTCCCTCTTCTATTCAACATAGTACTGGAGGTCCTAGCCACGGCAATCAGACAACACAAAGAAATAAAAGGAATCCAGATTGCAAGGAAGAAGTTAAACTGCCCCTGTTTACAGATGACATGATATTGTATATAAAAAACCCTAAAGAATCCACTCAAAGACTACTAGATCTAATATCAGAATTCAGCAAAGTTGCAGGATGCAAAATTAATATGTAGAAATCTGTTGCATTCCTATACACTAACAGTGAACTAGCAAAAAGAAAAATCAGGAAAACAATTCCATTCACAGTTGCATCAAAAAGAATAAAATACCTAGGAATAAACCTAACCAAGGAAGTGAAAGACCTATACTCTGAAAACTACAAGACACTCATGAGAGAAATTAAAGAAGATACCAATAAATGGAAACACATCCCATGCTCATGGACAGGAAGAACTAATATCGTCAAAATGGCCATCCTGCCTAAAGCAATCTACAGATTCAATGCAATTCCTATCAAAATACCAACAGCATTCTTCAATGAACTAGAGAAAATCATTCTAAAATTCATATGGAACCATAAAAGACCCTGAATAGCCAAAGCAATCCTGAGAAGGAAGAATAAAGCTGGGGGGATTATGCTCCCCAACTTCAAGCTCTACTACAAAGCCACCGTAATCAAGACAATTTGGTACTAGCACAAGAACAGACCCATAGACCAGTGGAACAGACTAGAGAGCCCTGATATAAACCCAACTATATATGGTCAATTAATATATGATAAAGGAGCCATGGACATACAATGGGGAAATGACAGCCTCTTCAACAGCTGGTGTTGGCAAAACTGGACAGCTACATGCAAGGGAAAGAAACTGGATTATTGTTTAACCCCATACACAAAAGTAAACTTGAACTGGATCAAAGACCTGAATATAAGTCATGAAACCATAAAACTCTTAGAAGACAACATAGGCAAAAATCTCCTGAATATAAGCATGAGCAACTTCTTCCTGAATGCATCTACTCGAGCAAGGGAAACAAAAGCAAAAATGAACTCATGGGGCTACATCAAACTAAAAACCTTCAGTATGGCAAAGGACACCATCAACAGAACAAAAAGGCATCCTACCGTATGGGAGAATATATTTGTAGATGACATATCTGACAAAGGGTTAACATCCAAAATATATAAAGAACTCACAATCCAAAAAGCAAATAACCCGATTAAAAAATGGTCAGAGGATATGAAGAGACAATTCTCCAAAGAAGAAATTCAGATGGCCAACAGACACATGAAAAGATGCTCCACATCACTAATCATCAGGGAAATGAAAATTAAAACCACAATGAGATATCACCTCACACCAGTAAGGATTGCCAGCATCAAAAAGACTAAGAACAAAAAATGCTGGCGAGGATATGGAGAAAGGGGAACCCTCTTACACTGCTGGTGGAAATGTAAGCTAGTTCAACCAATGTGGAAAGCAATATGGAGGTTCCTCAAAAAACTAAAAATAGAAATACCATTTAACCCGGGAATCCCACTCCTTGGAATTTACCCAAAGAATACAACTTCTCAGATTCAAAAAGACATATGCAGCCCTATGTTTATCGCAGCACTATTTACAATAGCCAAGAAATGCAAGCAACCTAAGTGTCCATCAGTAGATGAATGGATAAAGAAGAGGTGGTACATATACACAATGGAATATTATTCAGCCATAAGAAGAAAACAAATCCAGACGTTTGCAACAACATGGATGGAGCTGGAGGATATTATGCTTAGTGAAATAATCCAGGCGGAGAAAGACAAGTGCCAAATGATTTCCCTCATTTGTGGAGTATAACAATGAAGGAAAACTGAAGGAACAAAACAGCAGTAGACTCACAGACTCCAAGAAGAGACTAGTGGTTACCAAAGGGGAGGGCTGTGGGAAGGCGGGTGGGGAGGGTGGGAGAAGGGGATTGAGGGGTATTATGTTTAGTACACATAGTGTGGGGGATCACGGGGAAAACAGTGTAGCACAGAGAAGGCAAACAGTGAATCTGTGGCACCTTACTACACTGATGGACAGTGACTGCATTGGGGTATGGGTGTGGACTTAATAGTATAACAACAAAGAAAAAAAAATGAAGGAACAAAACAGCAGCAGACTCACAGAACCAACGAATGGACTAACAGTTACCAAAGGGAAAGGGACTGGGGAGATGGGTGGGAAGGGAGGTATAAGAGGGTAAAAGGGGCATTACGATTGGCAGACATAGGGTGGGGGGGCACGGGGGGGACTGTACAGCTCAGAGAAGACAAGTAGTGATTCTCATCTCACTACACTGATGGACAGTGACTGTAATAGGGTTGGTGGGGGGGACCTGATGAAGGGGGTAGTTTAATCATCACAATATTGCTCATGTAATTGTAGGTTAATGATACTAAAATAAAATAAATTGTAAAAAAATAATAATAATAATAATACGGGTAAAAGTAGTCACCACATTGTTTTTTCATGCGAAACCTTCATAAGAGTGTATATCAATAATACCTTAATAAGAAATAAAAAATAAAAAAAGAATGACAACAATAGGCACTATTGTCGAGCCCCTAGGAGCAGGAATTTTTAAGTTGAGATATATTTTTACATAAATAAATATATGTAATAGATATAATATATAATTATATAATATAAAATATGCATGAGCCATATTAAACAAAGCACTCTTCAGCCTTTCAAGGATTAGAATGAAGGCCTTAAACTTTTTTATGTCCTTGGCCATATTGGCGCATCACACAGCTCCTTAGATTATCAGCCCCAGGAAGTCCAGTTAATGGCAGCAGAAGCCACATTGGCCCCAGCAGAAGGAGGAAGAGTACTGCTTGGGGCAAATTATCAACAAGCCTGTTAGTAAGTACTTTCATTATTAGTTCCTGCCAGAAATTATAGTCAGGATACCTTATTAGAAATGAGATAAATTGGCAGGCAATCCTGCCAATCATGAGGTTTGGTTTCCAGTTGGCCTGGAGTTGCCCCACAAAGGCTCAACCTGATTGGCTAGGCAGGTTACATTACCTAGCCAATCAGAATACAGTAGTCCCCCCTTATTCACAGGGAATAAGTTCCAAGATCCACAGTAGATGCCTGAAACCACAAATAATACTGAGCCCTATATGTTTTTTCCCATACATACATATCTACAATAAATTTTAATTTACAAATAAGGCACAGTTCAATTAACAATATTATACAGTAACTAATAACTAATATTTATACGACGCCTATAATAATATGCTCTAACAAAATTTATGTGAATGTCTTATGGTCTTTCTCTGTGTGCAATTATCTCTTCGTGCTGTTCTCACCCTCCTTATGATGATGTGAGGT
Source organism: Phataginus tricuspis (assembly GCA_029783875.1). NCBI lineage: Eukaryota > Metazoa > Chordata > Mammalia > Pholidota > Manidae > Phataginus > Phataginus tricuspis. Next base: position 13,249,782 of record JAQQAC010008525.1, read on the forward strand.
GATAAATGCGGTAAGAGGATAAATGTGGTAAGAGGAGGTGAGGTGAATGACGTAGGCACTGTGACGCAGTGTTAGGCTACTATTGACCTTCTGATGCTCCGTCAGGAGGAGGATATCTGATTCCAGATCTGGTTGACAGCGGGTAGCTGAAACTGTGGAGAGTGAAACCGCCAAAAAGGGGGGACCACTGTATTCAAGAGACCAGTTGAAGCAATTTTGTCCAACCTGGCTGCTGTGGTGGCTTCTGGCATGACGGTCAAAATGAAACTTGAACATACTATTAACTTTTCTTTCCTTCTCCAATGAGCCAAACCACCCTTTTGCTTGCTTTCTTTTCCTTATAGACCTGAGGTAATAACCTCAAAGCTATTACAGAAAAAAGGTAGAATTAAGAAAAACTGCATAAGATTACCTTTCACTTCCCTCCACCTCTTCCCTATCCCATGAGGAGCCATGCCTTTCGGCCCCCAGATATTTCACAGCCTTGATGGGGGTCCTTGTATCTCACTTCACCAACCTCTATTTTTTTTTTTTTTTTTTTTGCCTTCTCTTCTGGAAATATAGAGCTGAATTCTGAAAGTCACTTTCTGCAAAGACTTTTTAAAAAAAACATTTTGTGTATGTGACACTGCCAGGCTGGGATTGACTTACCAAATAAAAGGACATTAGAAATTCACAGTCAGATCAATCTTTAATGAAAAACCAACAAACATTAAAAAGCTAAGGGTTTTAAACACAAGCATCTAGGGGTTGAAACTAATTGGCACCTTTAGAGCTTTCCATTGCTGCCAATTTCCAGACACTGGCTCTCAACGTAGCTCCACCAAATTGGGCCAGTTCCTTATAGGGCTTGTATTGCTCCATTGCTAATCAGGGTGCTGCAGAACACTCCTATCCAGGTGGGGTTTGTTCTAGACGTAGATTGAACTGAAGCTTGAGGATTTTTAAATGCTTCTTAATACTTTAGCTGTCATTCTGTAACTTGCATTGATCAGTGGTGAGGAAATTACTAAACAGTTTCTGTTCCCACTAAATGGTACAATATCAACTCCCTAATGACTTGGAGACTGAAAAAATGTAGAGATATATGGAGTAAGAAATATATTTTGTATCAGTGGGGCAACAGAAGATGGTTTATGAAATCTGAGTCTTTTAAATAATAGAAATAGAACAATTCTCTTAGTAAACTTTCAATTCTCAGGAGTGTTCTAATCAACTGATTTTTAAAGCAATTTTTCTCACCCCTAGCTACACATTAGAATTACCTGGGGTCAAGGACTGGTGCCTAACGCAGTCCAATCATTCAGAATTTCTGGAACTGGAGACCAGACATCCAAAAATTTCCTCTAAATCCCCCTACTTGATTGTAATATGAAGCTGGGAACTTATACAATAAGAAGGTTGAGAACCGCTATTTCATAAGAACAAGTTTGTTGTTTAAAATAACAATTTTTTTAAAAACGTGGAATGGAAAAAAAGAAGTGTTGTGTAGGACTTTGAAAAACCTGATTGTTAAAATCCCCGCTTAGCCTCATGGCTTTGGACATGTATTTTCATAGGGTACTTTTCCCCTATAAAATGAATCCTTTTCTCAGAGATGTTGAGAAAATGAGTATTCTCGTGTATAAGTTTGCCTGGGCTGCCATAACCAAGCACCACAGACTGGGTGGTTTAAAACAACAGAAATTTGTTTTCTTAAAGTTCTGGAAGCTGAAGTCCATGATCAAGGCATCAACAGGGTTATGTCTTCAGAGGCCTCCCTCCTGGGCTTGTAGACGGCCCTCTTCTCCCTGTGTCCTCACCTCTTCTCATAAGGACATCAGCCATGTTGGGTTCAGTTCCTTCTTTAAAGACCCTGCCTCCAAATAGTCAGCAGCGTCTGAAGTACTGGGGACAAGGGCTTCAACATGCGAATTTGGGGAGGACATAATTCAGCCCATCACAGGCACTTTGAAGTAATAGTGGATTTTTTTTTTTGGTGGAGAGGGAGGTGAAAAATTCCTTTTTAAAACAAGTTTATTAAAACACACACACACACACACACACACACACACACACACACACACACACCTTGAGGATAAACTCAAAGTTGCCTGGGCATGTGTAATATAAAGATCTTGAAAGGTGGCCCATCATGATGCCAGAGGAAGGAAGTCTCAGGACGCACTGCAATTGCAATGCTTGGATACTGCAGGAGATACCTTGTAAAGATGTAAAAGATCACCCACGCATCTGAACTCGTCAATTGCCTCCATTGTTCAGGAGGTCCCAGAAGGCCCTGGGCGCTGTGAGAGCCTGGTGTAACAGACTTTCCCTCCCTCGGGGTCTCTCCTCTCTTGGTTCTTCAAATGCTTATAGAATTTATATTAGTGTAAAAGGAAAAACAACGTACATAATGCATGAAGCCTTGGTGCTCTTGAATTTTAGATATCGGTTTAGTTAAAATACTAAAATATGATTTTAACCTTAATAATCCACTCCCTAAATTTGTGGTTCCTGGGAAAATACCACCTCGGTGAGTTTGACCCTCGGCCCTGAGTTTAGCTTTTATAAAGTTTGGTATTTCTAGTGAAGGGAAGGTGAGGAAGAATATAGGAGCAAAATAGAGAGGTGTGTGTGTGCTAGAGGGTGGGGGACGTGGGCCGGTGGGCAGCTGTGGGGGGTGTGTGTGTGAGAGAGCAGGTGTGTGTGGTGGGGGGACACAGATAAGGGAAAGGGAACACAGAACCAGGAGAAGCCATGGGACTATCATGGAGGATACCATCTCTCAGGGTGTGGATTTAGAAGACCTGTTCTAGACAGGAGACTTTCTGATTCTGAGATACTATTTGAATAAATCTTTCAGTCCCTTTACTTCACCTGCAATAAGAGCAAAAATAATCCCCATTTTGTGCAGATTCTTTGCTCCAAATAATCACTGTGCCATTCCTTCAGCAAATTGTTCCTGAGGACCTGAGGTATGCATAGCCCTCTCCAGAGAGCTGGGGCCAGCAAAAAAGGATACAAGATATACCCATTAATCTCAATGACCTTAGAGTTTATTTGAGCAGACAATATATATACAAGTTCAAAGATAAACAACAGAGCAATGTAAAAGCTATCTTAGAGTGATGGTATATAAATGCCAATGGCGTGCCCTACAGAAAGAGTTCAATCCTTTCAGAAATAAAGGCTACAGTAAGAGATATGAACTCAGAGCCATCGTGTAGGATGAACTCAGGGCAAGGAAAATGGAGACGAGAAACTTTGAGCATAAAAGGATGAGGATAAAATGGGCTAACCATTTTTGTTTGTGCTTCACCGGTTTGTCTTAGATTGAATTTATCAGATTTGGAATTCAGGAGAAAATCACTGAACACATTTATAATAAAATGCAGGTCCAATTTCAGTCAATCTCTCAGTTTCTAACAGGCCTTTCTTTCAGCCCTGTCTCCACTCCAAACAAAATGGCAAATAAACATATGACTTAATGACCAGCTCACACTGTGATCACTGTCCATGGGAAACTAGATCTTGGCTCCAGGCGTGGTCATTTAAAAGGGTCCAGTTGGTCCTCAGTATAAACTGGTCATTACAGAACATGTGAGAGCTGACCCTCCTTCGGTAACCTGCCCAGTGGGGCTAAAATTGGCTTCCTGAATTAGACATTACTAAGGAGAGAAAACACCATGGGCCGACAGACTTTCAAAAGTCTTTTCTTTCTCTAAAAGGAAACTAGGCCAAAATCAGCAACCAGAGCAGACTCAGGTTTATAAAGCTATCGAGATTCTACCTCAGGAATGTGAGGGAAACTCAGGTCTTTCTTAAGCAATATCTTTTTACCCAATTGGCTTGAAACAAAAAACAAAAAACTGCTCTTGTGTTTGGGTTACCATTCCTTCTCTCCTATGTTTTTTGTTTTTTTTTTTTTGGTGGGTGGGTAGTGCTTTTTAAAAAATAAAAGCTGAGGATATGGAATACATAGGAGATGACTGTTTTAAACAAGGAAGGCCTTTTCTCTCTCCTCTGTCCCAGGCTACTACACAGGGGGTGATACTGACCTGCTCTTTGGACCACAGGAAGGGCGAGCAACAGAGGCATGACCTGCCTGCCCTTTCCCACTCAGAGAGCAGGGTATCCCACTGTTCAGGTGGCTGGGCCAGCAAGCCATTGTGCAACCTGGTCTCACCCACAACAGAGACGCTGTGCAATTGCTACACTGTCTTCTCCTTTTATTAGTAGAGGAAACACATCCGTCTGAATGGTATGTCCACGATTGTAAGGAAGCTGGGACAACCTCTCTGACAATAAAACCATCATGTGAAAAATGATATCATGTCACTTTCTTGAGGGCCTACTCCTTCTGATCTCCAATCAGGAAGACCTATGGGTAGTGAACACAGATGATCCCATGAACCATCTAGACAGCACCAGTGTGTGGGCTCAGTGGCATCTGCATAGGCCTGGGGATCTTGGCGTGGGCCTGGGGTGAAGGGCTACTGTTGCTCTACTCCAGCCCATTGTTGCTCTATGGGAAACTGACCTAGTGTTATCGTAGGGACTTTCAAGGGTAGCTCAGACCCTGGACTTTTCTGTGAGAAGAGCTGATTTCCCAAGGTTGGTTCAGTCTTTTAAAACATTCTGAAAGCCGAACAAAATATGTCTGAGGGCCATGTTCAACCTTCAGGCTGCCGATGTGAAACCTCTGCCCCATTCATGGCCCCCGTGCTGAAGGGGACTGAGGCCTCCTGTGTGCATGGGGACTGACAGCTAAATGGAGACATGGGGAGCATTTACTGTAAATGCCTACCTGATCGCCTTCATACTCTAAAAATTCAACACAGAGCTGTGGGTGCTGGTAGTTGGCCACGTTAACACTAGCTTGATTCTGCATTCTGTGTATGAGAGACAGCATGCTCGCCACACCTAGGGCGTGCACATGGGGAATGTGTGGGTGGAGAGGAGGGGACACAACAGCACAGGAATCTGCTTCCTCTCTTCTCCCTCTCCCAGTTAAGGAGGTGCTAGGTTAGATGGAAGCAGCAGACTTTCCTAATTGGGTGGATTTGGGAGAAAGCTATGGGGTGAGCCATATAGATAAACTCTCATTCAACCCAGACATCAGCAGGGATGGGATAGGGTTGCACGAGAATCCTAGAAAATTGCTTTTCACTTTAGGTGTTTTCTCTCTGCCTTGCTAGAGATTCTCACATGCTGCCCCTTCTCAAGCCTCCTTCATCCACACTACACACACAGGCATGCTGCTCTCCGGCGGCCAACACTACCTCTCACCCCCTCCTTCATTCACATACCAACACACGGGGCCTTATATAAAAATTTCCACTGCTTCCTGCCCCACCCAAGTTTGTTTTAATTATCCAGTTACGATAAAGGGAAGCTAGAGGCCACTTCAGCCTCTAGAGCCATGCCGTCTACTACAAATACATGAGCCACAGATGTAATTTTGAATTTTCTGGTAGCCACATCTTAACAAGAGAAAGAAACAGATAAAAAAAAAAACCTTAATAATACATTTTAATTCGATATACCCAAAATATTATAATTTCATCATCAATATTTAGATCAATATTTTTTAAGATTGTTAATGAGATAGTTTACATTTTTTTGTTGTTGTTTTGTACTCAGCCTTTGAAATCTGGTTTGTATTTCACACAGCACATCTCAATTTGAACTAGCCACATTTCAAGTGTTCAAGTCATATGAGGCTAGTCACTATTGTTTAGATAGCACAGCTCCAGAATTTGAAGGAAGAAATTTCCCTAATATAATGATCAAATTTCCATCTCCAAGTCTTTGCCAATGAGACAGTGTGATTGCCTAAAATATCCTGTACTAGCATGGAGAATATAGCCAATGATTCTGTAACATTTTTCTATGTTGACAGGCTGAGGATTTAATAATATGGGTAACTATTGAACCACTATGTTGTATATTTGAAATCAACATAAGATTGTGTATCAACTATACTTCAATTTTTAAAAATCCTATACTGATGTATTTGAATAAAAACTCAAAATGTTTTTGACAAATTAAAATGGTTCACTGAATTTTACAAAGTGAAAGTCAGCTAGGCTAAATGCAAAATTATATATTCAGGTTTATTACAAGTCAAACATAAATACAGAATGAAGGACATTGGCATAGAAATTCATGTAAAAAGAAATCTATTTTTAAGTTAACCACCGTCTCCTAAGAGCCATACTGTGATAGGATTTTTATAAATTGACACAATGAATATAGTAACCCGGAAAACAGGCAATAATTCATCAGATCTAGTGCTGGATTAAGGAGTACATCAACCATACTGGTGTCCAGAGCTCCAAACAATAAGCTGCTCAATATCATAGGATGTATATGTTAGTAGATGGAGGAAATGTCATTTATCAGAATTCTTGGTTGAACTTGATACTTTCTGATAAGCTCGTCAGTGTGACATGTTTGAGTTATAACTGAGGGTCACTAACTGGCCTTCAAGGAGAAGATGCTGTTCTCCATAGGACTTGTGTTTGCTGGGTCGGGTGTTCATGACTGGGCAAGAACTAAACTGATCAAGGCGATACAGAGGCCCACAGCTGCAGCTAGCCCGCCTGTCCAACCTGGCTCCAAGTAACGGACAAACAAGTAGGACATGTCCATTAGAGGGAGCATAAAATATTAACCTGCCTAAGGCGCCTGTAATGTCCTCTTTGGGCCACACCTAGAGAAGTCTGCTGAATTTTCTGCAAGCATTTTAAGATGGACTTTGACAAACTAGAGCATCTGATGAGTGACAGAGAAGGATGACGTGGATGATGAAAAGTTGGTCAATGATCTCACATGAGAGTTTGAAAACCAAACATGTTTGACCTGAGAGAAGACTAAGGAACATGCAAAGTGCTCTCATATGAAAGAGGAGTCGATTTTTCCTAGATCTGGTTCTCTGGTATCAACTGGGTGCGCAAGAGTCGATTCAATTCTGACACTCCCAGGAGTTAGCATCAGATCCCCTAAGTTAAAGGATCTCAGGTCCCACAAGACTGCCCTCTCTTCAGATGCTAGTATAGGATCCCCAGGTTACCCATATTTCTAACTTGGCTAAAAATGCAAAGGTTCCCCAGCTACTCCCCTCAGGTCTGATAATTTGCTAGAGTGATTCAGAGAACTCAGGAAAATGCTATCCTTACTAATACAATCTTTTATAAAGGATACATATGAACAGCCAGTTGAAGAGATATATAGGACAATGTCTGAATCATACTGCTGGCTTTCCTGGTTCTCCAGCTTGCAGGTGGTATGTTGTGGGAATTCTCAGCCCCTATAAATGCATGAGCTAATTCCTATAACAAATCTCATCTTATATATACATATATCTCCTACTGTTTCTGTTTTAGAGAACCCTGACTAATATGCACACATATTATCCCTAGCATAGATTACTTGATAGAAGTTATAAAGTCATAAGTTTTAATTATCAGAAAGGACTTCCTTAAAATTAGAATCCCAATAGTTGGAAGTTGGTTTTGACCCTTTGATGGTGAGACAATGAGCTTCCTCATCTCCAGATATATGCAGACGGTGACTAAATTTGTCAAGATTGTAGAGATTCTCACTTTTTTTTGGAAAAGCTGAACCCAAATACCTTTAAGGTCTTCTTACCAGCCCTAATTTCTAAATTACAGAAAAAAGAATTCAAAGGGTTGAGATTTACATTTTAAAATGACAGTTCTTTTAAAATGTCAGAGTAGATATAAATCACATGAACACATTTTCAGGTTTCTCAAGTACCTTGCCAAATATCAAAATGACTCCTGTCGTTGTCCTCAACCCCAATCAGGTTGCAGGGAAAGGTACACACAGAGGCATCATTTCAGCTCCACACCACTGCCATTGCTTCACCAGTAGAGTCCCCACTCCCAACTTGGTAAACTCATGCACAGATTCCTTTCAAACAAGCAAAGAGAGTTATGCCTAGGAGAAGTGTGAGGACAATACGACTGATAGGAAGAAGATATACAGAGAATCCTCTGTGAAATGCAAACTTATTGGACAAGGCTTTCCTTTGTCTTTAGAAAAACTCCTTAAACTAATTTGGTCAGAAGGTATAACAGTTGCTGTTTGCCTCGTCAACCACTGCTCTCCAAGAACGCATATAATTATGACTAGGAAAATCAAACTTCAGGTTACCTTTGTTAAAAGCAGGGAAACTGTTTGAGTGGCTATAGCTTCAGCATTTGCCTTCCCTGCAAAAGCCTAGCTGGCTGTTTGTGATTCGTTGTCCTAGGGTTTTGATTTCTTAACCTGAAGCATTTACAGGATTAGGTTTTGGGTTGCTCAGTAGGCTGCTAAGGTATTTGAACCACCTCAGTCCAATGGCTTCCCTGTTTAATCAATTCTATTTTTGTAGCCAAATACATTTGACTATTGGACCACAGGCTGCTCCAGGGATCACTGATTTTTAATCAACTCCATCTTCAGAATACAAAAGGAATGAAATTGTTTTTCAGGGGGCAAACTGACAGTAGTATCACTACTATGTGCTTCTAGCACTGAAAGTACACTTCAACACTTTAATAAGTCGCTCAGAAGAACAACTTATTGATGAAACAAAAGCCCTCTGTCTTTCCAAACATATGATCACTTCTCTGACCTCATCTTACTCAACTTCCCAACAGCATTTGATCTACCTCATCACTCCATTTCTGAGTCACTTTGTTCTATGGGCTTCCTTAAGAAGGGGCACGGATCCCTTATGGCAGGTGTATTATTGTTCCAACTATACACTGCTTATTCCTGGGTGGGAGTCACACCTCCCTGCCTGAGTCATAACTAGTTTGATTATGGAATGTATGTAGAAAAGACAGATGCCACATCTCTCCCTTTGTTCAATGTATGGAATTCAGGAATTCCTAAATGACTTCTTCTATCTACAGCCAATATTTAAAAGGAATTTTTAGAATTTCTTCCTTTTACCTTACAGCATTGATTTCCATTAAGTTATACATCCTCTTGGGTGAAAAAAAACCCTTAAAGACATTTGAAAGGATGAAGGGAATGAAATTAATGTTTATTAAATACATGATATGTGACAAGTCCTATATTAGGAACTTTACATGTATTATCTTATTCCATCAGCACAATCCTATCATCATTCCCATTTTACAGATGGGAAAGCAAAATCTCACAGAGGTTAAGTAAATTTACCTCTTATGGATAGTCAAACAGATCATACTTGGTTATTGGGATTAGAACTGAGTCTGTATGTGTCCTAAGCCATAGTTCTTTCCTCTCTATTATATTGGTTTCCTGTTTTGTCATAGACATTTAGGTTAGAATGAAGGTTGTAATGGGGAGGAAAGGGAAGGAGGTTGGTAGATGCCTTTATGGATGAACCCTATGGACCCAAGATATGGAAGCAAGCTGGTCATATTGATTTAGAGTCCTAGAAGATTAGAACTTGGAAGGACCTAAGATATCATATGGCCCAACCAGTCAACTTTACATGGGATGAAGTTGAGGCTCACAGAAGGGAAGTACCCTTTATCAATGGGAAAGGATAATTACTTGGATATTTCACTAGTAAGATTTTTCTAGATCATACGATGACTACAAACAACACTGGCCCCCAAATCTTGGTAGCTTACAATAACTAAGATTTACTTCTCACTTTAGTCAATAGCTGTTCACCTTGTGAAGCAGCTGTGGCCAAGGAACACATCCCATGGGAAACCCCTCAGAGCAATGAAGATAATGTGTTAGTTGCCCCCTCAAGTTAATTGGGCAGCCTTTGTAGTATTTCTGAGAGCAGATGAGAGTCAGCAAACTCTGGTGCCAACCACACAGCTTCCCTTGGCACTCTGTCAGGTTCTCCATCTCCCCTGTTCATTCTGTGAGCTACACCATACGTACTCTACCAGTAAGTTCTTTTTCTGCCTATAATACCTAAGTTTGTTGTTTGCAACTGCTGAAGGGGCATGAACAATTACAGAACCACAAGCAAATAGAATCAGCCTCCGCCAGCTCAGGAGGAGGTAAATCTTACTTTGAGATTTCTCAGCTGCAGAAGCCAGCCTGTGCCACCCATCTCCCCATGCCTCACCAGAATTGGCATCCTCTCCATTCTAAATTACTTTTCCTTTCACTCTGCTGAGCTATTGTCTAGAAAAGCTGCAATGAAAGAGGAATAGATTTTGAGCAAGAAATGGAGGAAATAGAAGTGGTGTAGAAGAGGGTGGCAAATGGTAAGAGCTCAGTGTGAAGGACAAAGGCAAACCACACAGCTCACTGTAGGCTGGGAATCCTCTCAGCTGGGAGGTTGGTTGTTGTTTTTGTTTTTAGTTTGCTGATGTCATATGTATTTAGTTTATTTCCGCTGGCTGCATCTTAGGACACGGTTAAGTAAAGTCCATGGCCACATGGAGCAGTTCAGAAGGGGCCACAACCTGCTTGGACCTGGCCCCTGGGGCATGGAAGGGACATAGCTGCAGGTGTGGAGAAACAGCCTGGTGTGGGAGAGAGGACATGAGGAACCCGGCCAAGGCCCAGTGCAGGCAAACAGTGCGCTTAGCATGGGAGCTGCTGGTGATTGCCGTGAGGCACGAGCACCCGATCCCTGGGGCATGGAGGCGTTCCTGATGGCCAGCGGGCAGCCATCAGATAAGCACTGAAGCAGGAAGCATAGCCCCAACCCGTGAGTGGAGAAGAGGGTAGCATTCAGGATTCCTGTGGAGAGTGGTACAGGCCCCTGCTTCTAAAGAGACTGCAGAATCCCAGGTTTTGCAAGCTAGTGATATAAAGAGAAAACAGGGCAAATGCCAGTCGTCAGACTTGGGCACAAAGGAAAGCAGTTTCACAAGCAAAAATGGGTTTGATGTAAGTACTAGAACATTTCAATCTCCACTGTCTGTAGTCACGGCTTCTGCCTGGGGAAGGACAGCAGCAGGAACCAGGCGCATGGACAGAGGCCACATGCTCAAATAGAAAAAGGACACTGCAGGGACTAAACAGCCACTTGTGATGCATCTGGTCGCACTCAGTCTTTCTGACCAAATCTGTTAGCATCGGAAACCCAGAAGAATCCTCCAGAATGAGCTGGTCGATGTCCCATCTAAAGACCAGGCAGAAGAGCTCCAAAAGAGCCATTTTCTTTGATTTGCTTTAGGGAAAGAGATTCCAAAACGTCCCTCTATTTATTTTCTACTCTTGTTTTGTGTCTGACTCAAAGCTCTCAACTTTGATTAAAATTGAGTCAAGCACACACACGTGTATGCTTGTTCGTGCTCTCAAAGAAATTCCTTATTTGCCTCAAGTTTGAAATTATGTCCCCTTATTCATGTAAAGTGTATGCATTGTGTTTCAGGTATTGAGGGTTGAAAAATGAATAAAACATGGTCCCACCTTTGGGAAATTTATGGTTTGCCACTGCCTTTCTGAAGGCAAAATCAATCCCAATTCCTATACACTTGTTCAGCAATTTAGACAGGAGAGGAAACTGGAATGGGATAATGGAAGGATAAGGGGAAAGGCCAGGAAAGGTAAAGAGCACGTAGTGATGAGCCCCATCACGCCTGGTTCTGGGATTGGCTGTCTCCCAGCACAGAAGACTAGAGCTGGCATGGTGGGACATTGATTGGTCCATAGCACTCATTCATGTCACACCCATCTGACAAGAAAGCCAGTGTGATTTACTCCCTGATTGGCTGACAAACACAAGCTGGTATGTATGCAATAAACTATTGACCCATATGCCTTTTGTCTCACTTAATGACAATAAGAACAAAGATACACATGACACACAACACACAAACAAATCCTCCTCTACCTCCACACACCCACATGCAGATGTGGAAAGCTTTATTAACATAAAATAAAGGGCAAAAAAATTATACAGGAAATCATGTATCCGCTCTCTATCAAAAACTAATCAGCAATAGAAGGACAAGACAACTGACCATCAACAACATAACAAGGGTTCTTACATATAGAAAGAGCTCTGATAACTCAAAAATAAAAAGACTAACACAATAGCTAACCTGACATGAGAGATTAACAGAAATTCACAAAAGAAAAAACAAATAGTAAACACGTATGGAAAAAAATATTCAGTCTCCCTAGTAAGTAAATTCATTAAAAAGACAACAAAATTTATAACAAATGAGCTGCCTATTTTCCTCTATTCAATTGACTAATATTTTATACAAACACCAATGTTAGCAGGAATGTGACAATACGGACATTCTCAGATACTACCATAAAGGGGCACAGAGGCACACCCTTACTGGAGGCCCACTTCTCAGGCAAGTCACAACCCGCCTGGATCCTAATTTCCTTGCCTGTGTGACAAAGGACATCATCTCAAAGGGCTATTTACATTGAACTGGTTGTGATTTATGACCCCAGTTCTTAAACACCAAGTCAGCACAACACTCCAGGATGTTCTGTGACCAAAATCTAGCAATCGTTTTCTTTCCTCAGAAACAGTCAAACTAATGGAGAGAATGTTCAAAATGATATGTTCCCCCCCACACAGCACTTCTTTTATCAGACCTTTAGCACTCGCAAAAGGAGGACAAAATCAATTAATAAGATGCACGCAAATATGAACATTAAAAACCCTAAAGAGCCCATCTTCCTTAGTTCAACAGTTTGCTGGGTTTTGTTTTTGCTGATGTGCTGCCTGTGGACATTAAGTGTTTATGATTTTGTGTTACAAAGATAATACAGCCATACTTTCTTCTGATAAATTATTCCTTCTTTGCATGATGGGATTAAACATAAATATTCCATGCTAGTCCACGGGGAATGCCATGGTTTCCAGGTCTCTTCACTTCAACCACTCACTCGCTCCTTCAGTGACATTTTATTTAGTGCTCCCTGCACTCTAGGCCCTGTTCTTCTGGGGGCTGGAGATACAATCATGAGCAAAACAAAGTTCCCGCTCTCATGGACCTTACATTCTTGTGGGAGAAAAGCAGACCATAGATAATAAAAGATAAATATCTAACATGACAGATGGTGATAAATAAAGTAGAAGAAAAATTCAGCAGGGTGAGGGAGATAAAGAGTATTGGGGGTAGGGGGTGGAAATGAGATTGCTTTAATTAACAGGAAAGTCAAGGATGGGCTCACTAATAAGAGGACATTTGAAGAGAGTCCAGAAGGAAGGAAAGAGTAAGACAAGCACTTATCTGGGGGAAGAATATTACAATTTAAAGGGAAGAGCAAGGGCAAAGGCCCTGGGGTATGGGGCATGCTTAGCATATTCAAAGAACAACAAGGACGTCTGTTTGGGCAGAGCAGAGAGAGTAAGAGTGATACTGATAGGTGAGGACGACTGACAGGTAGCAAGCAGGGAGTGGACAGAGAGCATTTAAGGCTTTAGAGGTGGGGCAACCATATGTCTCATTTGGCTGGGATTTCCATGCTTAATGCCTGATGTTCTTGGATTATTTGTAATAATACCCCCTTTCATTCTCAAACTGTCCCTGTTTGTAGGGAAAATTATATTGTGACACCATTTGGACCATTGTATGGGTTTTGGCTTTTGTTCTGAGTAAAGGGAGAAGCCATTGGAGGGTTTAAAGCAAAGAAGCAACATGCTATGTCTTTCATTTAAAAGGAAGGAAGGCAGGAAGGAAGAAGGAAAGGTGCATTGGCAGAAGCAGAGATATCAGTTAGGAGCTCCCACAATAATCTAGCAAAAAATAATGGTGGCTTGGCTGGGACAAAAGTAGTGAAGAAGCCATAGAACTCTGAATATATTTAGAAGGTAGAGCCTATAGGATGCGCTTGTAGATTGAACTGGAGAGTGAGAGAAAGAGCAGAGTCATGATGACTCCAAAATTATGTGCATGGAACCCCTGATTTATGATGTGCTTGGCTTCCACAGAACCTTCACACATCATGGACCCTGCTTGCTTGCAGTTTAGGCCTTGGCACATTCGCTGTTGATGTGAACAAAACATTCATCACCAAAAGCAAATAATCTAGTAAATGAGGAGTAATACGTTATTGGCTTCTTATTGGAGTCTCAAATCATAACTGGCACAGGTCCTATAGAGCAGTTCAAGTCTGATCAAAGCTGTTGCTGATTCACATAGGTGATGCAGCTCTAAGCACAGATGCATCATCAGCTTTCTGACTCGGTAGGGAAGCACTCTTTGGCTTTGGGAGAAAATGCTGCTTGCTGAGGCTGGTTAACCCACTTTTTGCTGCAGCGTAATTCTACACAGCCATTTGCCGGAAAAGGAAGATACACACATAGATGGTTTCTGCTTTGTGCCAGGGTCTCAGTGATGGTGAATCTTCCCTGCCATTTAGGGCTGAGAAAGAACCATTGAAGACTGATAACAATGTCAAGTGATTATTAGATGTATGCCTTGTCCAAATCCCAAAACTATAAAAATTGTTGGATAGTATTGAGTAATTCAGAAATTTGTTTAATATGGAAACTTGATGCCATGTTAATATTTCCTGATCACTTGCTAAAGAACCTTATAGTGTTATTATTTCTGCTTAACTAATGACAATCATTAAACACTGTCCTACCAGAGTACAACTTAGTAGCCTAAGTGATTGACCTCTGCTACCTCCCTCTGAATTTGTCTTTCTTCTTTTGATTTCCATCAGAGAGGTTTTATAGAGTTCTTCAAAAAGATTTTTCAAATTTCTTTTTAGTATATTCTGGGTATTTTATGGCTTCACTGCTATTGCAAGTGGGATTTTCTTTCAATAAATTTTCTAACAAATAATTGCTTTGTGAAGAAAAGCAACTAGGTTTTGTGAATTTTTTTCTGTACATTTTACTGACCACACTTGTTGGTTTCAATGTCTTTTTAGCTGATTTTCTTGGATTTTTTTTTCTGCATGAAAAAGTATCATTAGAAAACAATCAAATCTTTGTCTTCCTTTCCACCCTTATTCTGTTTTTTCCCTCATTTCCTTGAGTCTAGCCCCCATAACAAGGTTGGATGCTAGTAGTGATGTAATGAGGGGCATTCTTGCCTTGTTCCTGACTTTAGGAATTCCTTTATTAATTCATTATTTAATGCAATAGTTGCTATTGGTTTCTGCTATATACTTTTTGCCATATTAAGGACATTTTCTTCCATTCCTAGTGTACTAGGATTTTTATTTGAATTAATTGGGGTTTTAGACACCAATGAATAATACCCTATCTGTTCTCCACTTTGATTCTAGAACTAATTCTTAACACAAGAATCAGATGGATGCAGATCAAAACACCAGCTCAGTTGGCAAGACTAATTGGAGAAGGTGGCATGGGTGTGTGGATTCAGGATGCTTCCTAATTCTTCACCCTGGAAATAAACTCACCCCTGTGAAGGTGGGTAACAGCAAGCCTCCTCTGCAGAGGGACAGCTGCCCTGGTAAATATAATACCACATGGAGGAAGGCCTCTAGAAAGGAGCCACTCTTGCAAGTAAGCACATCTAAAACAGAGATCAAAAGGGGCAGAGGCAAGAAATCTCAGCCTTTTCTCCAACACTCACCAGACATTCCCAGGGGAGGAAGATACAGACAGAGGCCAGACACATCACTGTTAGAAATCCCTTTATGGAAAGATGAGGACTACTGAATGGAGATTTGCCTCACAAAAATGGCTAGTCAGTTTTGTCCAAAGATTATTTGGCATCGGTATTAGTTATCTATTGCTCCATAACAAATTACCACCAACTTGGTGGCTTAACACATTTACTGTCTTATAGTTTCTGTGAATCAGGAATTGGGGCATGGCTTAGCTAGGTCCTCTGCTCAGGGTCTCTTCCGAGAGGGCAACCAAGGTGTTGGCCAGGGCTGGAGTCTCAGGTGAAGGCTCAAATGGGGAAGAATCTGCTTCCAAGTTCACTTATGTGGTTATTGGGAAGAATCAGGTCATTTTGGGCTCTTGGGCTGAAGGTCCTAGCTGGCTCTCGGCCAGAGATCACCCTCAGTTCTTTGCCATGTGGACCTCCCCTAAATGGCAGCTTGCTTCATCAAAGCCAGGAAGGGGAGAGTTTACTAACAAGAGGGAAGTCAGAATCTTTTGTAACTTAGTCAGGAAATGACATGCCCCAGTGGGGCTGAATTTTGTTGGTTAGAAGCAAGTTACTCAAGAGGAAGGAACTATAGAAGGTATGAACACCAGAAAGCAGGGATCTTAGAGTCTGCCTACCACAGGCATCTATATCTAAGATATAATGAACAAATTTCTCAATTTTGAACTATTCCTAAATTCCTGAAATCAAATTATTTGAATCATGACATCTTATTTTTTTTAACTAACTGCTAGAATAAATTACTAATATTTTATTTTGGATATTTGCATATATATGTATATATATATTTATAATGCATATGTGTATATATATTTGGTCTACAAATTTTACTATTTTTAGTGGGTTTGGGATCTGGATTTTAACAGCCTAAAAAGTTGCATTGCTAAGTGTCTATCTCCTTTTGCACTCTGACAAATAACACAGGAATTACCAGATCTTTAAGGTTGGAGAGGACACTCCTATAACATCATTTGAAAATAAATTTTTAACAAAATTGTCAATCTCGTCTATGATTTTTGGTGTATTTAAGTTTTCTGTGTTACTTTGTCAACTTTGATATTCTAATTTTTTTTCTTAAAATAATTAATAAATAAAAATCTAAATTGTCAACAGTTTCAGCATATATATCATTCCTCCATAATTTAAAACTCCTCTATGTCTGTGCTTATGTTTCCCTTTCTCACTCTTAATATTGTATGTACATATCTTCTGAAGTGTTTTCTTGGCCAAATTTATCAGCAGTTTGTCTCTCTTAATATTTTCAAAAACCACACGCATGATTTTATCAATTCTAATTCCTTATTAATATACTTTTCCAACTTTATCTTTTATAACTTCTTGAGATAAGTTTTAACTGATTTTCCATCTTTCTTGTTTGAGCATAAGATAATTTAAGGCTAGGTATTCAAAGAGAACTTTAGCTCTGCTTTGCAAGAAAAAAAAAAGATAATTTAAGGCTGTGAATTTTTCTCTGAGTATGATTTTGGCTATATCAATACCTATAGGCTCTGATATGTGCTATTTCCATTTTTATCATCTCTAAACAGACTGTATTTTAGACTTGATTTCCTATTTATTCAAGAGGTATGATAAATAGTAGTTTTGCTATAATTTAAGTTGTTAGACTATTTTTGTCATCTTCTAATGGTTAACTTCCAGTGGATTATAATAAAATAAAATATCCTGTAATAGCACTACTTTTTATATTTTCTTGAGATGCACTTTGTAGCTTAATACATGATCAACTTTTGCAAATGTTCTTTGAAAATTTGAAAGAACTGTGATAAGAACAAAGTTTTACATGTTCAAAACATTATGGTCTTATTTATTTTTAAATTACTTAATCTGTTTAATACTGAAAGGGTAGTATTAAATCTACCATTAATATTCAGATCTATTAAATTCTCATAAGCTTTCTACTGGTTTTATTGCCTTATATACATTTTGCTATGTTAGTGCATACATTTTTATGACTATTATAAGTTTTGTGTGATTGTATCTTAACTATTTTTAATTATCATCTTGTCTCATTTAGATCCTTTTGTTCCTAACTTTATGTGATAATCTTGCCATCCTGCTGAATTTTTTATTACACTTTCCTAGTGTATCTTTTCCTGTTCCTGTATTTTAAACTTTATTGTGACGTCTTAAATTGCAATCTTGCAACAGATACGCAGCTAAATTGTTTTTTAAAATAATCTAAGAGTCTTTGTTCTGGCAGTGATTTTAGCCCATCCATGTTGATTGTTTTTACTTGTGTATTGGAAACAGGTACAAATATCTTGGCTATATGAGGTGGTAGGCTCAGATAGTCTATAAACAATTTTTCTCACTTGTTCCTATTTATCTAGCTCCATTCCTGCAAAAAATGATGAACTCTGTACTTAATAAACATAGGACTGTGGTGAATTTCTGGGGACAACTAAACTGGTTTGTTAACTCCTTGACTAACGGAAATAGCATCCTTGCTCAGAATAATCTTAACAAATCTCCAGGTCTCCAGAATCTCTTTGCATTGATCATCCTAACTTCTTCAGAAATTGGACATAAGTCCATGCTTTGCATGCTGGGATCTCTGATGGTTCCCTATTCTATTATCATAAAAGTTAAATGAGATGAAAAGACAAGGTGACTGTTTTTAAAGAAATAGGTTGATTTGGTAACAGTCCTCTTTTGGTATGTTTGGGGTTTTCTAAGTAAAATCAGAGAAAGAAAAGATGATACACTTTTATTCCACTCCCAACACTCCCCCTGTAAATGTTACTTGAGAAAAGCTTCTAATAAATGTGGAACCCTAGGTAAGAAATAAAACAGCCTTGCAATGTCCCTGGAAGAATAAAAAGTATATTTTGTATTATTGTACAAAGTTACTAAGGGTGGCAATTTAGGAAGGAAAGGTGAGGATTTTTAAATGACATGTCTAAGCTCACATGTAATTTTTCACTTTTGTAACTATGTCCAAGTACTTAGGAAGGTAAGGTGTTCAAATATTTTATGTATATCCTTGGATTGAGCAAGTGTGTAAATGTATGAGCACTGGGCTTCTCACAGTCAGAGAGAAGAGTTGCAAATGAGAAAGGAGGGAGCCAAGAATGAACCCTTTGGGTTTGGATTAGAACGGGAGACAGTAAGCACTTAACAGTTTTTACTATGTGTACAGATAGAAATAGAAATGGACAGTGTTTATAATACATATATTTCTTAGCTCTGCCCACTGAGAGGGTCCAGCATAATGACACCCCAGCAGCAATGAGAACAACCAGTTCTAGGGTGTTAGATTCTGAATACCATTCTCAAGAAAAAGAACTGACTTCCTTGAAGAAATGGCTCATTCCTGGAGCAAGGAAAGGACAAGATGAGCCTGGAACATCTTGTAGTAAGAAAGTGCCCAAAGATGATAAGGACATGTCAAAATGACACAGGAGCCTCTTTGAAGGGGCTACCGATGGCCAAATCTGGGGTAATTTGAACAACAAGAATATAATGGTAGTCATGGCACAGAAAAAAATAAGAATCCATGAGCCAATACTGATATAAACAAATAATTTAAAAATAAATAAGGGAGAAGAGGAAGCTCTTCCTTACTGTACATTTCAACTAATAAACATAGAAGAAAGGATAGAATCTGAAACTCACCACCTGGAAAACACCACAGTAATAACTGAATTGCTTCTGAATCATCAAAGGATGCTAAAAATAGTGGATGAATATATGGTGCTGACAGGACATTTAATCTCAAACTATCTCCTCATAAGATATCTATTATTTACAAAGGGAAAAATAACTGTAGTGGGGAAGTCTAGCAGATACCACCTTAACCACATAAACCAGTGAAGTACCAGTAACAGGGTGTGTCGCTATCCTGACATACACACCAAAGATGTACAAATGGAATCTAATCAGGAGGGACCATCAGACAAACCCAAACTGAGGGATATTCTACAAAATAACTGGCCTGCACTTCAAAAGTGTCAAGGTCATGAAAGACAGAGATAGACCAAGGAACTGTGCAGAGTAAAGGAAACTAAAAAGAAGGGAGAATTAAATGCCAGGTGAGATGCTTGATTGAATCCTGCAGAAGGAAAAGAACTTTAATGGGACAGTTGGCAAAACTGAACATCTGAGGATTAGGTAATACACTGTATCAGTCCTAATTTCCTGAGTTCGAGTATTGTACTTAGGTGCTCATGTAATCGTGGCTTCTACTTTTTAAATTTGGGGACTCTGGGTAAAAGATAGACAGTATTATTTTGCACTCTGAAATTATTTAAAAATCAAAGTTAAAAAAGAAAAAAGAATGCTCCAAGCAATACGTTTCTGTGGATAGGATTGCAGGCCTGCCCCATCCATATGGTTTTAAGCTTGGGAATTTGCTAGGTTGTGATGGCCCTGCACCTGACAGTACTTATAACCATGCATTTAAGCTCCCAGAGGCTGAAAGTCAGATGAAGTGATACATACCACAGACACAGTGATAATCCTGGTTGTGGGGCAATAAAACAAACTCACAAGTTTTGGTATTGGTGACACTGTGGAAAGGAAAGTTGGAAGTATAGTTGACCCTTGAACCACATGGGTTTGGACTGTGCAGGTCCACCTGTACATGGATTTTTTTCAATAAATGTATTAGAAAAAATTTTGGAGATATGCAACACCTTGAAAAACCTCACAGATGAGCCATATAGCCTAGAAATATTTTAAAAATTAAAAAAATTTTTAATTAAAATATTAATTTTAAAAATTAAAAATTCTACATTAGCGTAGAAAATATATGTAGACACTAGTCTATTTTATCGTTTACTACCATAAAGTCAACAGTAGGCTCTTAGTAGTTAAGTTTGGGGGGGGAGTCAAAAATTGTACGCAGATTTTTGATAATGTGAAGGTGGGCACCCCTAACGCCCACGTTTTTCAAGGGTCACTGTCTATGCGATGGTCCCAGCAAAATTCTTGTCTTTCTTCCTCACTGTATTTTCTTCTTGCTTTCTGGCCACATTCAGCTTTAGGGTGCAGCTAAACCTAGATGAGGCCCAATCTCTTCAAACTACGGCTGACAAAAGACATGCTTATGGTACTAGATTCAGGTCACTAGTCAAAACTTCTGAGAAGGATGGGGAGTGGGGGGTGGCCAGGATATGGCTCCCAGCCTCTCAATCCCCACCTTAAAAATTTCTGCTGGCCTACAGTCTGTTGACAAACCCTCAAGTGTTTTGTTCTCTGAGAGGAGACCAAGAATCTGACTTTCAATAAAAGATAAAACTGAGTCTGGTTCCTAAGCAGCACTCATCTCCACGGAGCCTTCAAACACAGCCAAGAGCATGAGGGAGGGACCCCAAGAGTGAACCCTCCCGCTCCCTGGCTGTTTTGCTGCACTGTCCATCATCTCCTGCAAGCCTGCATTTCTGCTGGGATTTAGGGGGTTCAGAAGTTTATTCTTTATATTCTCATTCCTTATAGGCCCGAGTACCATTCCATCTAAATGAAAATAACTTTAATTTGGATCCAGTATTTGCCTTTTCTTTATATGGGTTGTTTTGGCTGTGGACTCAATTTGTACTAAATCTAATAGACTTTATTCTAATTCCTTTGCGTGCATGAAAAAATTCAGTATACACTAATTCCTGTCTGAATCATTGAGAGACTATGGATATGATAATATCCGGTAGTTACTATACAGTTAACATTAGGAATATTCATGTTTTATCAATGCAAAATAAGCAGCAATGAGTCATTATTGCACATGTCTTGCATCTTTAATAGACACCAGAGCTGCAAAGTGGGCCTGGTGGGAGAAATCCCTGCTGTATTCGTTTTCTGCTATGAGCTGTGGAAAATCATTAGATTTTTGCTGGGGCAGGACATCCTATCTTTCTGTTTAGACCTTCAGACATTGCGTGTGTGCCTGGATTCCTAAGCAGGTGAGGTGATGAGATGCTGCCCTAATGATTCAGGAGCTTTGGCTAAGGCTTTGCACAACCTCTTAAGAAAATATGCAAGACTCACTGAGCAGTGCTAATGGGATGCCATTTGTACCAACTTCTAAATTTTCTTGTAGGTGAGGAATCAAAATGGAAATTAGTGAGTTTAAATTTACATTTTGAACCCCTCTTCTACCAACACTAAACTTCCCCTGGAGACAGGCTGCTTGGTCAATCTGCATGTACGACGAGTTCCCACCTCCTGCTGCCAGATGCTGCTTGCTGCGGGATGAAAAATGTGTTTAAAATTGAGTGTTGTAATTTTTTTTTAAAGAAAAAAAAAAATCTAAGATGCCAAGATAAGGCACTTTTTCCCAGAAGGACCTGCACAAATGGAGAGTTTTTAATGAATACTGATAAGTCTGAATATGAAATGAAAGATTAACAGCTATGTAAGCCAGTGACAGATGTTGCAGACCAATATAACACAGCCTCATATGCCATCAGCATCCCTCCCATAGTATTAAAGTAGAGCTGCTCATTACTATAGAAAACCTCTCCCTGTCTTTCTGCCACTTGAAAAGAGCCACTTGGTTTCCTCGATACCAGAATGGTTGTTCTCAACACTAGCTGCAATTTATTGTCTGGTGTAAGCTTTTGGTGGGGAGCCTTACTGTTGAATTTCATTCATACAAATCTCATTATTGTTTAATTATTTTGCAGCACAAGTGAAAACTGAAGACAGCACTAAAATATACAAGCAGTTCTAACTTATAGTCTAAGATGCAGAAAAATAACCATATCCCCCATAAATATCATTTCTTAAAAATTTAACTCATCTAAACTAGGCAACTTGCATACAAATGAGGCAGATGAGAGATAAGGATACACAGAAGGTAAACGCTTTGCTCAGCGTCCACCCATCAGTGGGAAAGCCTCACTCAGGGCTGGGAATTCTGGAAAACAAGGCCAGAACAGAGAACCCCAGGGTGGGGGGCAGTGGAACAAGATGTTCTTTACCAGGGTGAGATCGTAAATTTCTCTGACAGTCCACAGTTGGATGTTCACTGATTTTATTTTTTATCCCTCTATCAATGTTATTTCAGAGAATTAACATCATGGATTTGAAGGCAGCGATGTCAGATGTAAACCTCTTTTTGATTGTCTTGATCTGTAGTTTATACATGCATCAAAAATAGAAATAGAAAATGAGGACCCTGTGATTTTCAGTGAGAATTATGACCTAAGGAAAAAATGAGTGGGAATATTTGATCTCTTCATCTGGGCAATGATTATGTGAGTGTTAATTTTTACACACATCAGTGATTACACATGCCAAAATTCATCAAGGTGTGCACTCAGATTTGTGCATTTCATTGTATATACTTCAACATAAATTTTTTTTTAATATTATGACTTACTTCTTTGAAGAATCCCGAAATGCAAAGAAGATACTAACTAGGATAGGTTAGCGAGGCCTGTTTATTTGTGATCACAAAAGCAGCCCTCTAAGACATTTATTCAGCTGTTTGTTTGTTTGTTTGTTTTTATTTTGGTATCATTAATGTATAATTACATGAGCAACATTATGGCCACTAGACTCCCCCAACTATCAAGTCCCCACCACATACCCCACTACAGCCACCGTTCATCAGCATAAGAACAAAGAAAAAACTGAAGGAACAAAACAGCAGCAGACTCACAGAACCCAAGAATGGACTAACAGTTACCAAAGGGAAAGGGACTGGGGAGGATGGGTGGGAAGGGAGGGATAAGGGGGGAAAAGGGGTACTCAGCTGTTTTCTAATAATTAGTTCCTTGAACTTGAGTTAGGGAACTACTGGTCTGGAGGTACAACAGGAAAGAAAGCAGAGTATCAGAAACCAAAAGGTAAGCAAATTATCTTTTCCTAGCTTGACTATTAATGTTATACCATGTTATTCGTTTGCTTCACGGCATGTATCACAGTCTCTAATTACTCGTTTCTCTTGTTAGTCAGTTTATCACCCTCCTCTCAAATGTAAGCTCTGTGAAGTCAGAGGACTTGCCGTCCTTGTTCAAAGTGCTCTAATGCCAGAGCTTCACCCAGTGTCTGACTCATAACAGGCACTCTGAGATGATTTTTGAATGAATAAATAAGTACATGAATGAGAAAAATTCATAATAAATCAATAGATAATCAACAAGGAATCAGTCAATAAATACATGAATGGAAAATAAGACTCCATTTAAAAAATGTAATCCTCTTTCACTGAAGGCATTCCCATCATATAAAGGCCAAGTGGCCTCTATCGTTTCAAAACTAAGCGGCTCCATCCTGAGTCTCTCCCATGAATTGCGGTGCCTATGGCATACGTACACCCGTCGCCAGTGCACACCTTTAAGGACAGGTGGTCACAACTGTTCTCAGTTTTGACTACTCTGAAATGATCTGTAGGCTTTCATACATTGTCATTTTTCTGAAGCTTCCATCTCAATAGCAGTTTCCTAGGCTAACATTTTGGAATGAATTGCTGAGATAGCCAGAGAGAACATTTCATGTACCTTCTTATTTTCAATTTGCTGAGAAAGCATTTCTAAAACTGGGTGGTGGGTGGGGGATTTACTCCTCAAAAACCAGCTGGAACTGAAGAAAAAATTGTCTATGAAAAGTACTGATTGTCAGCAGAAGAGAGAAGTTATGTGAGGACAAGTTTAGGTTTTTATGGCATATTATGGTCACCTCATTTTACAAGCAGGGACCTGATGAGGGAGTTGAATACGGACATTGGGGCAGCTTGTGCATAGGGCTCTTGTGATACGAGTCACTTTGAGGTAAGTCCCAAACTATCTGGGAGGTGCCAGTGTGTGTCCGGGGCCCTGGTAGAAGAGGCCATGGGAGGGGGCTCCCAAGTAAGGAGACTCTCCCGGTGCTGATGAATCTGGGTAGAGGGAGGAAAATCACTGCGATCCTGGAAGGCTCAGGCTAGAAGAGACCTTCATTTAATAAATGAGTAATTGGGGCCCAGAGAGGTAAAGTGATTTACACAAGATAAAATCATGGTAGAAAAATTATCAGCAGGCAGGATATAGACCTTAAGTGGATAGAAACAGAAGGTCATGTTTGCTTGTGAGACACAGATTTGCTGAATCCTTCTGTCCAGGGAATAGATTCTTCTGGAAGTCCTCAGCCTAAAAGTTGTCCTCTGTCTGGGGAGAGGGGACAGCGTACAGATCACAGACTGCTTTGCCACTGCAGCACAAAGAGAAAGGAGATACAAAGAGACTCATATTGCAGCAAGGACACATAAGAGAAGTTCTGGCAATTGCATAGATCTGAGTGAGAGTAGATGAGGGAAAGCAGTCCCTAGAGTAATTGAAATACAGATTATGAAACCAGGACATTAAATGCAAAATTTGATGTGACTGTAGTCAGATGCAGAGAAGTTTTTGAAGTTAGTAGAAAGACTCTGTCAGTGAGAGCATTCCCACTCCAGCCTGAGGGGGACTATGACAGGGTATAGCAGTGACAGAAAACCATGACAACAGAGAGGAAGGTCCCAACAGGACATAAGATGTCAGCCCCTGCAGGTCAAGGATTTCCTAGTGATGCCCAGTGCCTGGATCTGTCCCCTGCACAGCACTGAACCCCAGCGCCTGTGTGGGCATGGGTTATGCATATGGTATCTGCTCCAGGCGTGGGTAAACTGTATGCAGCTTTCCATAACAAGGCTCTGTCATTCCAGTTAATCCCTTTACAGAATCCCTCATACCTGGAGAATTGTTAAAGGTAAGCATTACATTCTCCAAGTCTGCCAACATTAAATCATACCAACTCACACTGGGAGACCCAGTGGAGAATCACACTGCATTTAATGTCTGAGGAAGGGCCGGGCTAGCCTGGGTGTGCTGCCATGAGTCATGTTTCTCCGACGCTCTAGAAAGTGTCAGAGAAATTGAGCAGGGCAGAAGTTTACATCCAGAAACAGCGTGAGTGTGGAGCTAGGCAAAACTGGGTCAGAATCCTGGGCTCCAGCACTGAGCTCGGTAACTTTCTATTTTCTTATCCGTGTTATGGGGACAGAGTCATTTAAGGGTCGAATAATCTAATACATGGAAAAAGTAAAAAAGGTCTTAGCACTGTGCCTGTCGGGCATGCATGTTCATTTTCTGCGCTTTATCTGGACACTAAACCTGTGCACACTTCCCCAAAACTTTTTAAAAATTGTGGCAACAGATACATAACATAAAATGTACCATCTTAACCACCTTTAAGTGTACAGTTCAGTAGTGTTCAGTACATTCACAGTATTGTGTAACCAATCTCCAGAATGCTCCATCGTGAAAAGCTGAACTGCTATGTTCCTGAAACACCTCCCTATTTCTCCTCTCCCCCAAACTTTTTAATTGAAAAGAACAAATAAAAAAGAACTTCAATCAGTACTCTGAAGAGCTGCTAAGAATCAGGTTTTTTCTAATGAACTACACCTCAGATTTTAAAACAAAAAAAGTGGGACATCAGAGTTGTTTAACGATGACAAATACATGAGGAACAAATGATAATTAAAGGTGTCGATATAGGAAGACTGATCTGGTAACTCCATTTCTTAAAAGTTAACAAGGGCTCCAAATCGCATGTTGTATTCAAACTGCCCAATGGAAGTCTGGGCGTTAGAAAGACAGCGTGCGAGCGCAGCAAATATTTAGCAGGTCCATGATTGGGGTGGGGGAGGGCGGGGGGGAGAGAGGAGGAGAGTCAATACACAATACCGCAGTGTTTCCAGGCTTCTCTGATGATAAGAATCACCGCAGATACTTGTTCAGACTACAAGTTCCTGGGCACCATCCCAGACCCACTGAATCAGAATCTCCAAGTTGGATTCCAGATACAAAGTTTTAAAACAGCAATCTTCCAGAGGGTAAGAGATCTGACTCCAAGTACACGTCCATCCTTCCAGAAAAGCTGCCTCATCGTGCTGATTACTGTCTGAAACAAAGACTGCTGAGAAAGGTAGTGCTGGGTTGGGAGAAATTTTCTCTACCCTTTGACATTCTAGCTGGTCCAAGAATCAAATTGGAAAGACAGATTAACAGGACAAAAAACAAATTCAATTTTTTTTTAAAAAGAAAAAACCTTTTTATTTTAAATAAGTATGAACCTACAGAAAGGTTATAAAAATAATACATAGTAGTACAATATACCCTTCATACAGGTTCCCAGATGTGAGCACTTTATCACATTTATCTATCCATCTGTCCATCAATTTATCCATCCACCTATCTACTCACCTACCTAAGTTTTAAGTGCTTGAAACATTGTATTTTTTCCTAATACCAAGAACACCATCTTCCATAAACACAATACAGTGATCAAACTCAAGAAACTAGCATAGATACAAAACTATCACCCAATATTCAGACTTTTTCCAATTTTAGCCGATTGTCCTCTACCGTCCTTTACACAAAAGAAAAACATCTTTCTGGTCCAGGACGTCGTTCAGAATCACACTGCATCAGTTACAAAGTCTTTTTTTTTTTTTATAATTTATTTTGGTATCATTAATCTACAATTACATGATGGTGATTAAACTACCCCCTTCATCAGGTCCCCCCCACCAACCCCATTACAGTCACTGTCCATCAGCGTAGTGAGATGCTATAGAATCACTACTTGTCTTCTCTGAGTTGTACAGCCCTCCCCGTGCCCCCCCAACATTATTCCTGCTAATCGTAATGCCCCTTTTACCCTCTTATCCCTCCCTTCCCACCCATCTTCCCTTTGGTAACTATTAGTCCATTCTTGGGTTCTGTGAGTCTGCTGCTGTTTTGTTCCTTCAGTTTTTTTTTTCTTTGTTCTTATACTCCACATATGAGTGAAATCATTTGATACTTGTCTTTTTCGGCCTGGCTTATTTCACTGAGCATAATACCCTCCAGCTCCATCCATGTTGTTGCAAATGGTAGGATTTGTTTTCTTCTTATGGCTGAATAATATTCCATTGTGTATATGTACCACCTCTTCTTTATCCATTCATCTACTGATGGACACGTAGGTTGCTTCCATTTCTTGGCTATTATAAATAGTGCTGCAATAAACATAGGGGTGCATCTGTCTTTTTGAAACTGGGCTGCTGCATTCTTAGGGTAAATTCCTAGGAGTGGGATTCCTGGGTCAAATGGTATTTCTATTTTGAGTTTTTTGAGGAACCGCCATACTGCTTTCCACAATGATTGAACTAATTTGCATTCCCACCAGCAGTGTAGGAGGGTTCCCTTTT
>JAQQAC010008525.1:13282486-13353283 GCA_029783875.1 Phataginus tricuspis
TCCCATACTGTAGGATGTCTTTTTGTTCTACTGATGGTGTCCTTTGCTGTACAGAAGCTTTTCAGCTTGATATAGTCCCACTTGTTCATTTTTGCTTTTGTTTCCCTTGCCCGGGGAGATAATGTTCATGAAGAAGTCGCTCATGTTTATGTCTAAGAGATTTTTGCCTATGTTTTTTTCTAAGAGTTTTATGGTTTCATGACTTACATTCAGGTCTTTGATCCACCTTGAGTTTACCTTTGTGTATGGGGCTAGACAGTAGTCCAGTTTCATTCTCTTCCATGTAGCTGTCCAGTTTTTCCAACACCAGCTGCTGAAGAGGCTGTCATCTCCCCATTGTATATCCAAGGCTCCTTTATCAAATATTAATTGGCTGTAAATGTTTGGGTTAATGTTTGGATTTTCTATTCTGTACCACTGGTCTGTGGGTCTGTTTTTGTGCCAGTACCAAATTGTCTTGATTACTGTGGCTTTGTAGTAGAGCTTGAAGTCAGGGAGCATAATTCCCCCTGTTTGATTCACAAATTCAATTTTTTATGGGAACTCCACAGACCTAGATTCCGAAGATGATCAAGGAGAATGAGGTATACATATATGTCATCCTGAACCAAGGAGGAAGGGGTAAAGGTCTGAGACCTCAAAGGAAGAGGGAAGCCAATCACAGGAATACAAAAGGAATACGAAAGAGTGAATGTTTGATAAATAAATACTTGATGGGCCATACAAAAACAGTGGGACATAGAGAGGAATTTTAACAGATGAGTGTGTGTGTGTGTGTGTGTGTGTGTGTGTGTGTGTGTGTGTGTGTATTGGGAGGGGAGGTCAGATTGTCTTTCTGAATCTTGAGCCTTGATTGTTTTCAGCTCCCATGTCAGAGGGGCACATTTTGGGGCCGCCTGCTCTTGGCCCCGATAGTGGCTCCAATCTGATAGACTCTGAAAGGTGACCTTAAATGTTTACTCCAAGCTCAGAGGCCCAATCAGCCATAAACAAGGTTTCTTAGGGGCACTATTAGGGGCACTTGGAACCGAGTCAGAGGCACAGTGCCTGTGGGATTTGGGTCAACTCAACGGGGAGCACAGGTCACACATATAACACGTGCTTGTGCACACCCATGCCACATGGCCTCTTCCAACTTGCCAAAGAAAAAAGCGTAACTTTTCAAAACATGATAGAACATGAAACCAGTTTATATCACATGCCTCTGTTTGTTCTTTGACAACAAAAACATCACCAATGTTTCATCAAGGTAGAAACTGAAAACAAAGAAAAGCTAAGTCCTACCTCTGAGAGAGACCTGCCTATACCATGTGGGGCCTCTGGTCCTGGATGCAGGACCCTCTGCAAGCCACCCACCTGATACGAAGGGAAGATCCTGGCGATGTCCATGGGACTGAGATGGAAACCCAGATGGCAAATGGAAGTGAGCTCCGACTCTGAGTTGGGGGACCCCACTGTGCCCAGTGAAGCCTCCAGACCTGTGGCCCCTGCTCAGCTCCCACTAGGACCAGTCCTAAGAGAACCACCACTCATAGTCTTCTAACTTGGTAATTGCATTGCAGTTACGAGTAAGAGTTTTAGTGTCATCAGACATGGCAATGATTCCTTGCTCAATGTTATTTATTTATGTTCTCTATTTTAATACCTCTGACACCCATCAAAAAAGAAAACACAAAAGGAACACTTCCTTGCAAAGTTCAGTCAATGCTCCCAATTTGCTGAAAGGTGGGTTTTTATTTCTACACATCTTCTACCTCCAATAGTCCAAGCATTGACTCATATATAATTCATTTTCCCAGATTTTCCATTGCTTTCCTTCCTCATTGTTGAGGATTAATAGATTGTGCCTAACCAAAGTCATTTAGAGTAGGCAGTAGTGTTTGTGAAGGAGAAAGTGGGGATTGTATCAAAACTGTTGTCATAGCTGCGTCTGGGGAGGTTTCTCCCTGCGCACTAGGTGAAACCTTAGCCCAGACGGGGGACGGCTCTTCACTTTGATGGAGAAAGAATTCTCAGTCAGACGAGCATAGGTAAGGAAGGAATTCATTAAAGCAAGAGTAGAAGCAAATGTCAGCAGCCATGCAGGTAGCAGAGAGCAAGGAAGAGCAGAGGGAGGAAAGGGAAGCTCATTGGGCTCCTGTTCCACATGGGGAAACCTGCCAACTCCTGAAGCCAGGTCACCTGGAGCCAGTTTCCACTTGAATCTGCACGAAGCCCCTACCAGCCCAGGATTTGGGGGAGCCACAGAGCAATGAGTAGAGTGAGATTATGTTCTGAGAACTTCCCAGAGGCAAAGAAAGGAGATCTCCAGGCAGGCTACTTAAGAGCATGATCGCACAGTGGCAGTTCTGTCCAGGTCATCTGGGTGACAGGAATTTGCAAGCCCAAATTAGAGATCTCAGTAGCCCTTCCCTACTTGTCTGAAGTAGAAGAGAGAGAGTGAAAACTAGTGCTTAAATCTAGAAAGTTGAGTGAAATAGCAAAGTCACAAGATGCTTACCACTGGGACAAGGGTCTCTTATTAATCTCCCAAGAGGCTTGGGGGAGGGCAAAGACAAAATGCCATAAGCTGAGCAGCAAGAAGCCTTTATTTAAGGCAAAGCCCACGCTACAAGGGCAGAGCAGCAGCCTCAGAGAGGAGGCACGGGTAAAGGCCTAGGATTCTGCCTTTTAAGGATTTCAGGAACGGGGCAAAGGGGTGGGCATAGGCTCAACATGTGGTCTCCTGATGTCCACTTCCAGTGAGAGACATTATGTCACCGCCCATAGCCTGTCCTCTAGATCTTTCTGTAAGATAAAGTTAACACAAGGAATTTATCGATCCTGTTCTTCTCCGTGATAGCGGTTACCCTCAAGCGGTGGCAACATACCATTCAGGACTACTTACCCTGACTCAAGATAGGGTAGGTTATTGGCTCATTACCACAAACTTTGTTAAGACAAGATTCCTAGGTAAGATCCTCCTAACTCCCTGGTCTTTCAAATGGAATCTTAGCCTTAAGGTGGAGTCTCTCCTGTTCTTACTAGACCACTTATATCTCAGCATTTTTCATCATAGGCAGGAAAATTAATCATGATGCTTGCCCCATGTCCCTGCTCTGCCTCAAAACCATGCTCTCTGTGTTTAAAAAATTCTGTGCACATCTGAATTCCAGACTGAACCACATGGCCACAGATAAATCAGTCTGTTTCAAATCCTGCTTCCTTTGGGTTTGTGTTACTGAAGCACAGCACATCATTCTGAATGAATGTTATTCAAGGCGCTGAGGAAAAGCACAACTACAGATCCCTCTCGCTATTGTACCATTCCATAGATCTGCTGCTGTTGTGTCCTGGAGGCCATAATCATTCAAGGCAGAGTACGGTGGGTAAGGCAAGGAGGGGGCTCAAAGATATGGAAAGAGATGAATTCGCCTTTGAATGATGGTCCTTAAGGTTTTTTTAAAAATATGATTCGATTCTCAAAACTTCCCATATTTACTACATGTTTACAGTTCCTTAATGTCCATCAAGAACTGTGCCATATTTTCAGCAAATATATAACAAGTGATCTCTACAGAATACGTTAGAGTAGGCGGTAAGATATGGGTGGCAGGAAGGAAGGGAGAGGTGGAAGCTGGTGACTTTTCTAGGTGAGTTTACACCTACTCTTTGCCTAAAACTAGAAGACAGCCAGGAAATCCCCAAGTCTGACGCCTACACAAAGGACCGGGAGCCGCAAGGTCTGAGAGACCTTGGCCCATTCACATGATCGCTAGACCCACTCCCCACGGGTTCTTCTGTCTGCATTGTGGGTTAAGAGGGTGCGCAGTTAGCTGGTCTGAACCTGTTAACCCACCCCTCACACTTGCCTATAAAACCAACAAGTATTCCGATCGGCAGGACTGGTGCTGACCCCTCAGGCCACCCCCCTCTCCTGGAGAGTGTGCTTTCTCCTTGCTAAATAAACTTTCTTCTAGCCTTCTTATCTCTCTCTGTATTCCTGTCTGGGTGCTGGAGGAGGGCTGAGAAAGACCCTTCCCTCTAACAAATAAAGTAGATTTTCTTAAGAGCTGCATTTCTATGAGAGGATGATCTTAGAAATGACTTCTAAAGGCTAGATTAACCTTTTAAATTTCCTAGAAGTAAGATCTGTACTTACTGGAGAAATGCTTAGATCTTGCTAAATGAGGGCGCGAGCAGGGTGGAGAATGACCTAAAGCAGTAGGCCCAAGAAATAGGGAGGAAAGCTCAGCCGGTAAAAGCAACGGCTCACAAATAAATCCCACGGCAACTTAGAAAGCTGGCTTTACAGAGACGTTCAGGTCCCCAGAAAGGGCCATGATGCCGGGGGAAGGGGTGCCCTGGCCCTGGTGGCAAGAAGTCTGCTGACTCAGGGTCCCTGAGGCTCAGAAGAGGTGCTAATAACTCCCAATGTTCTGAATTCCTGATGACTTAGGATCTTCCCCCTGAACACTACCCTCTTTGAAGGCATAAATCTTATACCTGGTGCTCACTTTTGTACCCATGGTGTCTAGCACAGTGTCTGATACCCAGCAGGTGCTCAAAAACTACTTCCTGAATGGATGAACCATCTAACTGCTCCATTTACTATTGAGGACATTGAAAATGCAGAAAGGCTGTGTAGCTTGCCCCACGCCATACAGGAAGTGGAGACAAGAAGTCAGGTCTCTTTAGTCCTGGTTGGGGTGAGGGGGTGAGGGGGCTCCTCTTTGCTGCTTCCACGCTCCTCCCTGGAATGCCTCAGCCCTCCTCTCCCCGTTGCCCATCTACCCTACCACCCTTACAGCCAGGCTCCTGGCCCTTCCCTGCTCATGCTGACCTCAGAGGGCCTATCAAGGTCTAAAGTACACTCAGGTCACATCCCCCTTGTGTTAGAAATTCCACTGTGGTTTCCAATTGTTTTTTAAGCCTCTCCTATGGTAGCTGACACTCGCCGGTACCCCAGCCACAACTCCACTTTGCTGTGTAGCCTTAGTATGGGCTCAGATCAATATTAAGTTGATGTTGCCTCACCACGCAAATCTCAGACAACCCTTCCTCTTTCCAAGGGTAGTAGCAATAAAATGATAAACTGAGAGAGAGCTCCCCATCCCAGGACTGCCCGGGAGGGCAAAATGGATTCTCACTGCACTTCCTTGCCTCAGCACCAAGAACACAACACTCAAGAATCAGTCGTCCTGAGCCTCTGGGCTCACTGTTCTCTGACAACTGCCTCCTCCCCCACAATATATGCTGATTTAATGAGGGGCTTCAACCCCTCCATTACGCATACCCATCACTTCCCCTGCCTGTTAGCCAGTCTCTGAATTGAGCTATTCAAACCAATTCATCAGATTACCTCTGGAAACACTGCAGGCTAGCCGTGGGATGAGAACAAATAAGGCAGAGATTTCAGAGCCATTACTGAGTGGGATGTGAAAGGAAGGAAACTGAACATAAAGGAGAGAGAGGAAGAGCTTCAAGCAAGCCACTGAAACGTTCTCAGAAGTAATGTGACCCAGATGCGGGCAGACAGGACACAGAGCAAAACAGCCCAGGTGTGCCACCCTGCTCCTGTCAAGCCGTCACACCGAGCCTAAGTCAAGAAAATAGGAGGCAAAGCACAGCCTGCTACGGATGCACTGCCCCAGAGAGGTGACAATATTAAAATATATTACTGAAGTGTAAAAAAATCTGGTTTCAGGAGAAAAATCTTAGCCCATTTTCCTCCTCTGTTACTCAGTAAATACATTCATTCATCATTTAGCCACCCCTATCTCTCTGAGAGTCTATAAAATGCTGCCTTCATCTTGAAATATCTGTGCTTGAAGTAGAAAGTGCAGTTTAAGAGCAAAAACTTTAAAAGGCCACAGGAGCAATGTCAAAATTCAGCTTAAGAACTTAATGCCACAAGACAAAAGACCAATAAACCTCAAGTATGAATGTGTGTGAATTTTCTTAAGAGAATTCTGGAGCACAGTGGCACAGTTTGGCTTGCCAAATGTAAGATATTTGCCAGTATCTTATGTTCATAATTGTAATAAAACATCTAATTGCAAATGCTACAGTCAGAACAGGGGGCATTTAGGACGAGAGAGTTTTAAGGAGGTTGGCTTACGGTTGCTGGGAAATTTTACTATTGATTTTGCAGTTCAAATCTTGGATCTGAAGTAAGACAGTTGAGCCTTGCCTTTTTATATTTTTTTTCAAACAGGTTCTGGTTCTTAAATAATGGGTATGACATGGAAACACCTGGCATCTTCTACTCCCCTGCCCTTGTTTTTCTATTTGATCAGCTACACGGGACTTGTACTGATATTCATCTACACATTTATCTCTAAGTGCTTAGGAATACTCAGATGTTCTTTTGGTGTTAGGGAAAATAACACTTTCTTTTGAATCTTCACTTCAAAAACACAAGTTCCCATTCAGCACTGCAGCAGGTGATGCAAAAAGATCGAGGTGACTTGTCTCCTGGAAAGGTTGAAGCAGACAGACTGCCTATGATTGAAAGGCAGGCTGACAGCAGGGCATTGGGCCACATGGGATATGAGTCTGCTTTCCTGCATCCCTGTGTGAATGGGACAGAGTTGGAGCAAAAGCTGTTTACACACCATCGCAACTGAAATGTCCTACCAGATGACAACACTGTCCATGGGCAGAGGAGAAAAACAGCCACAGGATTTTCTGCTCCTGAAATCATGAGAGAATGCCTTTTCCTTCAGGATGACATCAAGGTGAGTTATTTACTCTTCACTTCCCATGATTGGAAACACACACACACGAACCATTAAAACAACTGAACAGGACTTAGAATGCTTGCCTGCCATCCCTAGAAAGGCCAGACAGAGGCAACTCGGCCATTGCAGCCGCCCAGGACAAAGTATTGGGAAGGTCACACTACTGCAGCCTTTCACTGGCACCTGGGGTGGCATTAAAGAAAGAAAGTTTGAGATTGAATTTGAATATTGTTCAGGAAAGAGGAATAAGGTACAGAGCCCCATGCAGTCAGTCAATCTGGGTAGTCCAGTGACCCTGCTCAAGGGAAGGAAGTGTGTGTGTGTGTGTGTGTGTGTGTGTGTGTATGCGTGTGCTCAGGCACGCATGCACATACTGAGAGAGAACATAATACTTTCTACTAATTTCCTTTGGGCTCATAGGCAAGTGTTTGTTTACAGGAAAAGAAAAAGTGGCTCTTTAGAACTTTATATCGACAAAACAAGTCATGCAAAGTTTATCACCGATCAACTTCCTGACAGCTCAAAATCAAAAGGTCAAAACCAGAGAAGGGAGGAAAACTGGCTGGAGAAAAGCCAATGTGTTAAGTGCTAAGTCATTATCTCCTCAGATCCCCAAAGGGGAGGAAGCAGAATCCTACTTGTTAGTGCCTGGCTTTTATTTCCAGATTCATAGAAGTTTGTCTCCAAAGGGAACCATAAACAGTCTCCAGTCCCTCCCCCTCATTTTATTTCGAGAAAGCTCAGCCACACATAAGTTTTGGGGTTTCCATGAATTCCTCACAGTCTGAACAGGTAATAACTGAGTGACAGAGATCAGGGTTCCTGGCTCGGTCTGTGTAACACATAACAAGCTGGTGTGTGGTAGCAAGAACCCAACCTAGGCTTGTCCTGGTGGTCATGCCATTGGCCGTGCCCCTGTGTTAATAGTGACTAATGTTGCTATCTCAGTTTGACACTGGAATCCTCCTGATAACCTGCATCTCTGTTTTACAGATGCATAAACTGAGGTTCCAAAAGCTGAAGTGACTTACCAAGGTCACTTAGCTCTAAATTTTACTCTATTGCTCCCCCTTTCTGCTATATCCAACATTTCAAAATTAGACCAATACACAGGTCCCCTCACTACACAGGCACAAAGACCTTACGAAGACAAAAAGGAAAGAAAGGAAAAGAAAAGAGATAACAGAAAAGAAAAAGCAACACAAAGCTCCATATACCCCTGAGAAGTTATCATGAGCCTGACCCATCACACACACACACATTCACCTAACTGTTCTAACAATTGAACAGTACTGAGAATGCTTGCCTTACATCAATATTCTATATGAAAGCCATGCTGCTTATTGCAGTATAAACTGAATTGAAGTTGAAGTGAGATTCTTCAAAAGACGACATGATTCCACCCTGATTCACAGACTATTATTTCTGCCATGTGTTTATTTAACTTTCAGGAATGTCTAAAACCCACACTCCTTAGTGGAAAAATAAGATGAAGTTGCTATCATTATTGCAGACTGCTGGCAAGCATCCATACTTCCACCTTTCTACTAAGTCATGGCTCATTCTATTGCCCTAGCATTTCTCAGTTGAAAATGAAAGTGTGACAAGCACCCTAGGCAAGCACCAACCATTAGTCTGTGTATTTGTGTATTTGCAGCCTCTCTGTCCAAAGCAGAGGATTAAAACGGTCAGATGCAGCGCCTGCAAGGCCCGTTTCCAGATGCCACCTTGCACAATGGCAGTAACTCCAAACCAGGGTGTCTGGTCTCCGAGCTGGGCTCAGAACAGATTTGTATCATGTAAATGGATGTTCTAATAAAGAGATTGGTGCACTAGCTAAAACTCAGGGATATGCAAAATGTATTAGGTAATTTATAGTCCAACAAGTTTCCTGTGGCAAAGGCAGCTAGAGAAACATTTCCAAAATAAATGTCATTTCAACTCTTAGTCTAAACAAGCCATCATAACCACCACTAGCTTTCCCTTTATAGTTCTGCTTTATCACCTGTAATGGAGCAGGATGCCATAAAACTGTGAGGACCTTCCGCCCCTGCTGATACCAGTTTGGGGAAAGTTCAGCGCTGCTTAGCATTATAATCGTATTTCTCAAATGTACAAAAGTCCCAACAACTCCCTGGAATTATATAAACCTGAGGGTTTGGCATTATTGTGTAGACTATGTTAGTATGCTTTCAGTCAATAATAATTGCCATTGCTAAAAATGATCTTTAATGGTTATATTATTTTTACCTCATTGAAAATACTCATGGCATTGTGTCATGGGAATAAAAGGGAAATGGAAAAATCTCTCATTACCTGCAGAACCACGATTCTCAGTAACTGTAGCTGTTAAAAAAAACATGGAATAGTAAAAAAATAAAGAAATCATAGTAATATGAACTTCTGATTTTTTTTCACTTGAAAAAGAAGCACAGGAGTTCATGCAGGTGACAGTAGGTTTCTGCTGGTAAAAATCGTCAATAGCAGATAATACTCAAGAACTTTCTGTATTCAATTTGGCAAAGTATTATCTAACATCAAGGCTGCTGTGGGCCTTTGTGCCAATTAGAAAGAGGTGTTCTCTGGCCTGCCCCCTCCTGCAGCCCCCACCCTGCAGCCTGTGGATGTGCATGCCCTAGGGTGCAGAGCACCAGCATGACTGCAGCTTCCCCACCCTCACCACAGATGGGAGCCCTTGAACAATACACAAAATGCACGCTCCTGTAGGAAGGCCCTGTCTCTAGAAGTAAAGAAACTAAAGAACAAATCAATAAATTATAGTCTATGCTTATAATGCAATATTAGAAGTCATCAAAATTGTGTTTTACAGAGTATGTAAATAGTCAAAGTATTCTTTAACTACATCAAGGAAATATTTATGATATAATAATAAGGTAGAAAAGGAGATTATAAAGCCAAAAATGCAATAGGATCCCCACTTTAGGAACAAATTATCAGATGCAAGTAGGATGAGAAGGTATACACCAAAACGTTAACAATTATTAACTCTAGACG
The DNA here is from genome assembly GCA_029783875.1 of Phataginus tricuspis. Lineage (NCBI taxonomy): Eukaryota > Metazoa > Chordata > Mammalia > Pholidota > Manidae > Phataginus > Phataginus tricuspis. The sequence goes on from JAQQAC010008525.1 coordinate 13,292,224, forward strand.
GTACAATTATGGCTAATTCTTTTTGTATTAGTAAGTTTCTGCATTTGAAAGATTTTATTCAATGAGCATGGATTATTTCTATAATAAAAAAAGCAAATTCTAAAAAACAGAGAATTATCTATCCAGGAAGTAATACCAACTATTTACTTATTTTGATCCAAAATCTTCCCAATTAAAGACACACGTAGGGATGCTAAAGGAACAAGACAATAACTGTTCTCCAAGGCCATGATCCCCTTAAGGACAGGGAAGGAATCTTCAGTGGTTTAAAAAGGAAGAAAAGTACAGTTTAAAGCAGAGGATAAAGATTTGAATTCTACCTCCAGTAGCTCTTGGTATACAACTTTGGAAAAATTATTCAATCTCTTTGATTCTGTTTCTCCTTTTATATGATGGGGTTAAAGATTTCTACCTTAAAGACAGCTCTGAGTATGAATGAGCTCATGGACCACAGCACATCTTATAATGCCCGATACTTTGTAATTTAGGTCGTATTACAATGATCTTGTATACGTTGCCTGTCTCCTCACCCACAGCCTTGAATATAGAAGGAGGCTAATAAATGCTACGATCAATATGTTGCATTAGGTTTTGAAGAAGCCTGAGAATGTTAGAAAGGCAATCTCAAATGCTATGCGGCTGGGTAAGCCTTATAGGAATCGCCTTATCAGAAGAGACCCCAGGTTGTGTTGGCAGGCACAGAGCCTCTCTAGATCACCACCTCCACTCCTGGCTGTGTTTGGACAGCTTGTTATGTGTGAATAGATGGTGTCAGCCCAGGGCTCTGCACCTTTTATGGACGTTCATTTAAAAGCACAATTCCCACCATGCAGGAAAGAAGACTCAGGGCTGATGGATGAATCTGGACTTCCACTGAAAGCCCTTTTTCTTAACCACTGAGGTCTGGTACCCTTGGACTATTAGTAATAATAATGGCAGACACACAGCACTTACCAGGTGCCAGGCACTGTTATAAGTGCCATACTTATACCAGCCCACTTAATACACAAGGACCTCAACAGAAAACTCACCTGGAGGGACAGAACCTCTGGGAGGCTTGGATCCATGAAGGTTTGGTGTTCTAACAGGAAAAGAATTTGTAGTGATGCCAGGAAAGAATGAGACATCAGGCCAACTCCTTGTCCAAACCCTGGGATCCAGGGACACCCCCCATGGCAGGGGAGGAAGCCCAGGGGACAAGACTTATCGAAAGTTAGACCAGCTCTTGAGGGGCAAATGCAGCTTTTGTAGTTTAAAAGGTTCCAGGGGCGGAAGGTCCTCACAGTTTTATGGCATCCTGCTCCATTACAGGTGATAAAGCAGAACTATAAAGGGAAAGCTAGTGGTGGTTATGATGGCTTGTTTAGACTAAGAGTTGAAATGACATTTATTTTGGAAATGTTTCTCTAGCTAGTATTTAAGTTCCCTCTGTGCTTCTACTCCTAAATGTAGACTCAGACATTTTACTTTTGACTCCTAACGATTTTATACCATCTTTGTTTTCTCTAACTCGTCCTGTCAGTTTTGTTTATGTTCATTTTGAAAATACCAGCCTGTCTGAGGGTAAAGTGTTCAGTGCTAAGGGCCAGAACCAGGGAATTCTTCCATCCCACCCTGACCTCCTCTAACTTGCCGCAAATGAGACAAGGGCTGGGCTGCAGAGGCGATGAGCCGGGGGTTGGTTCTCTATGAATCTAATGAAGTGAAGTGAAGGGGCCTCGCATGTGCCCGGGACACTTCCAAACCCTGTGCCAAATTCTGTGTTATTCATTTATTTGCTTTCCTGTACAGTGGGCTCACAGACTGCACAAGTCCCAGGCCCCACAAACCTAGACCCACCACCGGTGATGATGGAATAAATCAAAGAGAAACCGAGGAAGGCAAACTCTGGGTGGAGGCATTGGGTCTGTCTCCTTTCAGGCTCCGGCCTCTGCTGCAAGGATTTGGACTGGGTGCCATAAAACCCAACAGTGAGGAGTTATTTTTAGACTCCTATTATTTTATTTATTGATGACTGACATCTGAACAAACTGGCTTCTTTAGCATCAGATGCCACACTTCTTCAGGAAATCCTAAAAGATATAATGGGGCAGGGCTGGAGCCTCAAATAACCACCTCTCCCTGGGCAACACTATGGGGCAGAAGGCAGAACCTCCATCCCCTGGGTGCTCCTTGCCTGTACCTCAGTGAGACCCACCCATGTCCTTTGGAGGAGGAGCGGACCGGAGCTTCGCAGCTGACTCCTTAGAAATTGTGTCTAAGTGGGAGGGGAGACTGAATTGTTAGCGAATCCTGAGCTCATTTCCCCTGGACAATACTGCTGTGGGCTTGTGCTGTGGGGAATTAAGGAGGGGCGTGGTGACCATCCTAGCGTAACAAACGAACAAAACCCTGAATGATTTCTCAAAGTACCCAAGGCGTTCATCTGCACTGACTTAGCAACCTGCTCCTGACTTCATAATGTTCAAGGAACATTCCCCCTCCGCCTTTGCACATCCTAGCTGCTAGTATTAACAAAATGGAAAAAGCAGGATAAAATGTTTTATATTCGGCATTATTACAACCACATACATATTTTATGAACCCAGGAAGCAAATACATAAAAATACTAAAAGCAGTTATATTAAAATGGTGATTTTCCCCTCAATTTTTCTTTAATAAACATGTATTATTTTATAATTTAAAAGGGACATAATAAACTTGGTGGGGGAGAACATTTTATGAGTGGTCCTGTCCCCAGTACTTGATATCTGCAGAAAAGCATCCAATATATGCTGTTTGAAATGAATAATCCTTAAGAAGAAATGAGGGTACAGGCTTGTCAAGCTCCAGGGCCAACATGACAGAGACTGCTCTGAGGCTTCTGAACTATTTTCATTAGACTTTTTCTCTATGCAGTTATTGTCCTGGCCATTTGTATGGGTGCAACCAAAAAGGTTTGTAAAAACTTGAAGAACACACCATCATGCTCCTTTAAGTGGCGGTAAAGAATTTACTTTTTTCCGGAAAATCTCTAGGGAATTTTGAACTGCCCAAAATCTTATGCAAAGTGGATTTTTAACTTTTCAGCTTTTATTATTCTTATTGTTATTATTCTTCTTATTATTATTCATTTGCACAGCAGAAAAGTATGCCTCTTGTTTCAACCAGACGGGACCAGTATCAGGTCAAGCCAAGTCAGAAACAAAAATTCTGATATGATTCTGACCACCCTAGGGTCCCCTGCAGGGGATCAGGTGGCCTGGCAAACCTGTGTGTTTATGTTAAATACTGTACCTAGAAAAGGGGAAAACACCTGTCTTGGGGGGGAAAGAGAGAGAGAGCAGCAAGCTAAAGTGATGTTTATTAAAGTTTTCTTATCTTGCCTAGGAGACCAGCGGGCTCACCAGCGCTGGTGACGCTGGGCCAACAACCTTCTCATCAGTCTGCGTTCTCTTGGCCAATTTTCTGTTTTTCCTCTCCCCATGCTTTTCTCCCTCCAGTGGCTCCGCCACCTTGGGTTAACTTCTCCCTGCTTCTGCCTAGGCCGGGTGTCTACAGTTCGTATGTCTGTGGTTCCCCTGCTTCCCACCAGGAGATGATGGCCACAAGCAATTCAGGTTAAGGGCCGAGAGTGGAAAACATCTCTATGGTAACTGTTGTGAATTGGCAGAATCAGGTCTATGCCAGTCAAACCACAGAATGGCTCCAGGCAGGATGAGGAACCAGCAACTCACAGGGTGCCCAAGGTCACAGAGCCGGTTTACAGCAGAATTGACTGGGAGCCCCCAGCTCATCTCTGGATGGACTCCAGGGGCCCCCTTTCCCTGGCCCGGGGTCCTCCCACAGACACTCATTGTGCCACATTCAAGGAAGTGCACTGGCCAGCCTGAAATCCTGATTGCAGACGGGGTATCACTCAGGGGTAGTAATAACAATACAATACCTTGTGACTTTTTTTCAGTTTACCTAATGCTTTTGGCCAGGAGTTCACTTAATTCTTTAGGCACTTATTAGCATTTTCAGTAAATACATACTTGAAATGCAGGAAGCAGAGTGCTGTGGCCTTTGGATGTGGTCCAATTGATACAGAAACCAGACCTGCAGGTAAATGGAGATTCCTCATGGATACAAAGAATGACTGAGCTTGCACATTTTTTAGAATACTAAGGAATCCTAAAATCTGCCAGCACTTGATTAATATTGACCGTCCCCTTCTAGAAGTGTCAGCCTTCAAAAGCACCTTAGATGTCATCAGCTCTGACCTCTACAGACTCGGGGTGGTGTCACTAGATGGCAGGGGCAGGGAGTTTTAATTCAACTGGAAGCAGAGCAAGTAGGGCAAACTTGATTCTGTGCAGAGCTGAACTGCAGGTGTATGTATATAAATAATTGATGAGAAAGCTGCCTGATGAATTTGGGGGTACAGGTCGGTTGGCCAGAGATGAATCATAGACTTTCTCTCAACTGGAGTGCCCAAGGCCCGGACTCCCATCTTCCAGAAGAAGAAACAAAAGACCATAGAAGTTAGGCAACTTGCCCTTCATCAAACCCAAGCTAGAGCCAGAGCCACGATAATTCCTGGGACTGAATCCCTTGTAGAGTCTGTTTCCTTCCACAGAGCCATCTCTAGCCCATCTCTAATTTTGTCTTATGAGTTTTATGTCAAATGTTGTAAATACAGAAAGCAGAATATATTGTTGACAAATGCTTGGTCCACATCAGCAGCCACCTGCACTTGCGGACTTTTCAATAGCTTTTGCAGTGTCCCCCAAAGGCAACTGTGGAATATGCAGGCAAAACGCATCCTGCATAGGAGCCGATCTAATGTAGCTTAGAAATAAGGTGCTTCTTGTATCCTTCAAACAGGCTTGGAAAAATAAGTAAAATTTTATCCACAGAGAGAAAATGTAAGTGTTAACTGCTTCTCAAAATCTAATTATTTTTATTTCTCCAGGTAAAGAATATGGCTTCATGGTGAGTTGCTAGGAACTCACGATTACAGCTTGAATTCCCGGCTCCCTGTACGGTGCTCCATTGAGCATGCAGCAGATGGGAATGCCAGCATCTGCCTGAATCCTGCGCTCAGACTGCTGTCCTGCCGCTCTCCTAAAACTTCTCCATGATCCACAGGACCTCCTGTTCACTCAGCCCAGCTGGCCTTTTTCAGGATTTGTTATCTTCTGCCTCGCTAGTACTGAAAGTGGCTCCCACCCACCCTCTCCTTCATGCAAGCCTTTCTTCTCTTGGCTTCCATGACATCAAGGATAGCAAAGAGTTTTCTTCTCAAAGGCCAAGTCTGATTAGTGTTACTTTCTGGAGCACAGTGTTGCAAAAGAGTCTGAGGTCAGTTCAAGCTCTGGAGAAAATTGTGGCGGTCACTTAGTGATGGCGGCCACAGGTGGAACAAGGAAGAGTAGTAGTCGTCACTGCTGTTTTTCCTTTTCTCTCCTCTACTGCCTCCCTTTTCACTCTGTAATGTTGGTCATTTCTAAAGACCCACCCTCAGCCTGGCATAGTGTCTAGTACATTGTACATGCTTGCAGATTATTGGTTCATTTCTCCATTTCTGTACTCTCTCTTAACCATCTGTTCCAGTGACCCAAGTACCACCGCCATTCCGCCAGGTCTTCAGTCCACATCTCCACCCGAATATGCTCCTGCATGATCGACAGCTCCGTGTAGAGAGCACACTGGCATCTCAAGTGCAAAATTTCTGAAACCAGAACAACTTCTCTCATTGGCATACCACTCTTCTTTTTTTGTGTGTGTGTGTCTTGTTTTCATGGATGGCCACTTCACTTCCATCCCTTCCCTTGTTTCCCTCGGGCGTCCTCTTAATTTAACCCCTCTCACCTGCACAACTGGCATCATTCTTTCTCTGGTCTGTTTAGGCACCTCTCGGCCTTCCCATCTGTTCTATACACTGCTACCAGACTGGGTTTCCGAAACCACAGGGCAGATCACACGATTCCTCCTGGCTGGGTTTGTTTCCCTAAGAGCAGACCCTGAGATGAGAACTTGGGTGCAGGAAGTTCATGTGGGAGATGACTTGGAAGGGTGACAGTGAAAGTGAGGCAGAAAGGAGCAGGGCCGTTGGGGTGCCCACACACCCCTCAGGCAGAGGCACCCCAGGTCCTCCCGAGAGCAGCCCAAGTGCACTGACTGACAAGTCAAGACCAGATCTAACAGCCGGTCCCCATCCTGGTCTTAAGCGGGTCATGTCTAAAGGGCTGTCCTAGCCTGGGAGCTTCCTGGGGGATCTTCTGAGGCTATAATTGCACCATAGGTCAACACCTCCCACTAGGATCCTGCTTCCTCTGTCCCGCATAGCTGTTGCTCTCGGGGGAATTCCCCGATAAACTTCCGGCAGGCAAATTCCCATTTTAGGGCCTATCTTCTGCATAATCCCTCCTAAAATAGCCAATAAAGTTCATTGATGAGGGAGGAACCACTATGGGCAACTGAGGCTCATTCCTGCCGGGGACCTGTTGAGAAACCGTGCAGACTTCAGCACCAGCCCAGCAAGGAGCAAGGCAGCAGGCTGCTTCCCCAGCTACTCCTGTCTGTCCCTGCCTGCAGGATGCCTGGACTCTTCTAGTGCACTTTCTTGGCCAGAGAGCGGCAGGATGCCATCAGCTTGAGAGGCCTGTCTGCAGATGACCTCCAGGGTGGACCAGTGGACTTGAGCAGAGAGCACCAGCAGTACCTGTTGCAATTCCCCTCACCAAAACCCAATCCTGCTGCAGTAGGCTACTGCCACTTGGGTCTCAGAAAATGCCAAGATGCACGATAGAGTGCTGCTTGAGAGACCCCGAACCCTGAACGCTTGTGGCATTCTGCTAACCGCTCTCTGTCCTTGAGCCCACGGCCTCCCCGGCCCCTGCCTGTTTACCTTGCAGACAGACAGCTCTCAGCTCTGCACCTTCCTGATCTGGTGACACTGCTGTCAGCTAGTGTTTTTTTTAGATACTCCATCCCTGATTCTTTGTCTCTGTTGGCATCTGGTCAGTATGACAAGGTGGAAGGCCCTCCCTTAAACAGACCTGCCCACCGGGCTCTGGTTGACAATCAAGAACCGAGATGGGTGTCTTTTCTGGAGGTTGTCCCAACATTGTGATCCAGCTGGAGCCAGCAGCTGTCCGTTGTTTGATAAGAGAGAACAAAAATAAATGAGCTTCCATGACCAAAACCAGCAGACAATCTTCCTTTTTCTCTTTCATTCCAGAGTGCCTCTGTTACAATTGTCACATTATTCTTTTTTATTCAGTCAGCAGGCCTTGTGTGGGTCCTGGGAAATACGGAGGGGATGTGGGAAGACATGTTCCTGCCCTCACAGGGCATGCTTTCCAGTTGAGGGGCACAGACCACAAATGGGAAAATAAACAGAAACAGAAATGATCACAAGTGGTGACAACCACTCCGATCTGGGTTAGCCCGGGTGCGGGTGGGCAGGGGACCTCACTGGGCATGTGACATGTCAGCTGAGCCCAGGGGGATAAGGAAGAGGCTGCCAGGGGAAGGAAAAGTGTCGTGGTAGCTGTTTGCTCCACACTCTGAGGGTGTGGATGTCCACTGGGGTCCACATACAGTATCTGCAGTACCTACTGCCTACAGCTGAAGCAGACCAGCAGCCCGGGGCCTGCGGGGACAGGTCGGTGTCCAGTTCCATGATGTGTAAATGGCAGAGCCACGGAGGGGCGGGTGGGGGGAGGTGGCTCTTAGGGAATGCTGGTGACAGCTGGCGGCGAGGAGCCTTTTGCCGACTCTCAGGCTGCTTCTCATCACTGTGCTTATGTCCATTTTAGAGGATTAGGCGAGGTGGTATTGATGTGATCCCTAGAGACACAACTGCCCTGCCCACTGATGCAGTTAGTGCTGCCTTCAAATGGGGTTTGCGAGGCAGAAGCTTCACAGACTAAATGCGGGAAACATTAAAACGTGGCCTGGAACAAGGAGACTACACAGTCCCTTTGCAAAGGGGGCCAAATCCCCCGAACACATCTTTGGCCAACGCATATATCTTGAAACCCTTCATCTCCAGAAAGGGGTTTTTTTGCAGAGCTTTCTGTTTTACCACTTATATACAAAGCAATTCAAAGCCATTTGCCATATCATCCAAAATTCCTGAATTCCGAGTTTCCACATTTTCTTTTGCTGTTTTCCAGGATCTTCCAGTGTTGTCTGGTATCTGCTTAGAAAGCCTTCAGGAGAAGACATGTATTGCCAAGCCCAGTGGTTAATGTTTGGTTAACCAACTCTTGGTTTGCTTCAGTCACTGAGAAAAGGCCGTTTAATGGGTGTAGGGATCAAAATGAACAAGTTACACTGGGGCAGTCGCATCCTGGGGTCAGTCTAAAGTCATTTCTTCTATCTCTCCTCCAGGTGACAGTGAAAGCAGACAGAGCAGGGTCCCCGCCTGCTCACTCTGCTTCCTCAGCCCTGACTGGCACATAAAGACGATCAATCGATGGTATTGAATGAATGAAGGAATGCGGGAATGAATGAATTTCCTTCAACCCTACAAAGATAAAAACGGTTCTTTTCTTTTTTTGGCTTAGAAGAATAGAAATTCATTCTCTCCCAGGTTTAGAGGCCCAAAGTCCAAATTTAGGGGGTCAGGAAGGGACCCGCTCCCTCCAAAAGCCTTGTCCAGCTGCTGGTGGCTCCGGGCATCACTCTCTGCCTCCGTCTTTACACGGCCTTCTCTGTGTTTCCATCAGAACTCCTCAATTTTTAAAAGAAGTAAGAGTTCTCCCTCGCGCACCTGCACACCGTGTTGCCGCGGGGGTTTCTGCTTCCAGCACTAACCAGAGCTCCTGTTCAAGGAAGCCTCGAGTCTTGTCTTCATGTATTTGTGTTGTACAGGGATAGCCGTTTGGCATGCCTTCATTCTTTACCAATAAGCCTTGAACTGGTTGATTTCATCTCTTCCATTTGGTTCTGTTTCTTCCAGTGTGGCTGGGTTCTGTGCTGGGGTGGAAGAAGGCAGCCTTCTGATTGTCCTGTTCTGGGAAAAGGAGTGCAAGGCATATATATCTGTGGGAATGGTTTCTGTCCTTGCTCTCCGGTGAGGCCGAACATTACACAGCATTAAATCATACATAATATATGCCCCAATTCTGTTAGAATTTCTTTTCTAAAATCTCAGTCATGCTCAACTGATGTTCACTGTTTTCTTTTCATCTTTATGCCTTGCCATACAGTAAAATGCAGCTTTGCAGGGACAGGCGTTCTCAGGCCAGTCTGGGACACACCGGGGAAAATAAACACAGATCTCCTCATTGCGGGACTTGTCAGAGCCTTCAGGACACTCCCAAGCCCTGGGGATCTCCAGATGGGGTTACAGACTTACCTGATCCCAGAAACTTTTCAGTGATGAACTTCTCCCAGAACTAGGGTTTCACCGAAGGCACTTTGGTGAACAGTAGCATATAGCTTCTTTATTGTTTTTCCTTGTTTTTTTATCACACCTTTTCTCCATTGTTTCTCTAAATACAAAATTTGTTTTCCTGGGTTTTCTGTAGCTAATTTCAGTGATCCGTTCATCAAAAGGTCTGACTTAAACAAATAGTGCATTTGAAATTAAAATTAAATACATGGCAGTGCTTGGCAAACAGAGAGACGTTTGGTCAATCTTAGGCCCCTGAGAGCTATTAGGAAGACGGTGGTCACAGCCGTGTTCTGCCTCCCCTGGGAGAGGGTGAGGTGGGCTTCTCTGTCAGCAGGCACATGAGGGTAGGGTCTGGAGGTGCTTCTACATCATTGTTCTACAACCAGCACTAGAAACATTTATCCCAGTAAAAGTTCCTCCAGATTCCTCATAACTCTATAAACTTGTGATTTCCTCATGTTTTGGGGGGCCCTGAAATTTTCACTACTTGCTTCTGCAACATTTCTTCGTATTCATATAAATGCCAGATGGCACATATTCATGTTTTAAATTGGAGCAAATTAGAATTGAGGTTAATTTTTTTTTTGGCAGGATGTGTTTGGAACTGATGTGACGCCACCCCACCCCATATCCCCACCTTGAGAAAACTGTCTATTCTGAGATTCCCAGGAGTCTTCAAGGCCCAGCAGTCAGTGGAACACATAATTCATGCCCAAGATGATTGACCTGCAAAATGTCCCCTTCCCGTGGTCACCCCCCTCTCCTGATGAAGCAAGAGTTACTTGCTTCTTATGCTGTGTGACAAGTACTAACCCAGTCTGGGGACTGTGGAAGCGGCCCAGAGATGACAGGATGGGGGTCAGTCACCAGGAGCCCCGTCTCCCCTACCACAAACCATAGACACAAGTGCAACACCCATTGCAGCTCTGTGCCGCAGTCTGCGGCTAAGCCAGAGAAGCCAGCAGATTTCTAGCTGCCCTGGCCCGGAGGTATGCACCCATCCTAACAACGTTCACAAGGCAGTTTTGAATAAACACATTCCTTCTGGGTTTACCATGGAATTTTCTACCTTCACTGCATTTATGGCACGTTGTTTTGCCTCTTTATTTTTTTACGCTGTCTCCGGATGTGGGGTGTACTTGAGAATTGTTTGGGACAGAAAGCCCTCTTTCCACGTCTGGCTTCCTCCAGAGCACAGGGCTCTCTGGCATCTGTTCACCCACTGTGAGCCTTTCCCTTTCACCTGGCACGCAGGCCTCAGAAACCTTCCTCTCCACGTGGCCTCTATCTGCCTCTGTTTTCTCTCTTTTTTCTCTCTTTTCTCCAGTCCTTCTCCACCTCCCCAGATTTCCTTCCGGCCGCAAGCCTGTGGCAGGTCAGGGAGGCTGCAACCTTCTCCTCCTCCCCAGAGCCGCAGCCCTCCTGCCCTGCCCGCCCGTGAATGGGGTGGTTGTCCTGGCAGTCAAGTTCAATTATGGGCTGTGCTTGCACAGTCCAAAATGTATTCTGCTGGGGCTCCAGTTAAGGCCCTAAAATTTAATTTAGCAGGCTGGGGACGCAAGGCACAAAGTCCACGAGGTGCGACTAGCAGCCTTTTTCATCTGGCTGCTGGGAGCTGCAGCTCAGAGTGGGGGAAATAGCCTGGACTTTTGGCACATATTTGACTTTGAATCAAGACACTGCCATCTAATATGGTGTGATCTTAAGCAAGTTACTTAACTTCTCTGAGTCTCAGATAGCTTATCTTTAAAGGGGATTATAGGAAGAGCTACTTTCCAGGATATTGGTATAAAGTATGTAAAGTGCCGGGTCCTGGGAGAATGCTCCACACCTCAAAGTCCTGACTATTTACATCGGACCATGGAGTTATTAAAAACAGAAATGCAGCTGAGGAGCTGGCGAGAAGACTTCCCTCGTGGAGGCCCCAGTTCCCGCCCTGCTCCAGCTTCTCCGGCCAGCCGGACAACGAGGGAGCCGGGGGCTGACCCTGGAGGCCCACTGCCCGCCTGAGGGAGTGGAGGGCACCAGCCTGGAGACCCCAGAGTGGATCCTCCTCATCTGAAATGACCCCACAATGAGTTTATTTCTTGCCTGGTACCAGATGAACCTGTTCTTCTGCCCTCCCTGCGGGTGACTATCATACCCAGGGAAGGCGAGATGGGGACCATGGGCTTAGACCAAATAGGGTGAGGACCTCTGGAAAAAGCAAGGAAGGATATTTGCAGTCAGAGCAATGTAACTACATGCAAGGAAACCCCCTACCAAAACTCTGTGTTAAACATTAAGCTCTAGAGTTATTCTTCAGTGAGATCAGTTAATATTCCCCAGATAAAGAAGATAAGCACATGTTTTTATTATGCTAATCATTTATAATCATGTGTAAGATTCACCTTAGCATGCTAAAGGCCCAGGCCTATGTACTGCCTTTCCTCCTTCAGACCTGATGAGGTGATTTGCAAAGTGGGTAACTAATTTAGCATGCAGACCCAGCTGTAAACAACATTGTAAAAGGCAGGAAGGATTCCACCTTAAAGGTAAGATTGCATTTTAACACCCAGAAAGTTTAAAAAGTAAGATTCTTAACTTACTCTTCAGCAACCAGACAATACCTCAGCCCACCTTGGGGGCTGGGCGGGCGGCCTTTTGATATGCTCCTAGACCAAGACGCCAGTATCCCAGGGAGAAATCAGAGCAGTGAATTTCTTGTATTAAGTTAATTTTTAATATTCAGGGACCACTTAAGTCCACACCCCTAAGCCTTTTATCCAGTTCCCAAAAAATCCTCAACTGCCAATAAAACCCCTAGACAGCACACCACTACGGGCTCTCTTGTCCTCTCCTGGCGTGAACCAGGAGCTCTGTCTATCCTCTCACTGTATCTCTCAATAAAAGTCTCCCTGGCTCTCCTACCTTGACTGTTTGCTAAGTTCATTCTTCGACTCTGCAAACAAGAACCTCGGCATCAAAGGGGACAGAGTACCACCCAGACCCTGGAAGTGGCTCTGAGACAGAGTAGAAATCCTCCCCAAAGCACATGGACTCCTGAGGCCCCACATAGGGCGCTAAACACGGTGCTTTTGGAGATCCTTTCTAACCAGGGACAGTGGCCAACGGACCTTCTGGAAGTGGAGCTAGCAGTGGTGGTAAAGGGAAAGGTAAAATTGGGGAATGACTATGTCTTTCCTCTTTTCCTGGCAATACAATGTGGCAGCAACAGGAAGTGAGCTCGCTATCTCTTCACATGATCTGCAGCCTGTTACTGATAATAATAAAAACAATGGCTATTGTTCATATCTGCCCTACACCCATCTCCTGCCTACTCGCTTTAATATATCAACAGAAAAAATGCTCCTCAACAGAAAAGTGATCATAGAACCAGGCTGCAGCATCTCTCCGGCCAGTTGTTAGCCCATCAGTGTCCTCTGGCATATGTTGTATTCTGACAGCCAGTGGCACACCCCCTCTCCTCTCCTCACTCTAAGTGACACTGGCGTTGGCCCACAGAAGGGAGCAGCCACCTTCCCCACGGCACGGAGAAGTTAATCCTAGGACCAAACCCACCCCCTGCCTTCCTGGCATTTGGTTATATGAACCACCTTATTTCTTCTTACTGTTTGATTAAGGTAGTTGGGGTGGGGCTTCTCTCTTTTACAACCGAATGAGCTCCTGACTCATCCGAGAACCAAGCCGACAAGCAATGGAGTCTGCAAATGCAGGCTGTGATCCTGACCCCAGTTTGAAGGCAGGATGTCAGGTATCACAAGTCAAGTCTGCTTGTTCAGAAGGGAAATGTTCTTGTTACTAGAGCCCTTAAAAGTTAAACTTGAAGAATTCTGGAGAACTGACTGGGGGCATGTCATCTGTGTCCGCAGATTCTTCTGTACCGAATACCTTTGGTTTTCAGTGGCATTGAGGTGCCACGGTGCAAGTGTGTCTCTCCAAGGTGTTGGAAATTCACTGGCCTTTTGATTCTCTGGGCATTTGATCTGCATTTGGCCATTCTATGGGCTTTGGGCACTGGTCTACACGAGCGTCTTCCTCACTCACGTGGGCCTGTCCAAAGATCTTGCCCATCAGTCTGCCAGGAGCCTCGTTAATCCCAACTCAAAACAGTATCTGAAATTACGACTTTAAACAAGTCATGGCATTCTCTGAGTCTCCATCTCTTCACCTCTGAATGGAGGGTGCTAGACTAGGAGACACAAAGTTCTTTCCTTTAACTCTAGAAGTCTATGATTTTTTCAGTAAGATTTATAAACAAAAGTCTTGCCCTTTGGAGTGAACTTAAGGAGGAAAGACCTGGTATGCTGAGCTCTTCCACCTGAGCAAACAGTACATACGCCCACAGTCTAAATTCCCACAGGCAAGGAAACAATAAGACCACCCTTGGAGTGGGAGAGGTGAGGTTAAAGACGTCACTGGGAAGGAGGCCTCTTTTCTTGGCGGCAAATAACACTACCACCGCCAGGTAAGAGGATCATTGAAACCAAGAGAAATCAGAGCAGAAATTGACCTTTACATGTAACAGTAGAGTCTCACCAAGCAAGTAAATTAGCAAGGTGGATAAGATCCAACTACTTTTTTTTGAGTACCACACAGTCTTGTTGCTATGTTTTGTAGTGTGGGGGAAAATCTGGTGAGAAAATTAGTGTTAGGAAGAGAGGTCCTGAACGCATGAAAGTCAACTTGGCCGAGTATAAATTTTTTTGATCTTCACAGTTTTCTGAGACTTAGTACTACAAAGAGGTCAGAAGTCAGGCTGGTGTTTGTTGATCCAACAATAACCTGTTTTGGGGGTTAGTTATTTCCTACCTGGATAATTGTAATGCTTTTACTTGTCCTTGTAATTAAAAAATGTTAAAATGTGTTTAGATGTGGGTTTTTTCAAATTGATTTTATCTGGACTATGTGAGCCTATCCCACCTACAGACTCTGATCTTTTTCCAACTTGGAAATATTTTCTTCAATATAGTTATTATCATTTCTATTTCTATTGTTCTGGTTTTTTCCTTAGTAGTACTATTATTCTGAAATTGGATTTGCATTCTTCTTCTCAATATCTATCTCTTTTCTCAGTAATTCTTTTGTCATTTTTAATTCAATGTTCTTCTCCAATACATCCTAGTAGACCTTTCAAGATTAACCTCCAAATCATTATTCCATTTTCTACACTGTCAGTTTTCCTTATTTCTACCATTATAATTGAGCTTAGTTCTTTGATTGCATTTTTTGACATCCATTCTTATCTATCTCATCACTCTTCATATCTCATCCTGTTAACTTTTTTAAGACCCTTTTTTTTAGAGCAGTTTTAGGTTTACAACAGAATTGAGAGGAAGGTACAGAGATTTCCTGTATCTCCCCTGCCCCACATATGCACAACCTCCCCCATTATCAACATCCCTCACCAGAGTGGAACATTCTTTACCAAGGATGAAACTACATTGGTACATCAGATTCACCCCAGGCAAGGGAAACAAAATCAAACAAGCGAGGCTATATGAAACTAAAAAGCTTCTGCAAAGTGAATGAAATCACCAATAAAACAAAAAGGCAATCTACTGAATGGAAGAACAAATCTGCAAATCACGTATCTGATAAGGGGTTAATATCAAAAGTATATAAAGAATTCATACAACTCAACACCAAAAAAACTAAATAACCTAGTTAAAAATGGGCAGAAGAACTGAATGGACATTTTTCCAAAGAAGACATACAGGTGGTAGACAGACACATGAAAAGATGCTCCACATCACTAATCCTCAGAGAAATGAAAATCAAAACCACAATGAGGCATCACCTCACACCAGTTAGTATGGCCACAACCCAAAAGACAAGAAATAACAAATACTGTAGAGGATGTGGAGAAAAGGGAGCCCTCGTGCACTGTTGGGGGGAACATAAACTGCTGCGGTCACTATGAAAACAGGATGGAGGTTCCTCAAAAAATAAAAATAGAAATACCATACTACCCAATAATTCCAATTCTGGGTACTTCCCTGAAGAAACAAAAATACTAATTCTGAAAGACATATGCACTCCTATGTTAACTGCAGCATTATTTACAATAGGCAAGATATGGAGGCAACCAAAGTGTCCACCAATGGATGAATGGATAAAGATGCAGTACATATAACACCATAGAATATTACTCAACCATAAAAAAGAATGAAACCTTGGTGTTTACGACAACTTTGACGGGCCTAGAGGGTATGATGCTAAGTGAAATAAGCCAACAGAGAAAGACAAATACCATATGACTTCACTTATATGTGGAACCTAAAAAACAAAACAAATGAACAAACAAATAAAAAAATGCGCAGAAACAGACTCTAAATACAGAGCACAAACTTGAGGTTGCCAGAGAGGAGGGGGAGGAGGGGGAGATGAGCAAAATAGGTGAAGGGGATCAGGAAGCACAGACTTCCAGTTATAAAATAAGGAAGTCACAGGGATGAAAAGAACAGCATGGGGAATATCGTCAACAATACAGTAGTAAGTCGGTGTGGTGACGGACAGAAACTACACTTACCATGGTGAGCATTTTGGAAAGTATATAAATGTTGAATGACTATGTTGTATACCTGAAGCCATTATGTCAACTATACTTCAATAAAAAGAAAGTCAATGGAGTGTTTACCTTAGGTTTCATTCTTAGTATTGTACATTCTATGGGTCTAGACAAATGTGTAGTGAAATATGCCATTATAATATAGAGCATTTTCACTGCCCTATAAATCTTCTGTTCATCTCCCACCCACCCACCTCTGGAAACCACTGACCTTTTTACTGTCTCCATAGTTTTGCCTTTCCAGAATATTATATCATTGGAATTTAACAGTGTGTAGACCTATCAGGTTGGCTTCTTTCACTGAGTGATATGCTTAAGGTGCTGCCATGTCTTTTCAAGGCTTGATAGCTCATTTCTTTTTAGTGATAAATAATATTCCATTGCCTGGATGTGTCATCATACTCACTTTATCCACTTACCTACTGAAGGACATCTTGGTTACGTCCACGTTTTGGCAATTACAAATAAAGATGCTGTAAACATCCGTGTACAGGTTTTTGTGTGGACGTAAATTTTCAACTCCTTTGGGAAAATACCAAGAAAAGCGCAATTAATAGATTGTATGTAAGAATATGTTTAGTTTTTAAGAAACCATCTCATTATGTGATGCTAGGAATCAGTATAATTCTTACCTCTAGGGGTGAAGAGTGATAGGAATTGGGAATAAAAGGGGTTTCTGTGGTGCTAGCAGATAGATAGGTCAATTTATTCACCTATACACTTAAAATGTGTTCACTTTTCAATATGCATGCTATGTTTTGCTGATTTTTACTACAAAAATAAGTGTATGACAGAACTACTTAAGAAAGCAATGAACCATTAGGATAAATGCACATCACAATATAATGTGTCATAAGAAATACATATTTGGTCATATAAATTATATGACCAAATATGTATTTCTCAGGTATGTTTGGTCTTCCTCCACAGTTCTTGAAAACACTGCAGTCTTAAAGGTGAAATAGGTGTTTTGCCATGTTAATGAGAGACTTTTGGACCCCCCCACGAACCAAAGTTGAATCAGCCAATGATCAGTAATTTACTCAGCCATGACTATGCATGAAGCCCTCACAAAGAAGCCCTCACAATGAAGCCCCCCTGAGAAAAGTTTATCTCTCTCCACTCACTTGGATGCTTCTTCTTAGAGAGAGAGGTTCTATGCTTGGGGAACAAGAACGCCTCCATGTGCCAGGCCCCCGGCTCCATGAAGAAAGAAGCTCCTTTATTTGAGACCTTGCCCTATGTCTCTCTCTCTTCATCTGTCTGTTAACTTGTATCCTTTATAGTATCCTTTACTCAACTGGTAACGGTTAAATGTTTTCCTGAGTTCTGTGAACCGCTCAAATTAATTGAACCTAAGGGGTAGGTTGTGGGAACCTCCAGTCTGCAGCCGGCAGGTCAGAAGCACAGGCTAACTGCCTGGGGCTTACAACCAGCGTCTGGAGTTGGGGATGAAGGGCAGTCCTACATGATGGAGCCCTTAACCTGGGGAATCTGGTGCTGGCTCTGGGCAGAGAGCACCAGGATTGAGTTCTCAGACACCCTGCTGGTATTTGAGAATTGCTTGGTGTTAGTATGGGTGGGAAGACTCCCTCCCACATACTTACACACATTGAAATCGGATCTGGGAACTCGAATGGAGTTCTACTACTATTACTGATGTGTATAATACCACTACCGTTGTATAAATATGTTGGAAAAGAACATATTGCACACATATTTCTCAATAATTTTCTAAGTAAAAAAGAAATCAACTTTTCATCTGAGTCCTGTGTGTGGTTTCCTATAATTCATAAACATCATGTCTCTTCTAATCAAAGATATCCTAAATTTTTTTTATTGTTTCCTCTTGTAAATCTGTTTCAGAGGTCTGCTCCTTTGGTGAGTCTTTAGAAATATCCCTTTCCCTTTTTTCATGAACCTCATCTTAGTTGTTTCTGTTCGCCTACCCTCATTGAGGGACATTCGGCACACTAGTGATATCCCTGGACTATTTACCATGTACTTGATAGTTTACAAATATCTCAGCATATAAAAGTGTGCTTTATTCTCATTCCCTAACACCTGACAGCAGAGAGAAAAGTTGGACTTTCTTCTCCCTAGAGTTTTGGATCTCTAGCCCCAAGAGGGTAGCGATAGCTTCTTTGCATTCCAGGGGCCTCTGAAGAAAATGCCTCCATACAAACCTTTGTTTGGGAATTCTGCATCCTTCCAGAAAAGGTCTAGATCTGTCCAAGATTCCGTAGGTTTGCAGAAAGGTCCTGTCTAGAGATGTTGAATCCCCAGAGACCATAAGCTATGTGATCTTAAGTTTCCACAGGTGCTAGAAACTGACACTCTGCTTATGTGGAAGGGGCTTAAATCTGGGGGTGCTGAACTTCCAGTCAGGTCTGTAAAATGGGCATCGCCAAAGCCTTGAGCAGCAGCTCCAGTGGGTGTCAAGGACCTGACCTCTACAGTGGATGGACTGCATAAGGGCAGGGATTACAGAGTTTAAGAACAAAGGGCTTGTTCCCAACTTGGGTTTGGGGATAGATAAGCCAACTGGCTTCCTGCTGGCCTTGGTAAGTGGTGGGTTCAGATCCAGATTTTATTGTATGTAGAATAATCAAGAAAGGTGATTTTCATCATACTTGGATTTTGAGGAGCAAGTCACCCTGGTTATACATAAAGTGTTCCAGGAAATCAGAGTAACCCTGCCAGGCGGGCCTTAGTATTTCTTATTTTACAAATGATGGAACAGAGGCACAAGGTTGGGAAGGAATTTTCCCAAGGTCCACAGCTCGTGGTGGCAGAGTCAGTATTCAAATCCAGGACCACAGGTGACCGAGCTCTATACCACCTCATTTCACTATATCTAGAGTATGAGGGTTTTATGAGTCTTCATCTTTTATGTGTCTTCCTAGGAATTTTAGCAGAAAGTGAAACCAGAAACCTCCTATGTACTTCTCATAACCTATGACTTTGGATAGTGTCTGAAAGTTGATGGATAATGCTTATTTATAACAAAGAGAAACGCTTATTTACTAACCTTAAGAGAGAGAAATTTCTAGATTATATAAACTAAGGAGCAATGCCAAAGAAAGAAAGAAGGAAAAAGAACCAGGGTCAGAAGCAGGGAAGAAAGGGTATGTTACTGTGCTCTGTGGGACAATGAGCCCTGAGAAAAATAGGAGACAACAGACCCTACAGTTAGGGGGGGACTCTGCATTTGAAGATGACCAAAGAATTAACAGAAAATAGGAATGATGCCAAATATGTTAGCTAAATTTTAATATATGGGCGTATCAATTTCCAAGGCACAGATGGAAACAATGTCAAAGTTCGTCTTTGTTTTATAATCCTGGCTACTTACCAAATAAGACTCATACCAATAGTTAGTTATCAGGATGTTTTTGGTCAAGTGTAATTTTATAACGAACTTGAGGAGCCTTTTATAACACATACACTATTGTCCTCTGCATTGTAGTACGCAATATGTGAAACCATGAATGTGCTCCCCCCGCCTCCCACAATGCCTCTCTCTGAGATCTGTGCCTCCTTGGGAACTCTGGTAAGGTAAGTGGCAGGGAAGGAATATTCTCAATGTGGTGACTTCCTAGCTTTAACTGCCCAATTTCTAGCTCCAAAACAGCCTGGAGCTCAATGTGGAAGAATGCAGCCTTCAAGTTGTAATTCTCTAGAGCCTATCAAATGATTATGAGGAAAACCATGAAGTCAGTGCAGCTTCTGACTCTGAATTTCAAAGAAAAAGAGGAGTGATAGAAAATTAAAGGTTGTTGAAAAACATAGAGGTGTACAATTGAAATCATCTGTACATAAATACGTAGTTTTCTTCTTTATCCCTCAAGTGAGTCATTGTTTTCTTAATACAAATGATGTTATTGCCTGTCTTTAAGAGTACGATCCAGGCAGTTTCAAAAATATCAGGATGGTATTGGCTGAAATACAATTATTTATACAAAACCCAAAGGGTTGCCAGGATCTGAGTCATCTGGCTCCAGACTCATGGAGCAGAAACAGCCCAGACCTAGGGTGCGAGGCATGCAATAGCCACGTATTCCAACACAATCCTAAAGGCAGCTTGATGTATTCCACTTGTCATGAAATTCTGGCTGCTATATGTTACACCACGTGTATAGTTCCAAGTTTAAATATAATTTATGACCACACCAGTCATGAACAGGGGTGGATGAGTACAGAATACAAATATATACTGGCTTCTGCCTAATTCCTTTTAAGCCTGTGCCTAAGTGGTGTTCCCTCATTTCCAGCCTCTCTACCTTCTCTCTGGCTGGCCACCACTTAATTCCATTTAAATCAATAAGATGAGTTATGAAGTCCCTATTTATAACACAAATTGGCCATGCACTCTGAGACTCAAATATAAAGCAAAAGATGAGGTATATAGTTATTTTCACTCAGGCACAGAATAAATTGTTCATTAGTAAAAATTCTCATATGGCTTTTTTGTAAGATGAGGTATAATTTGCCAAAGTCCACAAATCAAGACCTTATTAGGATCATTTGATTCTTAACTTTCCCCAGTAGCAGAGATGAAAAGTCAACACTAATCTCTCTAAAAACAATTTGGCAATATAAATTAAGAATATCTGTACTCTGTGGGAAATAAGGCTTTCAGAAATAATCAGGGATGTGGACAAAGATTTAAATATAAAGATTCTTTGATCAAAGGGTATTTACAACAGATAAAATTTGGGGAAAAAATTCTAAGTGCCCCCTAATAAGAATATAGTTAAAGTATGGTCTCCCTCTAAGAAGGAATATTATATAGCCATTAAAAAGTAGGTCAAAAATTATAATAATACTAATGCACTCAAAGTGAGAAAGTCATGAGTAAAAAATTAAGATATTTAATGCTACATACACTATGATCCTGATAATATAAGGCTTATGCATAGAATAAATACTAGAGGAAAAGAGTGAATTATATGGGTAGTTATTGCCAGGTGGTATTGATTCTATTTTCATCTTTATATTTTTCTTTATTTTCCAAAATATCCTCAGTGATTCTGTATTAGTTTTATAAACAGAAAAAATAATAATACAAATGGAAGACATTATTTCAGGGTCATACAAAGCACTGTACAAGGTACAGAGCTGTGGATTAAAAGCTGCTTTGTAGACGTATCTTTTAAAAGGATGGGCCCTACATCAACTTCACTCAGGAACTCAGAATCCCTCAACAGTGAGGAATATGCCCTACTGGGCTCTAGGAGCTTTAACATGTCAACTACTCAAGGTCTCCTCTCATTTAAGGACACATTTTCCACACACAGAGGCTTACAGAATCCCTCTGTTAGTATTCATCTGCCTGACCAGTAACACATGACCCAGCAAATCACTTTCAGTCAAATCTAAAGAGGGGCAGAGGGCCCCAGGTAACACAATGCGCCCAGAACATGTCTGCTGCTCTGACAGGTGCAAACAACTCCACTCGTCTAAATATAAATCGACTTGGACAGTTTGGAAACAGTCTTTCCCACTTTCTATTCTGATCAGGCAAAAGAATGTTATCTTCTTTCGTTCTGACTCTTGATGCTGGTTATTTCTATTTAGATGCACTCTGCAATAATTTTTATTCAAAGAGAAGCGAGCTTAGAACTCTAAGAAGGAAAAAAAAAAAAAGACTTCCAAAATCTTGCATGAAATCAGGACCTAGGTTTGGGATGGTTTTGAAATGTGTTGAGAAGGAGATAAGACATTAATAATATTTTTTAAAACTTTCTGGGTGAGCAAAAAGCTAATGTTAACACATGCATAAAGAAACATTGTCTGCTATTTAAATCAGAAAGAGGACTTAATTTTTAATGAGCAGAATGGAAATTCTTTGGGCGAATATATTGAACTCTGAGCCTTTGCCAATTCCTGCCAAGTTCCCTCCCACTGCCCCTAAACTCCAACTCCCCCTTCACGATCTTGCTCGGTGGTCATTTCTCTAGTAGCCTTGCCTGGCCTTCCTCATTCCCCACCTCAGCCCCCACTGCCACACCTGCGCAACCTTCCTCTTAGCTCCCCAAACACAGAGATTTACCTTTCACATATTTACCCCACTTATTACCCTAACAGCTTCTCGAGAATAAGATTGTGTTTTACTCATTTTCCACTCCCAGAACCCAGGTTTACAGGAGTTACTCAATAATGTGTTGTTGAGTGAATAAACAAATATGTAGCAGAAGAATGAAGGAGTCACAGACAAGCCCCACTGCAAGGAAGAAGAAAGACAGTGCTGCCACTAACAGCCACAAAAGAGAACCGTTTGTGGGAAGATGGTTTGCACTGTGCTTAGCCACTGCCAGGCTTCTCTGGCTTATTCTGGGAGGAGGGTTGGCTTATTAAATGGAATTCAGGCTAAAATTCACTGCCAGATTTTATCACAGGAACTTGGTATGCATTGAGAAAAGGGTTGAAATTCTCCATTTTTATTTTCTCTCTTTCTTCTATAAAATGAGGGTGAGGCAAGACCGTGTTGTGTCTATGGGCCAGTCCAGCTGTCAGGTTCTGGGCTCCTGGGACTGTTAGGGATTCTGCTAGAACGGTCCTCCAGAGCTTGCACCCAGCTCTACTCTGATCCCTAAGGAGATGGTGCTCTTTTCACATTCACAGACGCTCCCACCTAACAAGTCTATGTTGTGCATGACTAAGTTTAGCCTCACACCCCTGGTCTGAAATAGTCATCTACACCATGAGGGAAATTATCACCCAGTTTACTAGATCTATGTAAGGACGATGCTTCCAAACCCTAATGCTATAAAGTTGTATTTACTTGTCCCAACTCCTTCTGGATTTGGTTCAGATTAACCTTTGGCTGCATTCATTTTGCAATACTGCTGGCTCTTTATCTTTGCCCACTCCTCAAGCATGCTCACTACACTTGAGAAACATAGCCAACACTTGACTTAATGAATCTTCAGCCTACTCACCCGCTAATAAGAGCAATTTACAGTTGGCAACTGAAATATTGCATAGAACCTTTATTTGCCGAATGCCTACCAAAAGCTGGTTTCACAGGTGGTCCTTTATCAGATACGTTCACTGAGAGAGAAGGAAGAGGACTAGCGATCACCCTTCAGACAGGGAGACTGAAGTGTCCTGGGAAGCTCTATATAGAATTGAAGGTCGGTACTGGATTACTGTAAACAACTAGTGTTTTAGTCTTACGTTTCTATAAAATTAGAAGCTGCTCTTATATCCCTTAAAACAGAAATTCTCAAACAGCATATTCAACATAATGAATTTCCATAAAGCTAAATATATCCAATGTGAAGAGCTGGCCTTTACTCGAAGATTATGCCCTTCCTGCATTTTGTTTTTATTGCTGTTAAAGAGTACTTTTCTTTTTTAAAAGCGGTAACAGAAGAAACGTTTGTTTAATGTCTTCACTTGGCACTTTAAAAAACTGGCAACTCTGTATCAATTTCCAAAACTCACGAAAACCAGAAAACTGGGATCCTCATCCCTAGAGCAGATAGCTCAGAGCTGATCCCAAAGGAGATCATAGATGACTATATAAATGTAGATTTAAATTGCTCTCATATGAGAAGAGGGGCTTCTGTTCTCTTGTTAGTTTATCACTCTCTACAGACCTCATGGTATATCACAGAGATCACGCGGGACCTGTAGGTACAGGTAGTTATAACAGATGCAGGTCTATTTCCTCTAAAACATACCTATCTGAGAAACCTCAAGTAATATAAGCGCTACTCTTGTATTGGTCCTTGGCCTAGTAACAACATGATAACAAGGATTTTACTGTATCCTTCTCAAAGTAACACCTGGACCATGACTGGCACAAAGCAACGGTTCAGTAACTACTTGCTTTGGACCCCATCGTTGTTGGAGCCCGGGTGACCAACCCCGGAGAGACTACACGTAAAACAGAAGGAACCACACTTGGTAGTCTCTCCGGGGTTCTGCGGGCTCTGCCTGTAATGCGGGAAGTCATGGGCATCTGTGAACCCGGTGGCTAAAGTGCGAGATGAGGCGGAGCGGACGGGTCGCTGTGAACGCGACTGCGTCTGCGTCTGTGCTTGAAGGCAGGCTCTGCCCGGCTGGGACTTGGCTTAGGAAGTGGGAACTTTGCAAGCCGCCTGCAAAGAGCCGCCGTCCAGCTTCTGGCTGTAACCGGACGCTCCTCCGTAGGAGAGTGGCTCTGACCCCTGGCACCCATCCCTGGGTTTCTGACTAAACTGCGACCCCACCGCCCCCTTCCCAGCCCCTGGAAGCCAGCCGCGTCCCCGCTGGCGCTCGGCCGATCACGTGGGGCAGCTGGGCGCTCCGGGACGCGACTCCGCGGCCACTGGTCGACAGCTTGCGTTGCGGGCGCGCCCATTGGCTACGGGGCCCGTTCACGTGAACGGGGGCCTGGGATAGCCGCGCGAGCGGGAGCGGTCCCGGAAAGTTAAAGGCAGCAGCGCTGCGGCGGCGAGCTCGAGTCCCGGGTGACGGGCCGCAGGCAGGGCCGAGCGGGCTGCTCTAGCGCACCGACCTGAGTCCCGGCGCCCCCTCCCGCCGTCCCCGCCGCTGCCCCTGCCACCCCGGCGCGGATGCTGCCGCGGGCTGGCGCCTCTGTACCTCGGGGCTTATGAGCTGTACCAGGTACGTCCCTCCCCAAGCCCTCAAGTCGAGTGCAGGGCCGGGGACACGGCAGCGAGGGGCGCGCAGTGGAGACCCTCTTTGGTTCCTGCCACCTACACTTTTACCGTCTAACCTGCAGTTACACCCTGGGGGTGGCACACTGTAGACGGGCTCGAGTAAGCTATTGCTTGGACGTGGCGAGGCCAAAGGAGGGACCTGAGGTGGGACGGAGCCTCGCCGACCCACGTGGGCCCCCGAGGTGCGCGTCCCGGCCGCTGGCCGGAGGTGGGGCTAGGACTTCAGACACCAGGCACGCTTACCCCTTATTGTAATCCGTGTTCGAAACTGGGACAAGGCGTTTCCAGCCTAGGGCCCGACACTGCTGGAGGGTGTCTCCGGAGTTACGCGGTGGGGTCTGGAGCACAAGGAAAAGTCGTTTCTTTCCCCCTCCGCGCCTCGGCTTCTCGGTAGAAAGCAAGAAAACACTCGGTAGCGTCTCGGGCCGCCGACGGCGATGGGACTTAGAGCCTGCGGCGACCGCGGCCTCGGGGAGGCGGGCCACCCCCGGCTCCCGGTCCCCAGACCGGGCCGTCCCGAGCTGCGGGGTCGACACGGCCGCGCGGGGACGCTCGCGCGGCACCGCTCCGCCCGGGGTTGCCGGGCCGCCCCGCCCTGGTGTGGTAACTTGGGCTCCACCTCCTCGTCGTCGTCTTCCTCCCTCTGCCGGTCACATCTCCGGGAACAGAGCCCTACTGCGGGACACACCGACGCTCGCGTAGTCCGGTGGCGGCGGCGGCTTCCCCTGTCACCTCCCTCCGGGCTCTCCGATGCTGCGAGCGACCCGGAGAGGGGGCGTCCCCGCGGCCCAAAAGGTAGGTGCGGGCCGCCGCGAAGGAGACTGGCGGAGCGCTGGTGGGCGGAGTGCGTCCAGGCCGGCGAGACCGAGGGGGCAGGGTCGGAGTGACCTGTGGCTTCCAAGTCTGGACGCTCTGGACCCCTCCATGCTCTGTTCATGCCACACTTTTGAACCCAGAGAAAGGGGTGTAGGGGAGACTCGCTGCAAAAGGGGGTGGAGGGCTCAGAAGAACATAGATTTGGGGCCTGTCCTGGTATTGTTTCCTGCAGAAAAGGAGAAAACTGAGGACTTGACTTGAGAACTTGAATAGTTGCTGGAAGGTGCTGCAGCCTGTCCGTGTGGCCCGGCCTCCCTGGGAGACCTAGGGTCAGGGAAAAGAGAGCTTTAGGGCTCTGCGCTGGGGTGGGAGAAGGGGAATTAGTTCATTGGGCAGGGTTGTCCAGGAGACAACTAAAGTGAAGACAAGCTGGAGGACTTACCACAAAAGTTAAGTCGAGTTATTAAGAAAAAGTGGGAAGAGATGAACCATCTAGCATTATTAACCAAGAATGTCAGAGCTAGAAGGGACCTCAGAGGTGAAAGCTTAAGCCCAGAGAGATTGAGTAACTTGCCCCCAAATGGCACAGCTTAGGCCCAGAGGGGTTGACTTGCCCCAAATGGTGCAGCTGGATGGAGTCATTCCTAGGCCAGTGTTCTGCGTTGCACGGTGGACGTTTTTAAATGGCAGAGACTGGGCCATTTTAACTTAGTCTTACCTATACTATTGCAGCCTCACCCACAGGCATTTATCTCAAAGTTAAGTTCTGGATGAGGGTGCAGGATGAGTGCAAGCGGCTTTTGAGACTGTGAATAGTGCCCGGTGGTCTGAGTACAAATGGAAAGATGACAACTTTATTCATATTTGTCAGCGAAAGCTTTGGGGAAGGAATAAAGAAATGCCATAGGGGTAGATGATCGTGTCTTTAAAACGTTAAAACCTGGCCACTTGGTTGTGCATGCTTAAGTAATGTAGTTTGAGTGTTCCTGGTGGGTTCTTGATGTGACTTGATTTTTCTGTCATATCTATTCAAGAGTGCAAGAAAATGGACAGGGACATGTTTTGGCCTCAATGCAAAAAAGTTTACTTCTTGTAAAAGGCCCAGCAAGAAAGTAGGGCTTAACTGCTTGAAACTGTGAGGATTATTTTCTGTACAAGTCTACAATTTTCACAAGAAAAATCACCATAACATCTGTTTGAGAAGGTGCATTGTCACTAGGGGAACAAGGAAAGCATTTATGCAGAAATATCCGTGTTCTCTCCAATTTTCATGGAACGTTTGGGGTCTGCTCTCTTTTGACCATGAACACGGAAATCTGCCCTTGGGCATGGTCCAGTCCACCCCTCGTGGGGCTAAATTTATCTCTTAGGCATCTGTTTGGAAGCAGAGTTTGAGAATTTCTACTAGTCTGAGCAACAGCTACTCCCACTTATCATCCTGTCCTGAAACAAACTGGTCTCCAGATCCTATGTCATGCTCTGCTGGATCAAATGTGTGTCTGTTTTCTCGTTCTGGTATTTTCCCTAGCCAACCTTGGTGACCCATATTCCCTGGCCTGGGAAATGGAGGAAAGCGCTGAGCAGCAGGAGAGTCTGTGAGGAGAGGGGGCCTGAAGTACAGAAAAAAACACCTGGCCAGGTGTCTTCCTTTTAGGAACTTAGGAGACTATTACCTTGTGCATCTCCATTGTTAGGAGTACTTGTGGGTGATGGCCATCCGTGTCCTGGTCCTTTGGGGAATTCCTGCACGGAGGGTCAGGGAGGCCTCCATCAAACCAGCACTTGGCACTCTAATTCTTGGAGACTATCCAGTTAATAAAAGCTGGAATCTACCTGTGAAGATAGACAAGGTGGCCAACAGTCAGATCATACCTATATTGAGGCCACAGAGGTTTAGGTCCTTATCTCCAATTACAGTGACACTGAACATGTGAAGGGACCCTGGGCAAGGCTGCTCGTGCAATAACCCTTAGGCCACCAGGTGGTTAACCTTCCTTTTTCCTTTAACGGAAGAATGCTGCCTAACCAATTAGGCTCTCATAGCCAGCTCTGACAGGAATCTCACCTCCCCACCCCCAGTTCCACTAGTTCTTACAGCACACTGATAAAAGGGATGTCAGGAGCAAAGGGACACTGGTGGGTCCAAATAGTGAAACTTTACCAAGCTCTTCAACTACATATTTTCAGCCTGCAGGATTAGAACTGGAGAGTGACTTTAGTTGACTCCAAGTATGCAGATCTTGAACTGATCCCCGTGTTTTAAAATTCTGTTTCCACAACGTTTTGAGAGTTTCCCAACCTTTAATAAGCTGTTTTAGCATTGTGCGGGAAAGCACGTATGAGGTTGGTTTGCAGGCTTGCTGGACATGGATAAGAGAACTTGCAGTTGACCTTGTGCTGACTCAGGCGAGCAGGAAGCTGCTGGGCTGAGCCCCTCCTCCCTCAGTTAACACCCAGGTTGTCAAGGGTTGGCAGAGTAGAGGGGCTGGGATGCAAGGCTTTGCCCATTTGGTTATTTTTAATTCATATTTAATTAAAACAAAAACAAAAGCAACTACTTGTGTTAAACTTAGAGCTCAAAGTGTAATTCTAATGCATTCTAACAAAGTTTTGCAGTTGACAGGGAAAAGTAAAACTCAAGTACTTTGTAAGTATAGATAGGGCTTTATCCCTTGAACCCATTAGTCAACCCACTGACCCTCCTTAAAGCTGTCTGGCCCATCAGTTAGAACTTGCCTTTGCAGAACAATTGCATAGGTATAAGAACAGATAATAGAAAGCAAATTTGCTCCTAAAATTTCCACTCATTTGACTTTAAAGGGGAAACAGAAAGAGATAATCTTTAATGAATGTTTGGACAACTACATTGTGGCTGTACACTATTGTTCTGTCTCTGAATGTGTTTTCCCCCTTGGTCATTGCTAACTGCTGCCTGCATTCCAGGGGAGTGCTGTATTTCTTTGGGAAAATGGGATCAAACCCAGTATGGTTTTGTCCTTTCTCATTTTTCTTGATATGTTTCATTACTTGAAACCAGAAGCTGAAATTGAGGTAGTAGTTATTGGACTGACCCAGTAGTCCAGCTCTTGTTGGAAGATGAGCAACAATTTGCCTGTTGCTTCTCCTCAACTACCACCAGCATCCTGCAGCCCCTGCTGTGACAGCAGGCAGCCCAGCACACCACCACAGATCTACACCTTTGCCTGTGTTCTGTGATTGCTGGACCAGAGATCTTAAGTGTGCTTGCATCACTGATGTCTTCAGTTAGTCCACTGGAACTATTTGGTATAAATTTAAATTTGCCATGGTGCATAGAATGGTTTACATTGCTTAGCTTTAGGGAGGTGGTAGTGTTGAATGAGTTTTTGGTATATCTTAAAATATTTTAGATGTTTCATTAGATTCATTTTTTTTCCTGATTACAGAAGGAATATTGTTTTAGAAAGTATAAGAAAGTACAAAACAAGAAAACAAAACTTTCCTGAAGTCCCATCACCTGGGTTTTCTGACAGTTTTAAGTATATCTCTAGTCTTTTTTTCTGTGCCTGTACAAATTTTTCCCCACAATTCTAATCTCTAGGTACAATTTTATCTTCTCCATTTTTTACATTTACAATACAAATTTTTCCTTGGCATTTAGGTCTTTTTCCAAATAACGGTTTTAATGGTGATATAAAATTTTCAACATATGGTTGTGGTATACTCGATT
The DNA here is from genome assembly GCA_029783875.1 of Phataginus tricuspis. Lineage (NCBI taxonomy): Eukaryota > Metazoa > Chordata > Mammalia > Pholidota > Manidae > Phataginus > Phataginus tricuspis. The sequence goes on from JAQQAC010008525.1 coordinate 13,321,368, forward strand.
TGACCAGATACCTGTTATTGGTGCTTTAGGTCATTTTCTCACCCTTTCCCTCCCTATATAAAGTCTTGCATTGAACATTTAAGTTAACCTCCATGCAGTTTAGATTATTTCCTTAAGATTAATATCTACATATAATATTAAAACCAAAAGTGATAAGAACATTTATAAACATTGTGCTGATTTAGACTAATACAGGTATTTGAAAATTCTTTCCTAACTCAGAATGGAAAAACAGGCATAGTTTTCTAATCTAAATCTCTTAAACTATTTATAAAGTTGGACATTTTGCATACTTACTGGCCACTTTTAAACTTCTTTCATGAATTTTCTATTTATGCTCTTTGCTTATTTTTCTGTTGTTTTGTAAGAACTCTTTATATATTAAAGTATTAATCTTTGCTGCCATGCTTTTTGTAAAATTTTTTCCCGGTTTATCTTTAACCTTTTGATTTTACTTATTTTTTTCACTTATGGAAAAAAACAATTTTTATGAAGTCAGATTTAACCTAATCTTCAATGTGATTCTCTTTGCTTTTTATTTATAGAGGTTCACACTGTAGAAAAAAAGAATATTCACCTATATGAAAGGATTAAAAATAACAAATTGATGGTACTTTTTTAAAGAAAGATATACTGGAATATAAAATCCAGCTGTACATATAATGAAAACATTTGTGTCTGTCTTCACTATTGAATACCAGTGTCTAGTGTAATGCCTGACATTGGTAAACACCAATCAGTATTTGTGGGGCAAATTATTCTTATTGGATTAAAGCAGTGTTTACCAAAGTGTGTTCCTCAGAACATTTGTTCTGCAAGATGCTCCATAAAAAAGGGTGCCCTAGTCAGATAAGTTTGGGAAATTCTGCAAATAGCATGGTCCTCCTTTTATTATTCCCAATGGCAGTTAACATTCTGAAGCCCCCAAGAAATCCTTACCAGAAAGCCTGTGAACTTAATTTTAAAACTAGTGGTTCCATACGTTTTTGTTTGCTTGTTTGAACCTTGGACCTCTTTTTCCCTCCCACTTTACACACTTAATCACCCCTGAAACCAGGGTCATGCTGGACCACAACTGAGTTAATACGTAACTGTAGCCATGTGGGCAGAGATGAAGGTGGACATCGTTTGCCAGTCCCTGTTGGAATGATGAATTTAAATGTCTGTCTGATCTTGCTGCTCTTTCTTTCTTCTCCCCTTTAGGGTTCTAGCCTATTCATCTAACTCAATGATGGCTGTGGACATAGAGTGCAGATACGGCTGCATGGCCCCTTCCTTGCGCAGAGAGAGGTTCGCCTTCAAGGTTTCATCAAAGCCAAGCAAACCTCTGAGGCCTTGTATTCAGCTGAGCAGCAGGGATGAAGCCAGCGGAATGGTGGCCCCAACCGTCCGGGAGAAAAAGGTGAAAAAGCGGGTGTCCTTCGCAGACAACCGAGGGCTGGCCCTGACAATGGTCAAAGTGTTCTCAGAATTTGATGACCCATTAGATATTCCGTTTAACATCACCGAGCTCCTAGACAACATTGTGAGTTTGACGACAGCAGAGAGCGAGAGCTTTGTTTTGGATTTTTCTCAGCCTTCTGCCGATTACTTAGACTTTAGGAATCGGCTTCAGACCGACCACGTGTGCCTTGAAAACTGTGTCCTGAAGGACAAAGCAATTGCAGGAACAGTGAAGGTGCAGAACCTTGCCTTTGAAAAGATGGTGAAAATAAGAATGACATTTGACACTTGGAAAAGCTTCACGGACTTTCCCTGTTGCTACGTGAAGGACACTTACGCTGGTTCAGACAGGGACACATTCTCCTTTGACATTAGCCTACCTGAGAAAATTCAGTCTTATGAAAGGATGGAGTTTGCTGTGTGCTATGAGTGCAGTGGCCAAACATACTGGGACAGCAACAAAGGCAGAAACTACAGGATCATCCAGGCCGAATTAAAATCCACTCAGGGAACAGCCGAGCCACACAATGGATCAGATTTTGGGATATCCTTTGATCAGTTTGGAAGCCCTCGGTGTTCCTATGGTCTGTTTCCAGAGTGGCCTAGTTATCTGGGATATGAGAAGCTAGGGCCCTACTATTAGTGCCCACGTGTGATGGAGCCTGGCTGAATGGGTGCAGACAAGCCCAGCCACAATCACAGTGAGGTGGAGGTAGAGGCCAAGAGAGAAGCTGAACCGCCATCAGGCAGTTTTTGCAAAGAAAGGATCCTGTTCGCTTTTTTCTTAAACAAGCAAAACCCAGCCAGGTCGCAGTCACACAACGGTTTCACACTCAGAGGAGATGCGGTGTGCTGATCTGTTTGGCATCCATGGTGGCCACGAGGGTATGAGCAGGGTGGCACCGGGAAAGGTCTGGACAGGAACCAGGCCTGCAGGTAGTGCTGGCGAGGCTGGAGGACGGTGGCTTACCACGAGGCAGCCGGGAGTGTGCCCAGGCTGCCTGGAGGAGCAGCCTCCTCCCCTCAGATGTGGAAGTCAGTCACCTGAAAGGCCCTCGGTCCCCAGCCACCTCCCACTGGACCCTTGCTGCGCATCTCTGGCTGGTCTCCACCCGGCCAGGTCCTGCCTGTTGCTGCTGTTCCATGTCTACATATACTTCACGCTCTCCTCTCTACATTTTTTTTCTTCCACCATTCATCTTGATGTTCAGGAAAAGATAATAAAGCCAGATTAGCTTGAGACTGAGACTGGCATTTCCTCTTTCTGACCCCACGTTTTTGTTCCAACGAGAACTCCACACCAGTTAGCAAAGGCAACTGGGTTGGTTGCAGTGTCAGAGACAACAGGCTCGGGATAGGCAGGCGGGTCATGAGTGGGACACTGCAACTTTTCCTTTTGGCTTCTGGGGGAGCTTTCGAAGTACTCGCTCTTACCCTGAGTCACCAGACGGCTCAATTACAAGATTGGTTAGAACTTGTTCAGCTGGTTTCCAGGAGTCTTATTCTTCACAAAGCGATTTTAGAATCTCCTTTCCTGGAGAGTGATTTCTTATGCTGTGTTCAGGACAGTTTGATTTGCAGATCCAACATATCCTCAAAGCCTTCAGAAAATGTTTGGTTTTATATTAACTGTGATTTAACAATATCCAGGACACTTTAAAAAGCACCAAGGGACTTTTTGATTTGGGTGTTGTTGTTTCTTATGGTGTGTGATGATATAAAGGGGTAGGGGAGAAAAACCTCACCAAGTTCTTATTTTATTTTCAATGTTTGCTGACTCCGAAGCAGCAACCATACTGGACTAAAGAATTAAAAGTCTGTTGGTTCACACTGTTGTGAGACTCCTGGGACTTTCATTATCAGATGGATCCCCAAACGCTGTGGTTTTCCTTGGGCAAGATTGGTTTGTACTTGGGGGTGTTTAAAAATGTTTTTACATGTGTATTTGTAAGAAGATGAGGTTTTTTTGTTTTTGTTTTTGGAGCTTAAACAAATGTCCCGTTTTCCTTTGGCCTGATCTTATGGAAGTGAGGTCTTCCTTACCTTGGTACAGCTGCCTGGCTTTGGGAACACAGCTACTGGACAGCGTAGCAGAGTTTTCTGCTTGCATTTTGCAGATCAGGTAGACGTGCCAACTTCTGTGGCCTTGTAAATCAGTGATAGGCAAGTATGGAGTGTCTCGGCTCCGAGAGTTTTGTGGTTATTTGTTTTGGTATTTTTTCTTTGTGGAACTTTACAATGTTTTGACTTTTTAAGTGCTCTTAAATGGTGTTCAGTGTAATTCTTGTTCCTAAAACTGGCTGTTAATAGTCTTCAGTTTGGTGCTTTATTTTTTATGCCTCTCCCAGGTGGGTAGCACTCGGGGATTAAATGATAATAAAACTGATGGGAAAATCACCTTTTATCTTATTCTGAAATTGGACAGAACTGTGTTTTATCTAAGCATATCTTAAATCAGGTACACAGTAACTTCCAGTGTTACAATCTGGTCATCAGAACTATTAATAGTGTAAATCTAAATTGAATGGAAACAAAATCGATTTTATATACACCGTGAATTTATTTTAAGAAGTCCCCTCCCGCCTCCTCCACTTCAACTACACAGCTTACTGTCATTTACATGTGACCAGACTAAAGGCAACAAGATTATTATTATATCTTCAGAAGAAAAATGCCTCAAGTGACCCCTATTTGGGTTTCAGTAATAGTGATCTTAAGATATTGCCGTGTCAAAATGTGAACTACAAATACAGTAAGTCAGTGATAAATATCTCTTAAAACAGCCATAAACCCTCCCCCCTACCTTCTTTCACCCAGTGCACTCCAGCTTTTTTGCTGGGGGTCCTGGTTTCAAGCCCCCAGCCAGTGCACCTGGGATGCTCACCCCACCAGGCAAGTGCCCACCTGCTTGCAAAGACCTTTCTCTGGCTGCCCGGGTTCCCTGTAAGCTGCCCGCCGTAAGGCACCAGTGTCTGAAGAATACCGTCTTCTCTTTATCTGTCAGCCATTTTCCCTTTGGCCAATCTGAGGATATTAACAGGTGGCCCCCCGGCTTCCTTCAAGGGGACCTTTCCTTATTTCATAGCTCACATCAGTGGACAGGTCTGCACCTTCCCAGAACGATGCTTGTCTTAGCTGGACACTTCACTGCGGCCCGATTGTAGGTCTGACCCACAAACAGCTACTGGTTCTGACGACAATGGCCCAGTCCCAGTGTCCTTCCCAAGTTGCACAGAAAGACCAGCCTCCTGCCACTGGTGCAGCTGCCCAGGAATGGGGAAGCAACCCCATTTCTGTTTCATATTTATCCCCCCAAATACCCTGGGGAGTGTTTGCAAATTAGGTGCAATAAATAAGCTAGAATATGAAAAGATATCTTTAATAAATAAGCTTTCAATGTTTCTTGGAAGATAGGAGACATTTGGGTGGGTGTTTTTTTTTAACATTTATATTGTGGGGAGCTGGTGAGAAATAATGGAGTTATGTAGTTCTCCAGAAATTAAAACAATTTCAGAGTCAAGATGGAATTTATATTACTCTAAGATTTTATGTTAATGGTGGCAAAGCATTATTCTTCCAATGTTTTCTAAAGACGTAAATGTCAAACTGCTAAAAGATTGATTTGTGGTTTTGATCTTTGCTTTTTAAACCAAGCATGACTTGTACTCACTTGGATGTTACATGGGTTATACATGTTTATAAACCAAAAAAGCATTTGCTCAGTTTTTCGAAGTGCCTGCTTTGTGGGTCTTCTGTCAATGGACAGTGAATGAAAACCTTGGTGGTTTTCATTTGTCTCCTCGTTTAAAATCCCTTGACCAGACATGGTTTGCTGGAGTTGGCCTCGTGCCTCTTTGCTCTGGAAGGTCCTGATCTCCTCCTTGTTTTTCCTGATACAATCACTGGAATTGGGGATAAGGAGTAACTCGTCTAATGGGAACTTACAGGTTATCTGAAGACCACTGGGCAGCTTATCTTCACTTCCCAAAGTGGGACACGTCTGGGTCTGGGAAGGACGGCTGTGGCTACACGACTTTTCCTTGTCTGCTTGGGAGCACTGCAGCCCGAATTGTAGAGAGTGAATGTTTTTACCGGTTGGTTTCTCAGTTCGTCGGGACAGCTGGACCCGGGACACTGGCAACACAGCTGTGATGATGTGGTTTCACTTTTACTTCAGGGTTAATGTAGAACTGAAATGTCCTCTTCATCTGATGCCGAAAGTGCCTTGTCGAGAAATTTCTGCATGTTTTAAGAAGTACTTTTGTACAGAAAGTTAAAGGGGAAATGCACTTTAAAATCACAGGAATGGATGTCTTGTGTGTGGTATAAGAGAATGGTTTGTTTATATCTCAAATGCAAAAATGTAATAAAGGTACAGAAAACAAAACCAAAACTGTTCTGTTTTAAAACTTACTATTCTGGGGAGTGAGAGGCTGGGGAGAGATATTTTCAGTCAGTGTGTTTCCACATATAGAATATAAGTTTCCAAAGGGATAGATCACAGTTAGTGGCTAAGCTGAAAAGCTATAGGACACAGGAAGGGAGTAATTGCTTTTAAATTGGCACAGTGAAGGCTGGTCAGAGCTAAGGAAGGAGTGCCGGGGAGGAAGCACAGGGCCAGTCTTCTGAGTCCATTTGTGATGGATTCAGAGGGCCTGGCTCTTTCCCCAATCCCTTGCTCCTGAAGCATATTTTTGGTTTAGTGTATTCAAAGGTGGAAAGCTCTAAGTGGCAGTCATAGCTTTTAGCTGCTTGATCAAACTCTAACCAGCCAAATCAACCATCTTCTAGTGGGACCTCCTCTTCAAAGAGCATCAGACGTTCACCCTATGTAGGATTTCTAGAGGTGTTTTATGTCAGAGTTCAGAAGGTGGGATGGAGGGAGAGGGAAAATGCCACCAGATGTTTCCTGTGAATCAGTGACTGCCATGCTGGAAAAAGTAGCGGTTCTGCTATGGGAAGGCAGAACATACTAAACCTTAGTAAATAAATGCAGACAATGAGCTACACACATAACTGTCTCTCTCAAGACTGTCAGGCATTGCCCACAATTTGCAGAAATGGGAAGGGAAAAAAAAATAGAGTCCTTAGGAATGTCTGTTTGAAATTCAGTGTGGTTTTCAGAATCATTACATAATTCTAACTTGTGAGCCATCTCAGAGATGTCTGGAGTAAAAAAGAAAGGAAAAAAAATACTTTTCTAGAGCAATGTGCCCAGAACAGCAATATCCAGCTCCCTGAATAATTCAGTTGAACGTTTACTGCTCATGTATCATGTGCAAGGCTGTTAGGTGCTTTTCTGCCATCTCTGTAAGAGACATTCGCATTTAAGGTAAATCCTCTGGTGGCCATGAAAAGCAGCAGGTTCTGCTGTCTGACATAATAGGGGTCTGGAAGCCTGGGTTCTGGCTTTGACCCTAATATCCCCTGTAAACTGATCTACTGAAGGGCTCTGAGTATTTTTAGTAGCAATAAGGTAACCAGGGGCTCTAGTGGTACCCTGTGTACTTTTGAGAGTCAGCCAATATGTCCACTTTTAAAATGCTTCTAAGTATAAACTTGTAAGCATGTACCATGCACACTGTGTGCATTCTTCTTAAGAATCACAGGAATGAACAGCATTCCAGACAACAGCTTGCCCCTCATAAAATCATCAGTGTTCAAGCTTGGAGGGATATCAGTTCTTTTTACGGGTAAAGAGAGGAAGGGCCTGAGTCACACAGCCAGTCAGTAACAAAGCCAGGAGGACCACGTGGTTCTCTTTTTCTCTCCAAGACTGTCCCTGCAAACTGGAGTCACTCTCACAGAACTGAGACTAAAATGGAAATTCTGAAAAGAAGTCTCATGCTGGAGAGACGCAATCCCCAGAGGCAGGGAGTGAACTCCCAGATCTTTATATATAAAAGGCTTGTCCCTCCCAAAGTCTTCCTCAGCACGTAGAGGATCACAGACCACATGGGAGCATGAAAGTGAACCTTAGGTGATGGGGTGTCTGAGGGCCTGCTGGTGGTAGGAAAGCATTCTGGGGCATTCTGGGAGTCAGGCATGGCTCAGCATTGCCGTCCACCAGAACAAAAGCCCTGCTTTAGCACAGGGAGCTCTAACCTCATCTGTCACTGGAGGGATGGAGCCACATGCGATTCTCTGGTATGTGGTTGACGTGCTCAGCTGGTGTCATGCATTCTGCAAACACCGACATGCCTCCCCAGCTTCAGGCCCCTTTCTAGACTTGAATTTGGCAAAGGTAGGATGAGGATTCACAGCACTCATTTTTCTTTGGGGCCTGAGACATTAGTAATGATTCAAGATCCTAGCCCAATCCCCAAAAATGCGAGATCAGGAGGCTCAATCAGGGGTCGGGGAAACCTTTTTCCATGGGGTAACTACTTTGGCTTTGCAAGCCACATGGGTTCTCTATCACATACTCTTCTTCTAAAACAAACAAACAAACAAACAAACAAACCCTTTAAAGATGAAAAAACCATTATTAGCCGTGGGCCATACAAAAACAGGCGAAGGGCTGGACCTAACCTACTGGCTGTTCTTTGCTTGCCCTAGTTGGAGAATCACATAGGAAAAGTGACACTTCAGATTTGCAGGCCCTGGGCTGAGGCCTGGAGTCAACTTTTCAGTTTGTCTGTTTGTTTAAAGACCATATAATTTAGGGTCCAAATTGGGAGGCTTCTGGAACGAATCGGGATGCTCTGACCCACCCTGGAGCACTCGTGTGAACTAGGCCCAGCCTGAGCTGTCCCTGTTGTACCCCTGCCAGAGCTCACCTATACTGGCCTTTGGGATCTTCTAGACCTTGGGGGAGCACAGAAAGCCCAGGCCAGTCAGGGCTGAAAGCAGTTTGGCTAAGGAGTGCTTTTTTTTATTTTGGGATGGCTTCTAACAGTGGTGAATTCGCCTGCGGCTTAGATGTGTTTGCGTTGGTTAGGGTTTCTCTTTCCTAATTGTAGTGCTGATGGCCAAAAGCCCTCAGTCAATTCACTCTTAAGGGCAGTGAATTAAGAGGAAAGGGCTTATTAATGGTTTGGGCTTTTGTCCCACTACCTCTTTCCTCCCCACCCACCGTCCCCAGCAAAAAGGGCATGGCAAAGCTCCCTGAGAAACTGCTCATTGTGGACAGAGACACAGGCTGAATCTAGTGGTATTCCAAGCCCTAGCCCAGAAAGTAACACGGAAGCACTCCTGGGAACTACCAATAACAGGGTCTCAGCTCGTCTTTCTCTGGCCCACCAAGTCCAAGAGGTCAAAAGCAGCACAGGAGACCAAGGAGGTGGAAATCTGTCTCCAAAGTGCTCTGGATCTTGGCCTTGAAGATCCCTTCTCCCTTCCTCATGGCCATTTTGTGACACAGACACATAGGTTCTGCCTTTTAAATTTGTCACCTCCTCCTGTTGTCATGTGCCATTACCTAGAACGTCTGCAATGCTGAGAAGACCTTAATGTCAGTGCCGCAGGGATTGGGAAGGTTTTTATGAAGCCCTAATATATCCACGGGGAGCTTTCAACCAACAGAGGGGGGCTAAGCTTTCCAGGGTTCACCCCTCTTTCAAAGAAAGTGGGAACACCACCCATCACAACCTGTATGGTAGAGCTGGTGAGAAAGATGAATTACTCACTGTGTCTACTGGGCCCACTCCCAGAGCCACCTGGTTACTGCTTTTTGGTAGATCTTGGCCCCATTTTAATGTGGAATTAGCCAGATGACATTTCACTGGTCCTATTAGCATACATTTTGTTAAAAATTATTTTATTACTACCCACCATTAATCAATTATCTATTGAAACAAACATTGAAGTATCCCCCAAGTATTTTCACAAATTTTTGCATATTTGCTCACACAATAAGCATCTGGTAATCGAATTCCCCAGTCTCCGGCTGCTTTTCTCATCAAGCCATCAACCACCTCACCACCTTGGATCCTCATACCTTAAATTACTCATGTGTTCTTACACACACAGAGACTTTCACACTGGTTCGTTTTTCTGCTTCTGCCCCAGAGCTTCTCTGTCCTAACCAGGGCTAAGTGGAGCAGTGAATGAGCAACACTGCCAGCTGTGGCTGGAGCAGAAGTGAGAGAGTGACAGGGCACCTGCCCTATCCCTACACAGCACGCCTCCCTCCCTACCCGCTGGCCTCTCCGCTCTCTCCCCAGACAGGGAGTACAGTGATACTGGCTCCCTGGCTGCAGCTTCAGCCCTGCGGGACTGTGACCTACGCAGGCACAGCTGGGAGTTTTCAAACATTTTATGGAACGTTGGAATCTGTTCTTAAACCAAATCTTATGTGAATCCAATTTACAAAACAGATGGAAAAGGAGCCACCCAAGGTGAAAACTGCAGGAAGTACGGAACCACCCCCATTTCTCCTGTCCCCAGACTCTGGAGGCACTTCCTTAGGGTCACAGGTACAGGAACGTGGGCGGGAACCCCAGACTGCAGAAGCTGCTCTGCTCCTGCTTCCTATGCTAGTGAGTGTAGTTCAAGGATATCCCATAAAGTAAGACAAAAGCAAGCTAACAAACAAAACCTCTCTGGGAGGAAAATGCAGCGATTTTACCCCATATTAAGCAACAGGACTTTGGTTACGTTATCAAGGATAATTAGCATCTCTTTTCACAAAAAAATCATCGACTTGTTCACGCAGAACCACATAGAGTTGCTATTATCATACTTACATCTTATATAAGTATATCTTACATCTACATACAAAACTGCTTGACAAGGCAACTTCTATTCCACGCTGACAATGATCCATAAAACAAAATTACTGAGTGCTCCTATGGGGCAAGGTTTAAGTGGGGCCAAGTAGTTTGGGGAATATAGAAAGAAAAAGACATATCTTTGTCACCAAGCTATTTACAATCTCTCCAATGGTTATTTTAGCCTTTTTTGTACAAAAAACTGGAGTACAAAAAATTGTCCTAAAATGCACATTTTTTCACTCCATTTACTTACGTCAAACTAAGCCCAGACAGAGAGCCCGAATGTTCCTTTTTTTAAAAATTAAACTGTTATTTTGAGATAATTGTAGATTCACATGGATTTTAAGAAGGAAGAGAGAGAACCCGTGTACTGTTTACCAAGATTCCCCCGATGGTAACATCTGGAAAAACTATAATACAGTGTCACCATCAGGATGCTGACACACAATCAAGTCACAGAGCATTTCTACCGCCACAAGGATCTCTCACACTGTCCTTTTATAGGCATACCACCTCTCTCTTCCCCACCCCCATCCCTGCCCTGGTCCTTGACCCCTGGCAACCACTGATCTGTTCTCCATCCCTATAATTTTGTCATTTGGAGACTGTTATATAAATGGAATCATGCGGTATGTAATCTTTGCGGTTTGGCTTTTTCTACCCAGCACGCTTCCCCAGAGATTCATGCAAGTTGTTTCATGTATTAGTTTGTTCCTTTTTATTGCCAAGTATTAGTCCTTGGTATACATGTCACACAGTTTGACAATTACTATACTGGAGAACACTGGAGTCATTTCTAATTTGGGGCTAATATGAATAAAGCTGTTATAAACATTCATGTATAGGTTTTTAATGTGAACATAAATTTTATCTGGGTTAAAATGCCCAAGACTGAAATTGCAGGGCTGTATGATAGTTCCAGGTTTAGTTTTATAAATAAGAAACTGTCAACCGTTTCCCAAAGTGGCCATATCATTTTACATTCGCAGCGGTAATTAGTTTCTCTACATCCTCATCAGCTTTTGGTGGTGTCCCTGCTTCTTATTTTAGGACTTGTGATAGATGTAGAGTGACACCTCACTGTGGTTTTCATTTGCATTGCCCTAATGGCTAATTAAGTTGAACATTTTTTCATGCGGTTATTTGTCATCTACGTATCTTCCACAGTGAAATGTCTGTTCATGTCCTTTGCCCATTTTCTAATTGGATGGCTTGAGGAATTTTTTTCTTTTAACTGTGGGGTTTTAGGAGTTCTGTATATATTCTAGATACTAGTTATCTGTCAGATGTGTAGTTGGAAAATATTTTCTCTTAATCTATAGCTTGCCTTTTCATCCTTGTCCCAAGCACTTTCTCAGAGCAAAATTTTTTACTTTTCATCAATTTATCCATTTGTCCCTTTATGGGGTCATGTTTTGGTGTTAAGCCTAAGTATTCTCTGCCTAGCCCTATATCTCAAAGATTTTCTCCTATGTTTCCCTCTAAACGTGTTATGGTTTCAGGTTTTAAATTCAAATATATAATTCATTTTGAGTTAATTTTTGTATAAGATGAGAGACGTAGGTCAAGGTCCTTCTTTTTGCCTACAGACACCTGCTGGTTTCAGCCCATCTGTGGGAAGGCTGTCCTCCCTCCACTGAATTGCTTTTGCATCTTTGTCAAAAAGCAGGTGGGCATATTTATGTGGGTTTATTTCTGGATTCTCCTTTCTCTTCCACTGATGTCACACAGTTTTGGTCACTGCAGCAGTATGGTTAAGACCTAATAGCAGGTAGAGTCATTCTTCCTACTTCATTCTTTTTCACCATTTTAGCTGTTTAAGGGATTGTCTTTTCATATAAATTTTAGAAAAATCTACAGCAGCAGCTTTAAGGGGCTTTCTGCTATTCTTCCTGTAATTGCAAAACAACTCACATGCATTCGTGCACACACACACAGACACTGAGGAAGAGAGGTTTGGATTTTAGTATCCAGAGAATGGTCTTTCTAGCATTACCGCAGGCTAAACTTTCACTCTCAGTCTCCCTTGTCACCTCTCCGTGCTTGTGCTACTGTTCAGAACATGGCCGTGAATCACAGTATTTCATAAGGCCCAAGTAAAACAACTGCAGAATCACCAACTGTTAAGAAATTATGAGGTCTAACCTCCAACTTGACAGATGCAGACAGTAAGGCCCAGAGAGGTTAGGAGACTTGCTGAAAATTGAACAGAGAGTTTATGGCAGTAGCTGGCCTACAACCAGGGCCGTGACTGCAGCCTCTAGCCTAGATGTCCTGTGAGCTTGGCTCTGAACTTGAAGTAGCACAGTTCAGAAACAGGGCCATTTGCCCACCTAAATCAAGGCCATTCTTGCATCAGCTTCTGCCAGCCTATCAATCAGAGGCAGGGAGAGAGGCAAGCTAGGAGGAAGGGAGAGAGGGTAAAATAGAAAAGAGCTTTACTTCTGCCTATGCCTCCCTTAACTAGTTCAGAAGGTTACAGATTGTAGTCCCACCTAAATATGAACAATAGAGGTAACGAGAGCGCTATAGAGAAACAGACGAGTCCTTACACAGTGTTAGGGTTACTGGTCTAGCTGGAGGGAAGAAAAAAACCAAACCTTGAGTCATCAACTACTAATCGGCCACTAAGTCACTGCAAGTCACTGTGGGTTATTACATAAGTGCACCATCCTGTCCCTTGCCCTCAAGGATCTTACAATCAACTTGAAAGAGCCAGCAAACACGTATTGCCCAAGTGACGGGAAATGTGAACTTATAATTAGGTAATAGCCATCCCTGATTATAGGAACACATTTATTTTTCTGGTGCTCATTTCAACAGAGGTCAGTGCCACCTTGAGGGTAAAAAGTGTACCCTCTTGGTGAGAACCACTGAATGATCAAGTTTTTGTTTTTGTTCTTCTTTCATTAGGCATGATGCACACCTAGAGCAGCTGAAAATCATTCTGCTGGGTGATCAGTTGCTAAAAGCCCCATTTCTGTTGCTATTACCAAGGCCAAAATGCGCTGCAGAATGTACAAGTACCTACCTTCTCCCGCCCTCCCGGCCAAAATTACAGTCCTGAAGTGAACTAAGGTACACTTAAGACCCTTCCGTGTCAACAGTCGTGTCATACTTGTAGATGGGCTCTCTCACAGTTTAAATCCTAAGGTGCATCAGTGAACAAAGGAGTAACCACTGCATATAATCCCAACTCAGCCTTTGCTTATTTTTCCTTCTATATGAGGAACAAAGATTTGGCTTTCTTCCTCTTCTTCCTTATTCAGTCCAACAGTCACTGGTAGGCCCAAGCAGGTGGACACAGGGCGGGAGCAAGAATGGTATTGGAACGAGGTGGCAAGGGCAGCTGGTGATAGCTAGTAATGACAACCTTTGTAAGGACAGTGTCAGAGCAGGGTGGAGACAGCCTCACGTAGTCCAGAGAATGACTACATACAGGGAATTGAGAAAAGAAAAATACTCAGGATAATATGACCCAGAGAAACAGAGTAAAGACATAAAAGTGTATGTGCATACATACCAACATATATCTGTATGCATGCATGTATGTATAAAAAGACATATATTTCCAAGCTCTGGTCCTGGGAGAAGCAACACTCCAGGAGCAAAAGGCACACTTAGCACCCAGATGTTGGCTTCTAAATATCACTTTCCATGAAAAGGAATCCAGGCTCCTTAGAACTAGCTGATCCAGAGCTGGGGAAGATAAGCCAGGAAGCTTGTCATGGAGGAAGTGCTGGAGAATGATGGGCACCTGTCAAAGGGATCCAGAGACAGTTTCACAGGCTCCTACTGTCAAAACCCGGGTCAGTTCAAGCATCAAAACAGTTAATGATAATAATGGATTATGACCCATTGAATAATAGGTTATAGTGAATAATAACACATTTGTTTGTAAACAGATGAATTTAAGAATGAGAGATGAGAAAGAATATAGAATGTATTATATATATAAATTTATAGAATGTATTAAATTAGAATGTATTAAATATCAAATAATAAATAGAATGTATTAAATATAGAAAGTAATAGAATGCCAACTAATAAATGTGTAAAGAACTATATAATTAGAAAATTACCATTTGGCAAATATAGTAATAAAAAATTCAGGCAAGAAACATCAGTGGGTGCTAAAACAAGCAAGTGAAAATGGAACGAGTAATGGTATATTTACATGATATTTATTAATTACAAAAGAAAAAACTAACTCGACAGTGGAGGAATGGGGCAGACACCATCTTAATCAAGAGATCAAAGTTGCCACTGGGACCAAAGTTAGTGGGACAAAGGGACATCAGGGGCCACTTGATAGCATGCATTAAGAACACAACAGCACTTTCATGATGTAACCTCCTCAAATTGTATAAACCTGAGGAAGCACAGGACAAACCCAAGGTGAGGATCATTCTATGATCCGTAAACCTCAAGGGCATGAAACTTTCCAGATCTAGAAAGACTAGATCACATGATCAAGAATTGGACTCTACTAGCAAGCACATCATGGGTGAAACTCGAAGGGGTGTGGGTGAAAGATATATGTTTCTTAGTTCTATCCTCTCAACTTTTCTGAATCTTGAAATTGTTTCAATTTTTTTTTTAAACTGAGAGACAGTTTAATATTATCTAATAGATGACATCAGTGACAGTAATGTGTATGTCAGTGCTTCTCAAAGTGCAGCCTGCAGACAGATGCCAGTCTGCAAACAGCATTCTGCATCAGAAGGAAATTGTGCCAGACGGTATGTTAACCTCCACATGAGCACACTGTGCTTCAGCTGATGGGTTTTTAAAGCTGATTTTCTCCATAAAGGATGTAGTAGCTTGATCTCATGTCATCAGAGACCAATACTCAAAGTCGCCCTGAGGTAAATGACACTGAAACATGGATTGAAACCTCATAAAGGAGGCTGTCAAACTGGAGTTCTTTCCTGTGAGAGTCCCAGTTTAAGATAGTCATAATCGCATGATCTCAGGTGTCCAGTTCAGAAGATAACTACTGGACACATTCTGGATGAAAGTGATCAGCATTCTCACGACCCAGCGTGGGCCACAAGTGTCGCCCTAGCAACCTCATAGACTTTTCTGTTCAAGACAGTTCCATCTCTTGACATCTCTACAGTCCTCCCAGGAAGGGAAAGCCTCTCCATGCTCCCTTAGTTTATCATTGATTCTTCACCAAATGAACACTGGTCAGACTCTTGCAATGGAGAAGAAAAAGTACTAATTGGAGAAGCATGTATAGGTGAAAAGTGAAGGGAAAACATTCTATGCAACTTTAAGAAAAACCTCCCTTGTACTTAAAAGATATGTTTCTTGAAGATACCATGTTTTGTGTTTGTGTCCAGCAAGCTGGAAAACAAGTATCACACAGGCTTTTAAAAGTTCTTGGTTGTCTATTCTGAATACTTCTCTTATTTGAACAAAATCTTTGTTGGCACACTTGTCACATGTTTGGAGATAGCTTCTCCTGCTAGCCTTACATTTTACCTTCATGGTGGATTCTACTTGTTCATTCCAAACTGGTATGAGCTTTTTCTTTTTAAACTTACTGCTCTACTTCTGTTGCCAAGAACTTGTGTTTCCAAGGTAAATAAGATCACCTGATTTTGTGCACTGCAGTTCAGAGCAGCAGGCTCTTCAGGATCCAGCAGGTTGGGGATGGCGCACACTAAGCTGAGTTCCATGGCCTCTGGGGTCGTCCAAGCCTGCCAGGGGGAGGAACACAGGGACCAATTGGGTCTGCGGGACAAGCCCACACAGTCAGTGAAGTCTGTACATTCAGAAAGAACAGAAACACCACTGCCTTGACCCAGGAATCAATTGTCCTTGCTGTACCAGCTCTTTTGTAGTGCCTGGAGGTGACCCTGACATGGGATGTCTGCCCAGAGCTGGTTGTTCCCTCCTAGCTAGCATTATTTGTCCTGGATCTCCAGAAACTGTCTCATCAGCACTGCTAAATCTGGGAACGTGAGCAGCATGCATGTGGGAGCCTCAGAGGGCAGAGAGGGTTTGCAGAGATCATCAGGAGCCCTGGGAAACAGATCACGCAGCTGCCAGCATGTGGCTGAAAGGAGAGCCAGAGGCCTCGGGATGGAGCTGTATTTGGGGTACCATTTCAGTTCCAGACTCGACAAACTCTGTATATCTTGGTTCTCCCCCACATGGCCTCTGCCTACCTCCATAACCCGCGTCTCCTGCCACCCGATGACTCGCCTGCCACCAGTGCTACGATGCTTGGTGGCCGCCATGTACCCCATGCTATTTCCTACCTCCAGGCTGTGGTCGTAAAATTCCTTCTCCCCTGTTGACTAAAGGCTCAATGCTTGGCCTGGAGTAGACACTCAAATACTCCCAAGTGTTGATGAACTGGCCCAATGAGACCTCAGGCTCCTTTTCTTTATGTGGACTACACAGGCTGCCACAGTTTACTTGCTTCTTCTTGGTCTATTTCCCATAAGTAAATAGCTGACATGTCTCAGCAATAGGTTAAGCCCATCTCAGAGACATAAATGCTGATCAGAATTTTAACCTGGAGAAAATAACCCTTTGCATGAGATTAGCCAACAACACAATATAGTCTATATAAATATCTCAGGTAATGAAAGGAACTGGCTCAATCCAAACTAAAAAACACCCAGGGCGTGACAATGTCTATTCTTATGTTAAGACAGCACTAATCATCATGGCTCTCAGTTGCTATGGTTATTTTCTCTATTGACTCCCATGGGTAAGGATACCAAGATCCTGTCATTTCCCATAATTAAAGCAACTTTACAGTTTTTCATCCAAACTAGGACACTTTTGAAGCTCAGGATTGATATTAATAATTACTCCAATACAACATGTGTAAATAGAACAGTTCCTGAAAAATCAGAATATATTACCACCCTACCCATCAGGCTTGATGGCGTCCCCCATGAATAGGCCTCAGTAATTGATTCCTGACCGAAGGCAGTTTTTTCTCCCCAGTTTCAATTTGAGATCTTTGAGAGTAAGAGTGATAGCTAATGCTTCTGTTAGATTACTCATAATGTTGGATATACAGTATCTGTTCAAGAATGCCTGTTGATTGACATGGTATGATGTTCTTCCCAAGTGAAAATTCCATATGGGTTGCTGGAAATATAAGAACTTTGCTAATAAGTTAAGGTTAGAATATTAGGGATCTTTGGCATAGAGAAGAAAGTGTTAACTATCCCAAGATACTATATCTACTGAAGAAAACTCAAGTCAACAATGAGACCTGAACTACTTCCATAGAAGGATAAGACTGCCTGTCTCTTGCTTAGCTGGAACACGAAAGTCACTGGCTTTTACTAGTCTTAGTACTTTATAAAATGTGAGAAGGGGGAAGAGAGGAGCCTGAACGTTATTTTGTTTAGGGGACAAATAGTAATAAAGTGAATGATTTTAGGCAACGCCAGCTTTGGTAATAACCGAACATAATAATACTAAATAGACAAACAGGCTATTGACACAAAAAAAGAACCTTGGACCAGCTATGACTCCTATTGCCTCATTTTACAGATGAGGAAACGAAGAAATCAGAGAAGTTAAATGACATCCAGTTACCTATTGTTCTTCTGGCACATTCTTGCTCTGAGAATCTGACAGAATTTAATTATCCATGGGTGATTACTTCAGCAGTCCTGGGAAAACTTGAATCTTCATTCTAAGGCATGAATATTTTCTCCCTTTAGATAAGGAAGTGGGAACTTTCTGAGAGTTTTGCCAAGGTAAGGGCTTGCTCTTTTTGTTTGGTGACTCTAACCCCCACCAGGTCTAGGTCAGCCACCACGGATCAGTTCCTGGAAGCAGCAGAAGTGTGAAGAGGGAGGAGGCGAACAGAAGTCATAAGCAAAAGCTGGTGGCATCTGGCCCCCTGTCAGTGGAAATCAGGCCCTTGCCATTTTTTTTTACTATAAAATAGGATATAAAAGGACAACACCTGGTTTAGCTATCCCAGAATGAACTGGAGAGTTCAGGCTCAGAGCCAATTGAGGATATAAATCTATGACAGACCAGAAAGTTCCATTTAAACATCGCTGTAGTATAAGGTCACATTATTTTTCCAAGACTTTTCTAATATTTCAAGGGTCTTCATTGTCACAAAATGATGAGAGACAACACCTTGGCCTCTATCATTCTCACATGGACCACTGAAAGGTTCCATTCATTTCCCAAAGTTACACAGTGAGTCAAAAGGACAGTGTAGTTTATGCTTACAACCTCCTACTAAAGCCATTTCTGTGAAGATCCAGAAGGCAAAGGCCTCTGCTGGCTGTGGCCCAAGCTGTCATTCTCAAAAAGATCGCTCTAGCACGGTGAGTCTACACCAAACCTCCTTCTACTCCATCCTTCTTTTTTTTTCTTTGAAACAGAATGATTTCCCAGCCTAACTATTGAAAAAAAAAAGAGCCAGGTGGGGTGAAAGAAGGGAAGCTGGACCTTCGAGATTCCAGAAAATAAGAATATTCTGGTGCCAGGAAGGCATTTTAGTCAGGACTTTAATACTTTAATTTACCTAATGAAAACTTGTAGATTGATGAATTCCTCAGAGAACAGGTCACACCTCCAACCTACTGTGCTGTGAGTCCAGGGCTCAGCATGGTGGCTGACATGTAGGCATGTAAACTGAGTTCCACAAGGGAATTCAAAATGTAAACAACCTTTTCCTCCTACCCTGAACAGGTTAATAAGCAGGTGGATTCCTTCTGTAGGTGGGAAAGGTTAACAACCCAATGTCAGAGCACAGGTTACCAAGATAGATAACTACTGTACCCCGGAGTTTGCTTCTTCTGTAAGAATTAGAGCTCTAGAATAAAAAAATAACCCAGCCAGGATCAAGGCCTCCCTAAGGAATGACAGGCCAGTGGCACTGATTGGAGCATGATGGTTCCAGGCAGGGGGAGGCTGTAGATGGAGTCAGAGATTGGAGAACACAGCATTAAGAATGAAAGATGCTGGTTTTATTATTTGAGTTTCGTTATTAGGATCTATCTGAGGATAAAAGGTATCAATGACACATGGATACTGTTAAATTCACAGTATACAAGCAAAATTTTGTGAAGACTTCTATCTAGTTCCTGGCCACCAAAAATAAACCTTAGAACTAGACTGTTAAGTAGTTCTGGAAAAGATCTCACAGTTCACTTGGACTTCTTGATGCAAAAGTAGAGGGGAAGAGAGGCACAGTGACTTGCCCAACATCACACCAGGAGCTGGCAGCCATAAGGGCTGCAGCCTGAGCGCTTAGCCCTCTGATGAAAGCAGGTCTTCTACAATTGCAGGATCCCCTCCCTTAGGGGCTCCTGGCACTGCAGGATCCCCTCCCTTAGGGGCTCCTGGCACTGCAGGGGCCACCTACCCCTAGATACTCTCTTTATCTAGGAAGGAGACAAGGGATTCAGAAAGGTAAATATTCAGGGTATGTGTTAACATGATCATGAACAATGCTCCTATGTAGCATAAAGAGAAGGAGAGGTAAAACCTGTATCTCCCCTATGCTTACAAGCAAAGATGTGTTCAAAGTCAAGCAGATCTAAATTTTAGTCCTTCATTTACACACTTTCAGTTGCATGACCAAGAGACAAATCATTTGATCTTCTTAGGCCTCACTAATTCATCTGTATAGTCAGGATAATAATTACACCAGTTTAAAAGTTTAGGGGAGGGCTAAATACAATCATGTCTATGGAATATTTAGTACTGTGCCTTGCAAAGAATGTATGTGCTATCATTATAACTCTGACTTCTGATGTTAGTTGGCCATGGCAAATCAGCTCTACTCAGTTGCTCCAAGGCTCCCCATATCCAAGAGGACCCTCCTCTGTCTACTAGGGCCGGTATCATGAGATATAGTTTCCATGGACCTTAAAACATCTTAGCGGAGCTGTCAACAGGATCCTCAGCCGGGGTCTGCGTCTCTCATTCACACAGGCACACACCTCCCCCTCCAGCTAAGCCTTAGCATGCTCCACTTCTCTCTAAAGTGAGGCAGTTGGTTCTGTGCTCAATAATGAAGTAACTCCTCTCAGACCAATCTTTCTGCAGTTAACAACCATAAACCCTACATAAAATATCAAAGACAACACCAGAAAGCGCTGGAGAATGCCCCAAAGCAGAAATTAGAAGCAAGTCAATGCTTGAAAGAAGGGAGGGCACTGAGTGAGCTCCGGTTTCTTTCTTGCTTTTTTCTCAAGCTCCTGATGCTGACACACAGGATAATTAAAATGCAGACAGAAGCCTACGGTTGTAATTTTTTTAATTGAAGTATAGTTGCTATACTATATTATACTGGTTTCAAGTATACAACACAGTGATTTGACAGTTATCTACATTATTAAATGCTCACCCCAGTTAGTATAGTTACTGTCAGCCTAGAAAGATATTACAGTATTAATGACTATATTCTCTCTGTTGTACTTTCATCTCCATGATTAATTTACATTATGATTGAGATTTTGTACCTCTTTATCCCTGTTGCCTATGTCACTCATCCCACTCCCCTCCCCCATGGTGAACACCAGTCATTTCTCAGTGTCTATGAGTCCAATTCTGTTTTGTTTTGTTTTGTTAAATTCTCCCATATAAGTGAAATCTTATGGTATTTTTTCTTTCTGCCTGGCTTATTTCACTTAGCAGTACCCTCTAGGTCTATCTATTTTGTTGCTAGTAGCAATGTTTCTTTTTTATGGCTGAGTAATATTCCATTGTATATATGTAACACATCTTCTTTATCCATTCATCTAGTGATGGATACTCTTAGATCACTTCCATATCTTGACTGTTGTAAATAATGCTACAATAAACATAGGAGTACATATATCTTTTAAAATCAGTGACTTAGTTTCCTTTGGGTAAGTTCCTTTGCTGGGTCATATGGCATTTCTATTTTTAGTTTTTTGAGGAACCTCCATACTGCTCTCCATAGTGGCTGGACCAATTTATATTCCCACCAACAGTGTAGGAGGGTCCCCTTTTCTCCATATCCTTGCCAATACTAGTTATTTCTTGTCTTTTGGACGGTAGCCATACTGACTGGTGTGAGGTGATATCTCATAGAGGTTTGATTTGCATTTCCCTGATGACTAGTGATGTAGACCATCTTTATATGTCTGTTGGCCATCTGTATGTCTTCTTTGGAAAAACATCTATTCAGGTCCTCTGATCATTTTTTAATTGGATTATTTGGGGTTTTGGTGTTAAATTATATGAGTTCTTTATATATTTTGGATATTAGCACCTTATCAGATATATCATTTGCAAATATATCTCTCATATAGTAGGTTGCTTTTTCTTTTTGTTGATTGTTTCCTTTGCTGTGCAGATGCTTTTTAGTTTGATATAATTCCACTTGTTCATGAGTGGGATGAAATGATGTTCAAGAGATTCCTGCCTATGTCCAGAAACCTACAATTTTAATAGCTTGATGCAACTTCAGTAGCTGGAAAATGAGGAGGGAAAGGATAGTGCCAGAAAGGAGATAATTAGAAAGGTGAGCACCTAATTCTGCATTTAAATTTTCCCCAAATCTCTGATTCCTGAATCATGCATATATGGGATAAACTACAAAGAGCCTATGGCTAAAGAAACTGAGCATAGATCTCAGCTTCTACTCACCACAAGGTAAACAGAGTTTGGAGTTTAAGGCCAGCCAAGTTAATTGCCTCTTAACAACAAAAAAAATCTTTTTGGAGGTATGTAACAGAATTCAGACTCTCTATAATACATCATTCACAATGTGTGGCATATGATCTAAAATTACATGATACATGAATCAGAAAAATGTAACTTAAAAAAAAAGTTATCAATGAAAAACAACCCTGAGATGCTTAAATGAACAGAAGTGGATTTTAAAGCATCTATTACAACTCTCAAAGATACAAAAATGTACTCTCAAAGATACAAAAATGTACTCATAGTAAATGAACAAAGAGGAAATCTCAGCAGAGATGGTGAAACTAAAAAAGAACCAAGCAAAATCTTAAAACTAAAATATACAGCATCTGAATAAAAATTTCATTAGATGTACTCAACAGCATTGGGCAAAAGAGCATATTAAGTCAGTGAACTTGAAAATAGATGAGTAGAAATTACCCAATCAAAAATTGGACAAAATTAGGGGAAAACATGAACAGAACCTCTGTGACTTGTGGCACAATATCAACAGGTCTAACATACGAGTGATTAGAGTCCCACAAGGAAAGGAACATGAGAATGGCCAGACAAAAAGTTTGAAGAAATAGTGACTGAAGATTTCCCAAGTTTGGTGAAGGGCAATCATTTATAGATTTTTAAAAACTCATCAATCCCAAATACGAAGGCATTTCAGAATGGGTAGAATTCAGAAAGGAAGGGAGTAAGGGATTCCCGGGTGGGTGTGCTGTGAGCAAAGGTTCAGAGGCCATGATCTTGGCTTCCCGAGAAGCAGAGCATAGCGCTCTAGCTGGAAGAGAGCTTCATATAACAATCCTGCCCTCCAGATGAATAGAGCAGATCGAGACCTAAGGTTTTTGTTGGCTCAGTCTTTCTTCATTCAAAAACAATGTACACATTTGGATTAAAGCTATGCAAACAATAATGAGAGACTGTGGACCAGATGTACCCTACAGGAGGTAGAAAGAAGGCAGAGCTCCCTCCTCACCTCATGTAGAGAAGATGTGCTTTTTATGCTAAGCAGAGGACCCCAAAATGGTACAAAAAGCCAGTGTCTCTGTGGTGGATGTGATGGATTTCCCAGGCAGGGAAGGGGACAGTGGCTCTTTCCTTCTCTTTGAAACAAAGGAGAATGACTTGTCCCCAAGCAGAAGCAGGCCAGATGAGGACTTGGTGGCACCCTAAGGACCTGAAGGAATGCTGTCATCCTGCCCCATCCTGGAGTGTCCCTCCTCTTTAATCGATGCTCCCACAGCACTCCTGTAGTCTGCATCTCTCTTGGAGGAAACTACTCATCTAACATCTCAGGAGTTTCCTTCTTATTCTTTTGCATAAGGGGGCCTCACTGTTACTGGATTATAAGCTCTCCAAAGTCAAGGGCTGCTTCCTCTTCCCTTTCAGGTGCCCCCAGTCCAGAACACAGTGCCTTGAATGGGTGGTAGTTTATGCCTGTGCAACAGGTCTGCAGAGAGCTGCCATCACTGGACTTTTACTACCCAGGCCTCCACATGTAGGCTGAGTTGGGCATGGGTTGAGATAACCAACTGTTCTACAGGGGATCTGAAAAAAGAGGTGTCCACTGATAAATTGGCCCCTGATGTGCTGTTCAGTGTCTGTAACTCTGAAAGCACAACTGATTTCTCTAATCTCACTACAGAAATTCCATGGTGCAAGAAGACACTTCATCCTGAGCCAGAGCCAGCTTTGTAAAAAGTGTAAAGTAGGACCAGAGGATGTTATGGGCCAAAGCAATTCTATGTAAATAAAGCAGGGAAGGAACTAAGCAAACACCACACACTTAACTGCAATTTTTAAAAGAACATTTCGAATCCATCATTGGGACACAAAAGCTACAAATAGTCATTGAGTGTCTACACACACAAAGCACTAAGCCAGGGGTTGGCATAGGAAGCTGCTAAATACTTGAAGTTGGGCCATGAAGAATGAATGGGATTGGCCTTCCAGGCCTGGTGATATGGCAGAATAAGGTTTTAACAAAAGGGAGCTCCCAAGAATGAAAATGAAATTCCCATTTCCCAAAAACACAGAGAAAAGTTAAAAACAAAAACACATGCACTGACATTGTACCTTCTCAAGGAAGAGGTCAGAGGAATGAGCATTATCCAACATGGTGATAGGTGATACAGAGCAGTGCTTCTCAAACTCTAAGTATGCACATGAATCACCTGGGATCTCGTCAAGATGGAAATTCTGATTGTATAGGTCTGGATGGGATTGAGATTCTGTGTTTCTACCTCCAAGATGCTAATGCTGCTCTTTCAGGGACCACACTTAGGATGTCACCAGCATTGGGTTTTAAAGTAAATATTTAGTCTGCATATTAGGCCTCAACACACCTTTGAGCCTAATAGAGATTTGGAGTTGAGAACTGAGAATCCTGCATAACTCTGGGCCCCTAATAGAGCTGACTCCTTTGGTATAAGACTAGAAAAATCTACTGATCAGTACCAAGATGTTGCAGGAAGATTTTCTATTTCTGGCTGGGCTCTGGATGGGGAAATAAAGTCTCCCTGAAAAATAGGAACCGTAGGCCTCTATCTTGCATGGATGAGGGATTCAAATTTACCTGTGTGGTCCAGAAACCCCTAAGTTCAGGAGTCACTGTAAAAACCTAGTCCTGGGTCAGTCATACCCAAAGTCCTTGGCAGAAACAGAGCCAACCATTAGGATGCTGTCAAATCCATGCCATGGGAGCTTTTCACACATACACAATCTCTATTAGAGCACAAATGAACTACAACATACACAAACAACCAACTATTTGTAAGAATGAAAAGATAAAACAGAGAACTAGACTTCATAGAGTAGAACAGCATCTGAAAGAGTATATCAAAGAAATATTTGAAATTATTAATTACATATCCCCCAAAGGCAAAAACCCCAAGAAAAGACAAGGCATTACGAAAAAGAGAAAAAGATTGGAAAAATGTTTTTCTAAAAATGAGTGTCATAACGAACATTAGGATGCAATGTGCAGTTTAAGTGAAGATTGGCAAAACAGAAGAGAGAATATGTGAGATGTAAAATAGGTCATTGTAATGTGTAATTGTGAAATAAATATGCACAGATTACCCATGATGAAGCCAGAGAGATAAAGAGACAGAAAATATTAAAGAGAGTTAAGGGAAATAGAAGATAGAAAAGAATGACCAACATTTAATTGGCATTTACGTTTGGGAGAATGAGTGAGAATTCAGATTTGAAGATATGGAGGCATTAGACCCAGTCACAGCAGAGAAAACATATTGACACCAACACAACTCACGGGAAAGGTACAGAACACACACACACATGCACAGACAGACACAGAAAAAAAGAAAACACACACTTCAAAACAGCAAAAGGAAAAAAAATGATAAAGTGAGAAAAAGAAAAAACAAAGAAGGGGAAGGGGAGAGAAAAAAAGAGAAAAAGACTAATTATACAAAGGACAAGCTGATAAAAGGCTTCTCAAAAGCTGCAATAGACACAGAAGACAATGAAATGATATTTCCAAGTGCTGAGGAAAAATAATTTTAACCTGGAATCTACACAGGGTTAAATTATTAATAAAAGTAGAGATGAAATAAAGATATAGTCAGTCAAAGACAATGGAATACACTACTTACAGACCTCAACGAGAAGGGTGTCCTTTAAGGAGGAAACGTTCTGAACCCAAATGGAAGGGAAAAGGTGCATGAAGCACTGAGACCTGAATCCAAAAGTGGGGGCAAGATAAGGGGAGTAGGAAGGCGTTTTGGGTGAAAGGAAGTGTGGAGATGCACCCAATAAAGATAGAAAAGCAGACGTTCCCTCCCCTCACCCTGCTCTATTTTTTTCCATAGTATTTTTCACTACCTGACATTATACACTGTGTTTTGTTTCTTGACTTTCTCTCCTACTAGAACCTAAATTCCATGAGGGCAGGGACTTTATTAATTGTGGTCCCCAGCCAGGGACACAGTTGGTGCCCATGTGTTAACTGAACACAAGCAAGGGAACCAGGCTGTGCAGAAAGGCTTCAAGTGTGTGGAGTTTAGACTTTCTTCTTTGAGGAACAGCTGGTGTGAGGTAGAGATGTAACTAGCATTTATGAGCATCTACCAGGACTTGGGTTATACACAACTCATGTTACCTCATTTTACATGGACTGTGGAGTAACAAAACCATATGCTAGTAAGCAAAGTGAATTGATCTTTCAATCTGATTTAAAACACAAGCTGAGCATTTTTCATCTCGATTTCTTGTTTATAGATAATGCTGCCTTTTTCTGAGGGATATGTAGGCTGTGATCTTATGTCAAACATCATGTCCAACTGAGGTAGTAGAGGGAAGACCCTGCTCTTGTTCTTGGGTAAATCTTTACACTCTGGATATAACCACACTCAGTGCCTCTTAATGACCTAGTAATTCCAGTTTCCTAACATTTACCTACATAGACTCCAGGCCCCAGGAACCCTGAAATTCCAGTTCTAACAATGAATCACATAAAATCAGGAGGCCCCATCTTGAGCCCACGGTCAGTCCCACCTCCTTGTCAACAGGCACCCCAGCCCTCTGTGTTCTCAGCTACACTACGAGGACACCCTCCTTAGGCCCCTCAGGTCTACTGTCTGCCTTAGAAATGTCAAAGCCAGAGAGACTCTCCAGTTCCGACCACCAGCACCCACTCTGCCCCCACCAACACACTGCAGCCAGTTTCAGACCCACACAGACCAGTACAGGTCCTCTAACTAATGATGTCGGACACTGTGTCCTCATTCAAAGTCCTGATAGCATAAAGGTGACCCTGGGAACACAGAACTAAGGGCAAAGAACAAGGACAATTTTCCTTCCTTGCCTACAGCTAACACAAAAGCAGAGATATTTTTGAGAACAAGCTAGGTAGCCAGTCAGCCACACAGAAAATTCACTACTTATACATCTATACATCTTCTTTCTCTGCCCTCTCCCTTTCCCTGAACACCTGCCAAAATGCCTTCTGTTTCTAAACATCTGAATTGCTCTCCTGACAGCCCCCTTTAGCAGCCCACTCACCTTACCTAATGGTCCTTAGTCTTTTTAATGTAACTGTGGGTCAGCCTTTTCTCCTAGGTAGTAAGCTCCATGAGTATAAGAAGTATGTGTTGGTCTTCCTTGCTAATCCAAAGCTTTGTACATAGTAGATACTCAGTAATTGCTAAGAGGAAGGGAAAGAAGGAGGGGCTCGTTTGGGAAATGACCACATATGGTGACTTGCATAGAGTATTCTTTGAAAGGCATGAATCTACGGACCTTGGAGAAATTTTAAAGGATCTGATTTCAAACCACTTTGAGGATGTGAGAGCAATGTGGCTTTAAGTTCTGTTATCTCGTTCCTGGGTTCATTCCCCAGCTGAGCACGTATCCTCTTTCCTCCTCACTCAGTATATTTGTATAAAAGGTCTAGCCGTCCCTCTAGGCCACCGCTTCTTGTCTGTAATTCACCAGCCCCATAAAGCAGGTCATAGCAGATTCTACCATAATCAGAAATGAGGGAAATGCTAGCTGAATCTTCTTCCCTGATCTCAAGGAAGTGGAAAATTGGCAAGCACCTCATGTTTTCTCAGCACGAGTGAATGGGAACAGGTAAGTAGAAGGCACAGACTCAGATTCTGATGAGCTTCTGTTCTCATTTTGACAAGATTAAAACCACAAAATGATTTATGAGCCATACACGCAACCTTTAATGAGCACAGTCATCACTATAGAGAGGAGACTGCACTGGGGTAGACTCAGGCAGCGCTGCAGGGAGCGGGCGGCGTGGGAAGGGTGTCGCTGCCCTGTGGGCTGTGGGAGCGACGTCCTGAGAACCCATCTCAGGTCTGTGGCACTACGTAAAGCCACTTGCTGGACTCTTCCAGGGATACATTAGAGGGTCCCAAAGGAGGGAAGGATTTCTATTTCCCTTCAAATGGCCAACAGCATGAGGATGGGGCTGGGGGAGCGGCCCCTGCCATGCTGTTGAATGGAAAAGAGGGGCCTGAAGGGGGCTCCCTTCTGCCGTCCCCCCTATGATTTGGAGACCCGGGCTTTGTGCACACAAGAGACAAAGCATGAGCCCAGCCTGTGATAAGATCTGATGTCTCTCTGAACTTGGTCATCCACACTGCTGGTGACAGTTTCCATTTCACAGCCAACCCCCATGAAAGTAGAGCTGGCGCCTGCCCCAGGCCTGTGACCCGGAGTGGAGTTTACACACACACTGGAAAGGGGCTGACAGGCATGGATGCCTCTGGCGATAGTGCAGGTTATATTTAGTCCTGAGCTCAAGTTAAACATGGGGCCACCTGCAGTGTGCATGGAGAACACACAGAGAACAAACAGCAGTGCGAGGCAGTAAAATAACCAGCCGAGCACAGTGTAAGGCCTGAAAGAATAAATATGCACAGGCTCTGGTCCCAGATACAATAGGGCAGGTGAGGCTCGCCACCGCCAGCAGGGGTGGCCGAAATGGGGGGACTGTGGAGAGACTTTTCCCATTGTCAGGGGCTCAGAACGATTGCAATGACTCACTTCGAATGTGCCTTCATTAACCATCTGCCCTCCAGCTTTAGTGACTGACAGCAGTCCATGCTTAGGAAAAGGCCAGGAAACCTTGGAGAAGTCACATCATTTCCCTGGGCCCCAGTTTCTTCATCTATAAAATGAGGGGACTGAGCCACATGACACCCAAATTCCCCTCTAGCTTTAGGAGTTTCCCAACTCACCTTGCTAAGACCCTGGAAGACCTGAGGCTGAAAGACATTTTCTTTGTTTTCAAAACACTGTTGACATAGTGACCCAGCTGTTATCTTTACCATGTCCTCTGAAAGATCAACTGGGCAAAGGGCACTTTTTTTCCTTCCAGGACGATAGTTGATACACTTTAAAGTTTAACAGCTAAACTACTAAAGGAAAAATTCAGTGTGTAGTTGCCCCATACTGGGCTGGCAGCCCACACAGGACCCTCCAGCAAATTAGAAAAGAGTCCCCTGCAGCTGGGCAGAGCTCTAAGGGCCTCACCCCAACCCCAGCCCTCGCTGGTACGGATGTCCAAGGGTAGAACCCGCACCGTCTGTTCAAGGAGTGCAGCAGGCAGCATGCAGGAAGTCAGGAAGGTTGACGTGCCTGATTCCTGAGCCCTTTCCCTGTGTGGAGGTTGTCATTTGCATCTCTACCCTAGGACTCTTCTGCTTTTTTCTTCCTGTGCTGAGCTTTCTCTCTGATGTATGTAATTAATAGTACAGTTACACATGAATTCACAGAACACTGCTGTTCTTTATTCACTACTCTAAGCTGTAAACTTAAAGGCAGAAAGGGACAGAGTGGATCTGCGCAAAATGCTTGCCCATAGTGGGTATTCAATAAATATTGTTGAATGAATGAATGAAAAATAGTCTCACAGAGTGCTTCTGAGTTGTTTTTGAGTCAAGATTTCCTTGAAATCTGATAAAAGCCAGGGACATTTCGCCACCAAAATGCACATGTACAAACATACAAAAAAGTTTGCCTACAGTCTTGGGGTGGGGGTTGGTGGGGGAGGGATCACTAATCCCTTCCTTCAAGAAGAAAGGGCTTTAGATTTTAAGCCAGGATGAAAAAGTATGAGTCCTTTAAAAAAGTGAAGTGGGAACTGACACTCACCAAAGAACCTCAGGCTTTGACTTACGATCTTTAATCCTCTAAACAGCCCTTAAAATAGACATCACTATCTCCGTTCCATACAGGAGGAAAATGAAGTTTAAATAGCTTTTCCACTGTAAAAATACCAGACCGAGTATTCAGTCCAAGTTTCTTTTAACCCCAAACTCATGTTTTTTCTGCTCTATCATGCCGCCTCCAAATATTACATATTCTCAGGATTCCTCACACAGTCAATTGCATTTATTGTATTTTGATGGATGAAGCCCTGTGAAGAACTATGATCTAAGCCCAGTAAAAAAGAAATTCATTTTATATATGGTCATATATTTGGATTTGACAACTTTATAAATTATTTTCTAGAGTTCTAGAGAAATCTGTAAAATGATTTCTAAGTGTATCTTACACATTTTATCTTACTTAGATTTTTAGACTAATAGTTAAAACAAAGTGCAACCGACATCTCAACTAAGCAGAGCCCCTTCCTAGGAAAAAAATGTTATGCTGCCTCCTCCCTCCCCTGTCTGAATAGAAAGCAAAGCATAAGCCAAGTGTCTTGATTTTAGCAACCACCAGCTCACTCTTACTCACACATGGTCATAAATACAAACTTCGTGGTCAGAAAAGTCAAAGTTTATGTTCTGGTTTTTTTGCCAGGAGGTAAGAGAATCCGGGCAACTTATTTAATTTTGGAACATCTCAGTTGCCTCATCTATGAATGAGAATAATCATAGTACCTACCTCTTAGGGCACCTGTTGGAGGGATTAAGGCAAATGCATTTAAAATTCTTCCTATAATGCCTGACATATGGGAAATGTATAATAAATGTTAGCTATTATTTTTCTTCTTCGCCATGTCTGTCTATGTCTACATTATTCTACAACGAGCAGACGTCAACAGAACAATGGTCAAACAGACCGGACAGTTCCTTACAGAATTAAACATAAACTTACCGTATGACTGAGAAATTCCACTCCTATTTATCTACCCCAATGAAATGAAAACATATAGCCACATAAATATTTGTGTGCAGAGTCACATTATTTACAATAGCTAAAAACTGTGGAAACAACACAAATGTCCATCAGCAGTTCAATGGTTAAACACAACAGTGTATAATACAATGGAATACTATTCAGCAATAAAAGGCATGTGCTACTGAGACATACTTCAACATGGATGAATCACAAAATATATATGCTGAAAGAAGCCATACACGAAAAAGTCTATATGGTATGATTATTTATAGAAAATTCTAGAAAATCCAAACTAATCAGTAGTGTTGCAGATCCGTTTCTGCTTGGGGGAAGGGGAAAGGGAAGAAGAGAGCATAAGTAAACTTTTGCGGGGGTAATACGCTCGCTGTATTGGAATGATGACTTCATGGATATATACACACACACACGTCACACCTTATCAAGTTGCATATTTAAATGCATGCTGTTTATTATATGTCAATTATGCCACAGTAAAGCGGTTTAAAAACAGATGTTTTAAAACCCTCTACTATGGCTTCATTGCTTTCAGAATAAAATCCATACTCTCTACGACATAAATCTATTATTTATTTATTTTGAAATCTCCCTTCTTACTTACTTAATGGTAAATTTCTTCTGGGGAGAGGTCATGTTTGTTTGGTTCACCAGGATCCCCAGGACCTAATACACTGGTACAAAGGCAAATTGTCAATGAATGAATAAGGAAAACCATTAAAGGCCAACGAGTAGGATGGAAAATGCGTACGATTCTATATTATACCAGAGGAGGGAGAAAGAGCAGTGGGATTGAACTGTCACAAAATTCATGGGCAGGTAAGTACAAAGTGTCCTGAACAGTGTTGTGGGTGTAAACAGCAAGAGAGAAAAACAGGGGGCCTCCAGAGGGAGTGACAGAGCAAAGGTGAGGATGTGATGGGGCCATGAGTTTGTCTGGGCCTTAGGTTGGAAAAGCAGGCTTGTCTAGGTTGTGAAGAGCCCTCTTTCCCATCACAAGGGTGGTACTTAGGACATGTGAGATGGACGGTGAGATGGAAGAAGGAACACTGGGAAGGAAGTCAGATGGAGAACCAATAGAAGGGACATAACAGACATTTCCAGGACAAAATTTACAGGACTTGGGGTTCCCTGAGGACTCTTCTTACAGGGATCCCTGAAAGGTACCACCAAAGTCGAGCTGAGGACCAGCTTCCTAGGCCGGCTGCAAGCCACCGCCCCCACCGCCCCATCATCCACACAGTAACTCTGTACACAGTCCAGTGGGGTACTGTCCACTCTTGTTCATGTGCTTCTCCCAGGATTAACCCCATGGAAGACAAAGGCAGTTGCCTTTGGGGGCACTTGGCCCCAGTTTGGGGCTTGAGAAAAGGCCGGTCCCTTAATTAAGATCCAAGTACAGGTGTGTATAGGCACCCTGCTCTGCGCCTCACTTTTCCCTACCTCAGAGGGTACCCTGTGAGC